>CM052713.1:55945371-55971306 GCA_028551405.1 Uromys caudimaculatus | reverse complement strand
ACACACACACACACACACACACACACACACATACACACACACACACACACACACACACTCACACACACACACACTAAATGGGTTAATAAGAAATTAAGGGCAGTTGAGAAAATGTCTGACCATGAGCATATCTGTCAATCTATTCTAGGGTATGACTCAATCTTCATCATAACATGAAAGGTAAGACTGTTATCGTGCATTTTAGTCTGGAACATGAACCGAGAGAAGATCTGGAAGAGATAGAAACAACAGTAGGAGAGGGAGACTGGCACACGATGTGATTATGTGTGCTAGTGTGTGCCTGTGATACCAGAACGTGCAAGTTAGCGGCAAGCAGATCTGAGTTCAAAGACGTTCTCGGTTACTCATACATAAGTTTGAGGAAAACCTGAGAAACGTGATATCCTGCTCTCAAAGTCAAAAATTTTAAAAGATGGAAAAATACTCTACCTTCAGTTACAAAAGGGAATCTGATAAACGGTGGGCTAAGCAAGGCAGACGGGATAATGTGAAAATGGTTGAAAGAATCTCACATGAATAATATCACTGTAAAAGGAACAAAATAAATGGGAAATGTCGCTGGGGACAAGCACAGCTATTGAGCTAAACCTGAACTCTCTCCCAGTGGAATAATCCCTGTCAAGAAGCGACCAGGGAAGTTGTACTTCCTGGGGTTCGCCACATCAAAAAGGATGTATTTCTGAAAACTTTTTTCTTCACATTGAGATAAAACGTGGAAAAATATTCCCACCATTCCACTGACTTTTAAGACTAAATTAAATTAATAATTTACATATATTTGAGTTGTATTTTATATTGTTATTTTGTGAAAGTACCTTTATTGAATGAAAGAATTCATGAGATTAGTAAATCATATATGTAGTGTTTTAGGTTCAGTCTTATTTTTCAGTAAGCAAGGCACAAAAATGATTATATAAAATGCTTTATTTTTCTTCAACATTTCCTTCAAAATTTTTAGTATATTAAAGTTAAATACACAAATATACACTTCACACAAAACATTATCACAATAATTTGTTGTTTCTATTACTCCTAAACATTTCAAAAGTGGAAGAAAATCACTGAACACTAGCAAGTTCCTCCGAGACTGGCAAAGGAAAGGTTTTCTTTCTACACACACACACACACACACACACACAGAGTGATGCATATATATATATATATATGTAAAATTTAAGTTTCTTAAAGTATCTCTAATGAGGTTGTCATAATCATATGTTCTTCTGTCCTAACATAGTCTTTATTTACTTTTAAGTCATATATAGAACACATTCATTATATTTGTTTATAAGTAAATTATATAACACCATATTAAATAAATTTTAGTGAATGAATAATAACATATTTTGCAGAGATATCCTGTTATAAGTTCTCAGGATGAAAGTTTGACCAGAAGCAAAAGGGAAATGACAAAATCATAGGCCCATTTAATAAAACTGTCTTTTTGTAAACTGATAAACTCAGAACCATGAAATGAATATGCTAATAAAAGGTGATATTATTTACATGGAAAATGCAAAGGTGATTTCTAGACATCTGTTTAATACACCTGTGGCGCTAGTGACTAAAGGTTCAACATAAAAGAAGAAATTTGCTAAATATGAAAATATTTTATTTTTCCATGAGACTTTTCATACAATGCTGTTTATGTTTAATTATTTACTTGTTAATAAGAACGTTAAAAGCAGTGGATATCTTAATTTCTCTATTGTTTGCATATTATTCATTATTTGAGAATAGAAAATCAATTTACTGTGCAGCCTTGCTTGTTTTGGAGGCTATTACATGAGAGGATTTTTGATTCTATTATCCACAAATAGCCAAATAAATAAAACAACCTAAATTCAGTCATGATTTTTTTCAATTTAAGTCTAAGCCATTTGATTTATTTTCAGTGAGGGTCTTGACTTTCTAGTAATGAAAATCAATATGTAGATAATTCTAAGCTTTATTTTCATTGACAAAAATATCAGTATTTTGATATTTATGTTTTATTTTCTTCTTGTAAATCATTCAACCCAGAAGATGTGTCTGAGTACAAATCCCCCTGCTTCCTTTCATAATTTCAAGGTTATATTTAATAAGATTAGATAATATTAGTTTATCTAAGCAATTATTCCACAGTGTGAACTTGTTTTTAAGTTTTTTCTTTAAGTTGTATATACTTTGCTTTCTGTTTATTTGATTTATCCGTTACCCTAATTCTGATTCTGCCTCTATAAAATTTCTCTAAGCATGTCCACTTAAACAAGAGATTGTGAGGAGAATCAATAATTAGGAAATTGGATCCCTAGAAGGAAAATTCTACCCAACATTCTTTTTGTGGGATAAGAATGTAATATATATTTTTGGAAAAAGACACATGTTCCTATGGACCTTGGTTGTTTTTCTGTTTTGATCTTAAAATAAGGTTCAATCCTATAAAGTAATCTTGTATTAAAAAAAGTAAGTGGGTCAAATGGGGTTTCTCTTCTTTCCTGAAGGAAGCTGAGAAGCAGTCTGTGTGTTATCTGTGGGACTTATTAAATAGCCAGTGTCATAGTCTCCTTGTGGTACGATTATGCATGGCAGAACATCCAGTGTTTCCTGAGACTTGATTATCAAGTTACATTGTGATCAGTGACTGTCTTTGGATTTAAATACCTTTCCAATTAACTAGATAAATATTGTGCTGGAGAAATGAGTAGGAAAATGCCAGAGACAACTTTGGATTCTTTCCACAAACATAGCAGCAGAACGACATTGTACTTTTCTAGTCTGCCAATATCTGGGAAGCAGGATGATGGGCAGGACAAAATATAACAAGAAAAAACGTTAACTAAAAACATTAATTGTTCTTAAAAAGAGACTATTGAATAAGGTATTGAGTTAGTCTTATTTTACAAAACCAATTAAAACTCATTTTTCTTCTGTTCTGTGTCAAAGTTTGAGTGAAGTTTCATACAGATACCATGATCCATCCTAATTCATTCATTTCTGAATCTGATGACAAACGAAGATGCAAAGGACACCTCTCTGAAGATGGTGGGCATTTCAATTAAAGTGCCAAATAAAACCAAGAAACAAGAGCTTATATTACAAATCTTTGTGGCCACCGGAGTCCAGCTGATTGTATATAACACTCATGATTATCTACTAAAGAGCATGGGAACTAGTCTTTAAACATATGCTTGGATTATCTTTACGAAGCATTCACGTGTAAAAATGCTTCAGAGTTGTCACTTTCTGTACAAGCAAGAGGTCCAGAAAGATATGAATCATGTTATGGAAAGTTTTACATTCAGGCTTTTGAAATTATGAGATTCAAAACTATCTTAGAAAAGGTGAATAAAATGATTTTCACTAATTCACCTTTGTGAAGAAAGAGTTTTAGTCCACAGTATATATCAGTACTGTAAGCATTATGCTTATAAACACCCAAGCTTAACTATTGGGCAAAAGTCACCTGACTGACACAGCTGTAAGGAATGAAACCAGATTCATTTTGGAGGGGCCACAGCAAACTGAGGGTGTGACAATTTTATTGAGAGCAATCAGACTTTTTATACCTTTATCAGAATAAGATCTTTAATAGCAATTTCCAGGATCAGCACAGTTTTAGTTGCCAGGAACCAATGACATTTGTAAGCTGTACAGGGTACACAAGATTAATGTCTAAGACCAATTGTCCTGTCAAGCTTTCATGCATCTATGACTTCTAAAGAAACACACAGAGAAACATAAAGCCTCCTGAATGCTTCACTACCTGAGGAAGTACTGGTGGAGTTAGAGAAAGGACCAAAGGAGCTGAAGGGGTTTGCAACCCCATAGGAAGAACAGCACTAACCTTACACTATGCAAAAAGATAATTTATTTATTGTACTAAGAAGTTGAAATAATGAAAAATTTTATTGTGATAAGATTACAGGATTAGGTTCAAATTATTTGACTATATTAGCTTCTAAAAATTTTCTAGGATGGTTTACTCAAAGAATAACTTTTAGAGAAATAATTATTTGTATATTTTCAAAAGATAAAACTCAAGATATGTGAATTGTATCTAAATAATGTGTTGAGCAAATAGAAATGGATTAAATGTATCTATATAAGCCACTGGAGTGATATTCGTTACTTAGCTATTTTTATTTGATTTATTATATTTTCACGTTTTAAGCATTTGAGCACATACCCAGGAAGGACAGAGGGGTTACATCCCCCGGAGCTGAATATGTATGTGGGTAGGTTCCGAGGGACATGGGTGCTGGGAATTGAACTCAGGTCTTCCAAGGGAGCGTGGAATGCTTTTAATGACTGTACCACCTCGCTAGTACCAACAGCATTATTTGTTCAACAAGGATCCAATCTATTGTGACCAATGACCAGACAGAAAGAAGAAATATAACACAGTTATTCAAGGACATTTGATGAGTTGTTGGGAATAAATAATATGAAACCTTAATTTTACTTTAGTCATTATAACTAAGCAAGATTTTAGCTGGTTGTCTTTCCATGGCTCTGTGTGTGTGTGTGTGTGTGTGTGTGTGTGTGTGTGTGTGTGTGCGTGTGTGTGTGTGTTTGTGTGTGTATGTTTGTATGTGTGTTTGTGTGTGTAGGTATCTGTTTAGAAGAGGGAAAAAAGAGAAGGGAGAGGAAAAAAAAAGGAAAGGAGGGAGGGAAAGCAAATCTTCACGGACAAAACAAAAAGGTACATTAAAATACTCAAACTTTAGTCTTGACTGTCTTGCATTAAAATACTAAAACTTTAATCTTGACTGTCTTGTACTTTTTAAGTAAACTTGCAAAAGGTTAGAGTAGAAACTAGATGGGAAAGAAACATTCACACTAACTAAAGAAACAGATATTAAGTCACTATTATTTCCCTACTCATTTATATGCAAGTTTTTCTCTCAAGGAGTCTCAGTAAATGTATTGTTTGCTTTGGATTGTTGGACCTTTACTTTCTGCTCAGCATACAGCATACACGACTAAAAAGAAAGTCATAGAACATCTTCTGCCTATGTATTCTCCAAATTATCCTAAATTGTATTACACATAAAGCAGAAATAATCGGTGCAGATATGTGCTTATTGTCTTTATAATGCACAGTAGCACCTGTAGTGTGGTTAAGATTGCAGTGCCCTTATTATAAGTACTTTAAAAAATTACAACAGATATTTGACGATCTGCTGAAAGCATCTCTGTGAGTCTTCAAGATAATCATACTGTGAAAATATTCTTGTAACAAAAGGTATATGGACAAGTGGGTAAGTAATTGGTTACATGCCTAGTACTGCCCACTGTGAATTGTTTTGCTTAAAAAGGCAAACTCTCTTACTCTGTTCTAGTGAATAACCTTTCTGGGAGTGAGTGTCTCAAAATGCAGTATGCTTTTTTTACACACTTTGAATAGAAAATGGTCATACAGATAAGAAAGATCTAGACAGGAAGAGACACATTAATTAATACTAAAACAAAACCAGCCAACTTAGCATCTGGGAAAAAAAAACCTTTTATATTATCTTTGTTTTCATTGATCTTCATTTTTATTTTCTGAAGATTAATAGCAATTCTGTGGTAAAAGTATATAGTATGTATAGATTATCTGAGGAGATTTGCATGAATGATAAATATATTTTCAAGACAGTTGAAAGAAAATTTTCTGGATGAAAATCAAATTGAACTAAATACAGGGATTATGTCTTACCAGATACATCTAAGGCCCTGTTAGCCATATAGTCCCATTATTGAGAAAAATGCCTCTTGTCCAGAAGGAAGAGTGATTTTGATTTTTAAAACATTTTAATTTCATCTTATATTTTTCATAAATTGATCTCTTAATTGTGCCACATTATTTTCACAATTTCCATACATGCATCTAAATTCTGAAGCTAAAGAGTACTAGATATAAATTTTATTCTACAGAATAGCTATTCGAACTTTTCTATGCTACATTTTTTTGATAGGATGCTTGGGATGTAATATAATATGATTTGTTATATTTCCATGTAGGTTTTTATATTTATGAATATAAAGTTATAGAAAATATGGTAAACATTTCAACTAAGTCGTGATAAAAATTAGAATTCCAGTTTTGAGGTCAGAATATAAAATCAAGAAACATACTAATTTGATCAAAATGAAGTAAGTAGTAATATAAAGATACATTCCAAGACACATCGCTCTGACACCAAATTCTGCTGTGCTTTGAGAGAACATTTCCTGTCTGTTTAATGAACATTCTAATGCACATACTTCTGCAGATTTTTATGGTACTAACATTACATTTATATACCCAAACAGCCAATGATGGAGAAAAAGTGTGCATATGCTTTCTCATCCAAAAATAAATAAATACATTGTATAGGAATTTTCTTCTTATGGAGACCTGAAATAAAACCAACACTCCTTTTCCTATTGTAGCAGACATAGCATTGTAATCCTTGAAAACTTATTTCCTTTTAACAAACACTAAAATATTGCTTTTTAGAAATGTTATCATTTGGGACTAAAGATATGGTCAAGCTGGTAGGAGCATTTGCTTTGTCAGCTTGAAGGCTGGAGTTCAGATACCTGTACCCATAAAACAAACCAAACATTCCCTCAAATTCTTGTAGCCACCATTTTGATAGAAACATAGACAGGAAGGTCTCTGTGGAGAAATGAGTTGTAGGTCACACTAGAGCTCTTGGCTCAGGGAGAGACTCTGCTTTATAGAATAAAGGTAAAAGAGTAGCAAGGAACGCAGCAGTAGGCCTTCTGACTTTCCTACACCTGCATACACACAAACATAGACACACTATAATGCACAGACAAGTAAAGAAAATTAATCATGAAAGGAAATGATTTCAAGCCAATCAGTCATTGACTACTGACAATGTTACCCTATTTATTATATTCAATCAAGAACTGTTTATTGTGCACAATATCTTCTAATGCCTCTCCACAGAGATCTGAAACATACTGGTAGAAGGGATCTCAGTTAAATAATTTATTGAAGATGTGTGTTGAAACTTTGTGAAGAGGTATTTGTGAAGCTTTTGAGTAGGGATGTAGACAATGAATAGGATACACAATTTCAAACTGAAAGGAAAACCTGAGTCAAATTCAGATCTTGAGAGGTTCAGATACCAGAGCTTCCACTCTGCTTGCAATGACAACTGACAGAAAACTCTTAAAGGCGTTCAGATAAACTGAGAGAAGAGAGAGTGTAATATACAAGAAAATGTGTGCTGTGAAAACCTTGTCTTTAATGTTGAAAATTTAACAACATAGATTCATCCTGATTTGTGTATCTTATGAACATTATTGAAAACATTACTTTATAATTTTAATATAAGATATTTTCTAATATTTAACCTCATCTTTACATATTCATTGTATCACTTCCTTAAGCAAAAGGCACTAAAGAAATACATGAAATAATAGCAAAATTAGACAGCAAGCATTGTCAATAGTCACTATTATTTCATGAAGACAAGAATGACTAAGCAGATAAATATGTGGCAACTCTTTTTTAAGTAGACTGTAGTAAATATGCCTCAGACAATGAAGTGGTAGTGAGTGAAGGCTCCTGGACTTCATAATTACCATAATTTCAAAAGGATTTACTTCATAATAGCTGGGTAATTTCTTTCAAATTACAATTAGTGTCACATATTATTTAACATCCCGGTATCTAGGAGACAACATTGCTTTTCCCCCTTTCTTCGGCACTCAATTCAGTTAGAGGGATAAATAAAAGCACCTGCCTGAAACATTTTATCCATTTGCATTTCAGCCACTTTCAGGGATTGAAGCTTTGTTTAACAAAAGGAAGCAGAGAGACAGGTGTTTTGAGAAGAAAAATTGCAAGTATAAAGAAGGTACAGAAAGAAAATATAAATATCTTAATGAAAAGCCAAACTGAAATGCACAAATAAAAAAGAGATGCGAGTGATTTTAGAGCATTTTTCACAGATATTTAATCTTAAAATGTGATGTATATAGTATTCATTTATCTGAAATTTTCATAAAAATTAAAATATTTACTAAATATTTTGAATGCATGCATTGTGTTGGTGTCAATTACATAATAAGGTACCCTCTTTTAAGTATAGAGATAATTATAAACAGTAATTACAAAATCTTGTTTCAGAAAAGGTTAGTCTGTGATTTCAGTAATTAGTAATCAGGAGACCAAGGAAAATGAAGACAAGTTCATGTCCAACTGAGTCTGTCCATGCGTACTATGTAAAACCAAAACTGATGGACATGGTGATAAGTTTAAACACCTGTTGCTGAGAAGAACAAAGCTCTCAGCCCTGAAAAGTGTGAGGACAAGTCGAAATTTGCAGCAATTGGAAGAATGGCCAGCAAATCTGGATTGAAAGTTAATAGGAACACGTATGTGATTGCCTCCATAACTATTGTGGGAGGAAGTACCTCAGCGTAGACTGATTATTAGTTACTCTGTCTCACCAATCTTAATATAAACCTGGTACTTTTGGTGATTCAAAAGTGCTAGCCAATGTTGGAATATGACTGGCTCCCATAGCTCATGGATTTGAACATGTGGCCTTGAGTTTATGACACTTTGGGAAACATATGGAGCTTTTAGGAGTTGGAGGAAGACAGTCACTCAAAATAGGTCTTGAGGTTTTCTGGCCTATCTCTACTTCCTGTTCACTCTCATGTCTTCTTCATGTGTACAGATAATATCCCTGCTGCTTATTGTCAAGCTACCTCCTATGACTGAAGTTCTGTTTTGTCCACCATGGTAGACCATTTCCTTCTGAAACTGTAAGCAATAAATAACACTTTATTCCCTAAATTTCTTTTTTCAAGACATTTATTTCTGCCAATATTAAAGTAACTAATACAGAAACCATCAAGAAAGAAGTTCAGGGTAATGAGGAACCCCCTTTGAAATTGGTCAATGGTTTAAAAGAGTAAATGAGCGTGTTAGATGCCCCAGTATAGGGGAATGCCAAGGAGGGAAGACCAGAGTGGGTGGATGGGTGGGTTTGGGAATATCCTCATAGAGGAAGGGGGAGTGGGGAGGAGATAGGGGGTTCCAAAGGGGAGACCTGGAAAGATGGAAACATATGAAATGTAAATAAAATATCAAATAATAATAATAATAATAGTAATAAAAGAGTAATTTTATGTCGAGAACTCTTATATGTTCCTTGCAATAAGGAGTTTTCATTTACTTACGTAGGCATGGAATCACTTGTCCATAATCTCAAGACACCAAAAGTTAGGAGGCATAGGTAAGAGGAAGTAAAACTAGTAATAATAGCAGGATTAAATTTATATATATATATATATATATAAATATATATATATATATATATATATAAATATATATATATATATATAAATATATATATATATATATAAATATATATATATATATATATATATATATACACACATACACAGAGAGACAGAGACAGATACATACAGAAAACTATAAAGAGAGAAAGAAAATGAAAAAAAAACCAAGTATCTTGTTTTACTTCAATTACATTAAAAACTCTGATAAATTTTAAAATAGAGAGAAAGAAAATTCTAAAATGCTTAAATTTAGGAGAAGGCTCAGTGGTTAAGAATACTTGCTATGAAAACATGAGAATATAAGTTTGAAAATTATTTTTGTTCAAAAAAATCAAAGCACTTGCAATAAAAAAATAACAAAATGTGTATTCATACATTTGTCTTAAAAAGCTAGTAATTTTCCCATTTATTTCACTCTTGGTTTTACTCTGTATCATGAAAATATACTATAAGAGCACATTAGATCACTCATCTATTAGTGTCCACTCTCTAGGAAACCTATCATTATTCTCTAAATAAATACCATTCTTTTAAACCTGAAAGCATTTTAAATTACTTAGGTAACATTAAGTAATAAAGTCATAATTTAGCTATCATTCAGCTCAGTGTCTTTGCAGTGTTCATCTTTTCCCTGATTAACTATGTGGCTAAGGGTTTATAAATTGCATGTTTGGTATTGTCTTCAAATGTTTTTTTTTTTTTTTTTTGGTTTTTTCGAGACAGGGTTTCTCTGTGTAGCCCTGGCTGTCCTGGAACTCACTCTGTAGACCAGGCTGGCCTCGAACTCAGAAATCCACCTGCCTCTGCCTCCCAAGTGCTGGGATTAAAGGCGTGGCCACCACTGCCCGGCTCAAATGTCTTAAATCAGGAATATTCCCCATGTTTGGTTTGTTTGCAATAGTGTTGTTGAACTGGTATCGCAAAGACAATTCTATAATTTGGACTTTTCTTCACACAAACATAAATAACACTTTGGCTGGGAATAAAGTTTCTCAGTTACACCTAACAACGCTTAAAACTCTGACATTTCATCCTGTGTAAGCATTTCACAAATCCTTGACCTGATCCTATGGATCACCCTGTAGCAATTGTTCTTAGTGACAATTCTTTCTGTAGTCTTCTGTGCTCTTGTAACTTTGATTGCATGTCAAGAATTCAATCTGGAGCAAAGTATTTTTTGACATGATGCTACTGAGTCTAAGACAATAAAATCCATCAGTAATCACCTCCATAATGACTGACAGGATTGATTGTCTATCAACTTCATCATGGTTTCTCATCAGAAAGAAGTAGAGTCCAGGCAGCATCTGTCATTGCAGGAATTACAAGGGTGTTTTCTTGAGTTTTTATCAATTTCATTCTATTTAAATCAAATATTACTGAGTTACTGCTACTGAATTTTCCCAAATGAATGAATGAATATATATACTTTATTTTCAATTAAAAAAAATATGTATTCTCCTGGCTAAAATAAAACACCTGGGTCCATGTCTATGTGTAGTGTATTTTGATTATCTTCTAGATATATCTACAGTCTGCCTCTTTCTTCAGATGTTGAAAAAAAGAAACATTTTCAATATATAATATGTTTTTATGTGAAATTTGTGAGACATTTTGGTATTGAATGTAATTTTATACTAAAAAAATAAAAATTGAATACAGTATTTATGTACTTATGTCATAATATGTTGGCCTATTAAGAATATGTCAACATGTTCTTTGCCTACATAACTGATGATCAGTGTATATTTAAATCACATTCTACTTACTCAATTCAGAGCACATGTGGAGACAATAATGTATTGAACATGTCATTATTATAGCACTTCACATAGTGGTCCATGAGTTCTCATTGTCACTGCGGGCTTTTCTCCAGGGACAACCCCTGACTACCACTTTGTTCTTATATGAGAATGATCTTTAAGTTTCCAAGTAGTATCAAAATAGTTGCAGAATCTATTTTGCTCTATTTGATGTAGGATTTGACAATAATTATTTTTCACCCAACAGTCAGCATATTATTAATGGAAAAAGAATTCTAGGCATTTATCTTTTGATGTGAGTCAGACTATGAATATTTTTTTGGCTACGTGTGGTAATTCTTGACTAGAGATATAAGATAAATCTCAAATATATTACCTATATCATAGTCATTATGAATATATTTGAAATTCATGATGATATTTTCTAGTTCATTGAAAACATTTCAATGAAACATCACCAGGATTTAACTCATTAAGGAATGCCACTCTGTAGAGAGACATATTAGAAATCCTTTACTTTGAAATGATACCACTCTAGAACCATTAACTATTCTTGTAACTCCTGGGTATGTAAAAAATACAGCACTCAGGGTTATTCATCACACTCAGGGATACCCAGTGTTAATAGACTGGCTACTCAACTCTGTCAAGTTGAGATGTTAATTTATGTATTCTGTTCCGTATGTCTCTTACTGAACAGGATGAATGCTGGCTTAAGGGTTTGCATTGCTTAAGGCTATAGGAAAATATCTCCTCCTTATAGCAGGTAATCATTCACATAATAAACAGCCACAAAATACTTCACTCCTCTAATACATTGATGCCCCAAGCAACCAGATGTTCTACCTATACAGTGTTAGCAGAGCTTTTGTCATGTGTAGCTATAGCAGGTTGATGAAATAGTAACAAAGACACATAGTATATTCATAGTCTGACTCACAGCTTTGAAAAATTGCCAAATCCAGGCCAAGGTTCTTATTACTTGCATTTTGACTGCATAACTATTAAAGTGTCTTCATAAAGAAAATGGCCTTTAGTTATTCAGGGGTTTTGTTTGAAGTATAGTATAGTCTTCATTCTTAATTTTGGTAGCTTATGTACTGGTAAAAGCTTCTTTTTAAAAATAGTGACCCCTTTATATAGTAGTATAATCTTTTTATATAAATAGTGATCCTTTTAATAGTAGTATGCTCAATAATATAATTATTTAATTATTTGTATATTCTCTGTATGAGGCAATAATTATTTACTAACAATGGAAATTAAGTATTTCTATGATTAACAAATAGTACTTTAATTCACACAATATAATTCAGGTAACTTAAATGGCATGAAAAATATTAGTAGATAATATTTAGTGATAAAAAATTGATTGTAAATGAACTCATGTAATAAAACATGTTCTTATATTCATTATTTATTTTAAGTGCTAATTCATATACTATAATTTATTTGGTAAGTCTTTCATCAGGTTTTAAGTACTTTCTAATCATGTTTTTGTTATGTAAAATCAAGTTCCACACAACATCTCCTTATTAGTAAGTGTGTAAAATTATTTTTATTATAGTATTGTAGTATTTAGAATTAGAGTTTGAAGTATAAAACAACTGCATTGAGGATTTTTACAACCTGGGTACTGATAAAATAAATTAGCATGCAGGCATATATAGCCACGTGTTCATTTGTGTGTGGTGGGGGGGGGGGTGTATAGAGGTTAGACTTCTCATTCACTGTTTTCATGATTGTTCTACTCCACGTTTGAAGCATGATCTCTTGTTAGCCAGAACTTAGTTGATTCCTACTAATCAGTGAGTTTGTGGCTCTTTCTTTATTGTTAGGATAATAGGTACATGACTCCTGACTTGGCTTTTATATGGAGGTTGTTGATGTATACTCAGTATTCTTAGTACTTTACTTACTGAGACAGCTTGCTAGCCAATTAAAGGCCATTTTTTATATTGATCATTAAACCGCTGACAAACTGAATTTAAAACTGTTTCACATTTAACAAATATATTATTCATCACCATCTATGTAACGTCAGGCTCCGGTACTTGAGAAACTGGATGACTCAATATGATAAACCAAAATAATCAACTTGCTGCTGCAGTGTAGACTATTAAACATACCTAAATCAAATTATTAAAAGATGAAATTAACTCAAAATTGACTTCTGTCAATCACAGAAAGAAAAATTGTCAGAGATTTTTTTTACAGAAATCAAAGAAATAAAATTATTTTCTGTAGGTAGCCAAGACAATTTTTGTTGTTTGGGTGGTTCTTTCTTTTCTTTTCTTTTTTCTTTTTTCTTTCTGTTTTTAGAGAGAAGCAAACATGAAGTTGTGAAGGTAGGGAGGGGTAGGAAGACTGGGAGCAATAGAAGAAGAGTGATGAATATAATAGACATAATAAATTCCATGTGTCTCAACCTCCACAAAGAAATGCAGGCAATTAAAGAAAGGTGACAGAAGAAAAATAATGTTACCTGAGAGAAAGGAAACCAGTTGATTATCTAATAATAATTTATATCAGTAAAACCTTATATACATGAAACATTATACATACTGAGCTGTTTATAATTATGTATTTAAGAACATGTATTTATATACATATGTACAAATATATATATCATATATATGTATATATGTAATACATATATATGTATTACATATATATGTATGTATATATATTATATAGCATATAAATACATATGTGTATAAATACATGTTTCTGTAGATATGTGTGTGTGTGTGTGTTGTGTGTGTAACAATACTTAATGAAACAGGTTACAGATTTGAAAGAAAGTAAGGAAGTATATTTGGAAGAATTTGGAGAAAGGAAAGAGAAGGAAATAAGGCAATTATATTCTACTCAAAAATACAAGTTATTTTCTGAAATGTCTGAAATTCTCAAAAAGTGACAGTTATATTCATATTATAATTTTGAGTGTGTGCAGGAAACTAAATGGATTTAAAATAATATTATTCTTTATAAGTATATCATAGTAAAAACTTCTAAAAATATATTGGAATATTTATATCTCATATAAATCTTTGTGGACAGTAAGTTGAGCTTTCTAGAATTCATTTAAATAAAAATCTTAAAGATGTTTTATTCCTTCAAAATTTGCTATGTTATCATTAAAGTCATTTGCTGATTTCTTTTCCATATATTTTAATGAGGATAAACAAAGCCAAAACAAAATTGTCTTCTTTAACTTTGAACTACTATATATTAGATTTTTTTATATCAGAAAATGTCTGAAACCTACTGTCTTTGAATCTCACAGAACAGAATTTTATCATATAAAAAATTCACAGATGGAAAAAATTTCATTGGCTTTATAATTTCTCAGCTCAAAAAAATGGCATTTATTATATTTCATATGTCAGTGTTAAAACTAATCTTATGGCTTCTTGTAATTTCTGAATGATCACAGACAGCGGGATAACCATAGTGTAGTTCTACCTTTGTCAAAAAAGAGACTTGGGGTGGAAATTCTAGAGAAAAGTAAAAGTTTGTGAGTGACCAAATCTTTCTTTCTCGATTCTAGGATATTTTTTATCTAACTAATCCTTACTCCTGTATTATTAAAAGAATAGAATTAACATCTGGAAAATAGCAAAATATTCATATTATACCTTAGTTAGAATTAGTGTTTTTGAATGTGAAGTTTTGTTCAAATGTTGGATTATATTTAATGTGGCGTGAACTTACAAACTAGTTCATATTTCTAACTTTGTATGACTTTGAAAAGAGAAAATTCATGTATACATACATAAAAGCAAATTTGAGTACAGCCTAGATGCCTGGAATCTATTGTAAAATCAGAATCCCTTTAGTTGCTTGAGATTAGCAAACATGTGTAGATTGGGGAGTCTCAAGCGTTCTTTCTGCCATATGCCTCTAGATAAGGGAAAGGGAAAGAGAAAACCTGGGTAAGCCAAAATCCAAAAGTGATTAAATCTGGCTTAGATTTAGCAGTATACAAAGAGACTTTTGGGATGCAAGCACAAAAATTCTTTCAAGTGAACATTAACCTGTAAGTGACACATGACGTATAGTTAGCTTTAAACACAAATAACTACTGTCGAGGCAACATAACATTCTGTGTCTTCAGATTTCTATCACCAATTCTTAGGCCACTATTGTCCCATAACAAGTACATTGTTTAGCTGCTACAGTATTGTTAATCATCACCATCCCTGTTTAATAAATTTCAAGATTAAAATGAAAAGAAATTTGATCAGATTCACGTAAATGGCATGTGCCAGAGTCATTTTTTAATCCAAGTCTTCTATGACTCAAAGTATATTTAAATATATTGTAGAAATTGAACATGATCAAGTGGAAAATGCATGTTAAGTGAAACTACTAATTAAAGAAATGGCACAAATTTCATGAAGCTAAAATTGTTCTTGTATATACATCTTACACACAATAGTATAATTATACAGAACTAATAATAAATTAGACGATAGTCCAAGGAAAAATAAATATTCTTTGATAATTATATAGCCTGTTTCACCATTAATATGTATCTGTTTTAAATGTAAATTTCAACTTTCTTCCAGTCCTCATATGGAATCATGAAAATGATATAAGAGAAATAATTCATTTACAAATATATATTAGCAACATATTAATTTTTATATAATATTATGACTCAATTTAAGTACATTGTTACTGAAGACAAATGGCCATTAAAATAAATAATTTTTCACATTTGTCATCATTTGGTAATCAAAATCATCACTAACAATACCAACTTTGATATAAATAATTTGTTTAAGAGAAAAATATGAAATATCATAATTATAAGAAGTAATTTAAAGGTAGCATACTGGCCAGAAACATTTATGTTACATGCTAAATATATTTTACACATTAGAAGTTAAAATTATAAATGGAATAAAATAAGCCATTCTTTGATGGGAACTGAATTATATACCTTCTCAAAGCTCACATATTAAAGCAGTTTCATTGATCTGAATGCGAATGCATTTGAAATACTGCTATCATTGCTTTGCTATTATTCTAGTTTGGTTCCAAATTTTCATGATGTAGAAGTTTGGCATTCAGTCTGGAAACTATAAGATGATAGAAACTCTTCGTATAAGAGCTTGCATCCTTGTTATATGTTGGATCATTTTTAGGGTATATGCCCAGGAGTGGTATATCTGGGTCCTCAGGTAATGCTATGTCTAATTTTCTGAGGAACTGCCAGACTGATTTCCAGAGTGGTTGTTCCAGCTTGCAATCCCACCAGCAATGGAGGAGTATTCCTCTTTCTCCACATCCTCGGCAGCATCTGCTGTCACCTAAGTTTTTTATCTTAGTCATTCTGACTGGTGTGAGGTGGAATCTCATGGTCATTTTGATGGCCCAGCATAGGGGAATGCTAGAGCGCTGGGGCAAGAGTGAAAGGATGGGTGGGGAGCAACCTCATAGAAGCAGGGGGAGGGAGAAGAGGATAGGGGGTTTGTGGAGCTGAAACTGGGAAGGGGGATAATATTTGAAATGAAAATAAAATAACCAACAACAAGAGTTTGCATCCTCATAAATGATTGAAAATAATCTCACACAATTGGTTGGGTCTTCCAGAAATGATTTGCTTCCTTTAAGACAGAATGTTATGAGTCCTCTGGAGCAAGCCAAGCTGCACTGAAAAGCCAGCTATCCCAAGGGGACCTCCATTCTCCTGCCACCTCTCCTCCTCCCTTCATTAGATCTGCTGAGCCTAAAACATACAGGTAAGCTTCCCTTCTCCCACCCATCTTCCCTACTGGCTGCGTCCTCTGGAGCAACCCAAGCTGCCCTGAACAGCCTCTTCTCCCCGGGGGTGGGTGGGTGGAACATCCATTCTTCTGTTGCCAGTCTGCACACCATCATCGTATCTGCAGCTAGTGGACCATACAGACCTGAGGATCAGGAGCCATACAGACCTTCAGATTCAGAACCATACAAGCTAAGGAGGCCTGCCATGCAATTCAAATTAGCCCCCCCCCCCCAATATCTACAACAGCAGGAACATCCAGGGACCAAAGCTATCCAGAGGGATAAGGCCCTTGAAAGAAGATAATCAACAAAAGTCAGAGACATAATACACATTCAGAGCACAGCTACCCTAGTACAGCAAGCACTGGATATCTTAACCCAGCTGACGCTCCCCCAAAATGACTTTAATTCAAACTTACAAAGACAATAGAGGCCTTAAAGAGGAAATTAATAAATCCCTTATGAAGTACAAGAAAATACAACTAAACAGGTAAAGAATATACATGAAACTATGCAAGACCTGAAAGTGGAAATAGAAGCAATAAAGAAAACACAGAAGGAATCCCAGAGTGGAAAGGTTAGGAAAAAATATGAACAACATGGATAGAACTTGAAAATATCATCCTGAGAGAGGTACCTCAGTCATAAAAGAATGAACACGGTATGTACTCACTGAAAAGTGGATATTAGCCCAAAAGTTCGGAATACCCAAGTTTCACTTTACAGTAACCGCTGGACTGAGAGAGAGGTCCCAGATGGAGGAGCTGGAGAAGAGACTGAAGGAGCTGAGGTAGTCTGCAGCCCCATGGAGGGAGCAACAGTGTCAACTGGCCTGACCCCCTTCCCCCATGATGCTCCCAGAGACTGGATCACCAACCAAAGAATTGAGGGACCCATGGTGCTGGCCACATATGTGGCAGAAGAGGGCCTTGTTGGCCATCAGGGGGAGGAGAGGCCCTTGGGCCTGAGGGTGTTAGAGGCCCCAGTATAGGGGAATGTCAAGGTGGGAAGATGAGAGTGGGTGGGTGGAGGAAAACCTTTATAGAGGCAGGGGGAGGGGGAAGGGATGGGGGTTTCAAAGGGGAGATTTGGTAAGGGGGAAGCATTGGAAATGTAAATTAAGTATCAAAAAAAATGAACAACAGATGCAAGCATCATGAACAGAATGAAGGAGATAGAAGAGAGAATCTCATATGTAGAAGATAGGAGTGCATGGTGTGTGTGTGTGTGTGTGTGTGTGTGTGTGTGTGTGTGTGTGTGTGTGTGTGTGGTGTATGAGGTGTGTATGATGTTTGTGTGAAGAGTGTGTGTGAAGAGTGCATAGAGGTGAGTAGGAGTGTTTGGGAGTATGAGGGGTATGAGAAAACAAAAGCCTGCCCTTGCCCTTGCCCTTGATTTCCCACTCATGCTCTCTCCCCATTCCCTTCCTCCCTCTCTCTCCATGTGCTCCTGGACAGCGTCTACTCCACTATTCCTCTCTCTCTCTCTCTCTCTCTCTCTCTCTCTCTCTCTCTCTCTCTCTCTCTCGCCTTTATCTACCCTCATGTCTCCCCTCCCCATGCCCCGAGAAAACTCTATTCTATGCTAAAAAAAAAAAAAAAAAAAGTTCCCAAAAGGAAAACACAGTGCACAGGAGAGTATAGAGCATACACAAGAGTGCAGAGTGTGTGCAGCCTCAAGCTGAGAACAAACAAGAGAGAAAAATTTAGAGAGAGAGAGAGAGAGAGAGAGAGAGAGAGAGAGAGAGAGAGAGAGAACAACTTCAAGCCTTGAAATTTGCCTTTTAGCTTGTATCTAAAAAAAAAAAAGAAGATTCAATAGAAGAAATTGATATATCAGATTAAAGCAAATGCTAAGTCTAAAAACTTACTTACATAATTCATTTAGAAAATATTGGATATCATGAATCCAAGTTCTAATAGGAGTAGAAGAAGGTGAAGAGTCCCAGGTCCAAGGCTCAGAAAATATTTTCTGGAAAATCATTGAAAACTTTCCCAACCTAAAGAAAGAGATTTCTATAAACATATAAGAAGCTTATACAACTCTAGTTTGACTGGACCAAAAAATTAAAATTCTTCTATCATATAATAATTAAAACATAAAATCAACAGAAAAAGAAAGAATATTAAACAAGGCAAGAGAAAAAAAGGCAGATAACATAAAAAGGCATACCTATCAGAAGTATACCAGACTTCTCTACAGTGACTCTAAATGTTAGAAAGGCCTGGACAGATATCTTACAACTTCTACAAAAACATAGACGCCAACCTAAACTACTATACCCAGATAAAACTCTCAATCATCAGAAGGAGAAAAGAAGATATTTCAAGACAAATCCAAATTCAAACAGTATTTATCTAAAAACCCAGCCCCTATTGAAAATACTACAAGGAAAACTCCAACTGAAGAATACCTATATCCAAGAAACCAGAAGAAATAAGTGATTCTGTACCAGCAAAAACAAGTGAACCACACACACACACACACACACACACACACACACACACACACACACACACACCAAAACCAATCAAACAAACAAACAATAAAACACCACCAACATCAAAATACCAAGAACTAACAATCACTGGTCATAAATATCTCTCAACATCAATGGACTCATTTACCCAATAAAAAGACACAGACTAACAGACTGTATGTAAAACCATGATCCATCATTCTGCTGCACAAAAGAAAGACACATCAGCAATAACTATAAACATTATCTTAGAGTAAGGGTTGAAAAAAGTTTAACAAGCAAAGCGACCCTAGAAGTAAGCTAGAGTAGACATTCTAATATATAATAGAATAGACATTCAACCAAGATTAATCAAAAGAGACAGGGAAGGACACTTCATAGTCATCCAAGCAAAAATCTACCAAGATGATGTCTCAATTCTGAACATTTATGCCCCAAACACAAGTATACCTACATTTGTAACAACAACAACAACAACAACAAAAAGTATTGCTAAAGCTTAAAACCCCACACATGAATAGTGGGATACTTCAAAATCTGACTTTCAACACCTGACATGTCATTCAAACAAAGACTAAACAGAGAAATAAAAAAGTGACAAACAGTATTAATCAAATGGGTCTAATAGACAACTATAGAATATTTCACCCAAACATTAAAGACTATACCCTCTTAGTATCTCATGGATCCTTCTCCAAAATTGATCATATAGTTGGTCACAAAGTAAGCCTCACCAGATACAAGAAAATTGAAATAACACCTTGTATCTTATCAGATCACCATGTATTAAAGCTGGACTTCAGCCACAACAGAAACAGCAGAAAGCCTACAAACTTGTGGATATTGAACAACTGTGCACTTAGTGGTCTCCAGCCAAAGGAAGAAATAAGAAAAAATTAAAGCCTTTTTAGAATTCAATGAAAATGAAGGCACAACATTCCCAAATTTATGGGACAGAATGATAGCAGTGATAAGAGGAATGTTCATAGCACTAAGTACCATTGTAAAGAAATTAGAAAGCTCCTAAACCATCTATTTAAAAATACACCTGAAAGCTATAGAAAAGAAAAGCAAGTATACCCAAGATGAGTAGTAGGCAGGAAATAATCAAGGTCATGTCTGAAATAAATCAGCTAGAATTAAAGAAAGCATTACAAAGAATCAATGAAACCAAGGGCCGGTTCTTTGAGAAAATCAACAGGCTAGACAAATCCTTAACAAAACTAATCAAAAGACAGAGAGATTATTCAAATAAACAAATCAGAAATGAAAAGAGGGACATAACAACAGACACTAAGAAAATTCAAACAATCATTAGATTTCATTTCCAAAGCCTGTATAGACACAACTTATGAAAGTTAAATAAAAATTAAATAAAATATACAGAAGCCATATAACCCCTAAAGAAATAGAAGTAATATTTAAAAGTCCCCACACCAAAAGAAGTCAAGGGTAAGATGGCTTTAGTGTAGAATTCTAGCAGACTATCTTTTATGAACAGTGATGCAAAAATTCTCGATAAAATGCAATCCAAATCCAGGAACAGATCAAATGCATCATCCATCATGATCAAATATGCTTCACCACAGGGATGCAGTGATGGTTCCACATACAAAAATCCATCAATGTAATGCACCATATAAATAATCTAAAAGAAATAAATCTCATGATTATCTCATTATGTACTGAAGAAGCCTTTGACAAGAAGAAAACACCCCTTAATGTTAAAAGTACTAGAGAGATCAGGGATACAAAGTACATACCTTAACATAACCAAAGCAAAACAAAGCAAGACAATAGCCAACATCAAGCTAAATGTGCAGAAACTTAAAGCAATTCCACTAAAATAAGGGACCAGACAATGCTGCACACTCTCTCCCTTTCTATGCAATATAGTACTTGAAGTTCTACTCAGAGCAATAAGACAGCTTAAGAAGATTAAGGAGATACAAATCAGAAAAGAAGAAGTCAAAATATCATTATTTGTGGATGATATGAGAGTAGATATAAACAACACCAAAGGTCTACCACAGAACTGCTACAACTGATAAACACCTTCAGCACACTAACTGGATACAAAATTAACTCAAAGAAATCAACAGCCCTCCTATATACAAATGATACACTGACTGGGAAAGAAATTAGTGAAACAACACCCTTTACAGTAGCCTCAAATAATATAAAATACCTTTGGGTAACTCTTAATAAACAAGTGAAAGATCTGTATGACAAGAACTTCAAGGCCCTGAAGGAAGAAACTGAAGAAGATATCAGAGGACAAAAAGATTTCCAATACTCATGAATCAGTAGCTTTAACATGGTTAAAAAGGCCATCTTGCCAAAAGCATTCTACAGATTCAATGCAATCCCGATCAAAATCCCAAAACAACTTTTTATAGACCTTAAAAGAGCAATTCTCAAGCATATCTGGAAAAATAAGAAACCCAGGATAGCCAAAACCAATCCTGAACAATAAAACAACTTCAACAGGGACCACCATCCCAAACCTAAAACTGTACTCTGGAGCAATAGTGATAAAAACAGCATGGTATTGGTGTGTCAACGGACACATTAATCAATGGAATTGAACTGAAGATCCAGAAGTAAACATACACATCTACAGACATTTGATTTCTGATAAAGAAGCCAAAACAATAAAATAGGATAAAAGAAGGCATCTTAAACAAATGATGCTGTACTGGATGTTTGCATGTAGAAGAATAAAAACAGATCCCTATCGCCCTGCACAAAACTCAAGTCTCAGGGGGAAAATAACCACAAAATAAAACCAGACACACTAAATCTCAGGAAAGAGAAAGTGGGGAATACTCTTGAATTCATAGGTACTGGAGATTATTTCCTGAACAGTATACCAATGGTTCAGGCTCTAAGATCAACAATTGATAAGTGGGATCTCATCAACGCTTCTGAAAGTCAAAGTAAACTGTCTATAGGACAAAATTGTAGCCTGCAGATTGGGAAAAATCTTCACCAATGCTACATCTGACAGACGGCTAATATCCAAAATTTATAAAGAACTGAAGAAGGTAAATAGCAACCCAAATAACCCAATTAAAAACAGGATATAGAGCTAAACAGAATTCTCAACAGAGGCATCTCAAATGGCCAAGATGAACTTAATGTTCAAAGTCCTTAGTCACCAGGGAAATGCAAATCAAAACAACTGTGAGATTCCATCTTACACTGGTCAGAAGGGCTAAGATCAAAAGCTCAAGTGATTGCACATGCGGCAAGGATGCTGAGCAAGGTGAACACTCTTCCATTGCTGGTGGTAGAACAAACTTGTACAACCACTCTGGAAATAAGTTTGGTGGTTTCTCAGAAAACAGAGAATAGTTGTAACTCAGAATCTAGGTGTAACTCTCCTGGATATATACACAAAAGATACCCCACCATCCTACAAACACACTTCCCCAACTGTGTCCATCGCAGCTTTATTTGTAATAGCCAGGAACTGGAAACAACCTAGATGTCCCTCACTTGACAAATGAATAAAGAAAGTGTTGTGCATTTACACAATGGAATACTATTCAGCTATTAAAAACAAAGGCTTCATGAATTTTGCAGGCAAATAGATGGATCTTGAGAATATCATCCTGAGTAAAATAACCCAGTCCCAAAAGGACATGCTTGGTACTCTCTTATAAGTATGTATTACGTATAAAATACAGGATACTCATGCTACACTCTACATACACAAAGGAGCTAAACTTGAAGGATAACACAAGGGAGGATGCTTGAATCACTTAGAAAGAGGAATAAAATAAGAGGCAGATGGATGGAGGGTAGTGGGGGTTTGGGATCAGCTGTGGGGAAGGACAGGAGGTGATGGCCCTGAGAATGAGTGGAATTGTGCAACTGACTGGGGTGGTCAGGTAGAGGTCATCTACTGGAAGAAACAGAGACCTGGGATAAGGGAGGCACCCAAGAATCAATGAGGGTGTTCTTAGCTGTGGCACACAGCATTGATGGTATAGAACTTGAAGAGGCCACCTCCTGTAGCTAGCCAGGAAGCCCAATGATGTGATAGGGTCACTAACCCATGCACAAAACTTTTGACCTAAAATGTATTTTGACTAGTAGACATGCAGGGGAGGGGGTAGAGCAGAGACTGAGGGAAAGGCCATCAAATAATCAGCCCAACTTGATACCCATCCATTGGGCAAGCACGAATCCATGACCATATTAATGATACTGTTATGCTTGCAGACAGGAGTCCAGCATGGGTGTCCTTTGAGAGGGTCTGCACAGCAGCTGATACTGACAGTAAAAGACACCCAAAGCCAAAGATTAGGGAGCTTGAAGAATCTTATGGAAGAATAGGAGGAAGGATTGCAGCCCCTAAGAGGAGAGGAACTCCACAGAAACACCAAAAACATCAACTAACCTCATCCTTGGGACTCTCAGAGACTGAAGCACCAACCAAAGAACATACTGGGCTGGACCTAGGCCTCTCTAGATATATGTAGCTGATGTGCATCTTGGTCTTCGTCTGGTTCCTGAACTGGAGTAGGGGCTATAAAAAATTCTGTTACTTTTCCATGGGCTATGCTTTTCTAATAGGGCTGCTTTATCTGGCCTCAGTGGGAGAGGATGTGCCTAGCCTCACAGAACCTTGAAACACCAGAGTGGGGGGATACACACAGCACCCCGCCCCCGTGCTCATAGGAGAAGGGCGTGGGAAATGTGGGGGTGGGAGGGTAGCCGGGAGGGGGCAGTGAGCAGAATGTAAAGTGAATGAGTGAAAATAGCAAATAGATAAATAAATAAATAAGTGGAATGATACACAAAGAAAAATATCTGGAGTCTCCATGTTCTCTTGGTATAGACATTGCCAGACGGCTTCTTTGACATGTTGCACACATTCTCCTGGCATCCAGATTAATGTTTTCATCAAAACAGAGTGCTGGCATCATGAGCTAGAACCTATAAAGTTGGAGTTGCATAAAACCTCCTTAAAAAAAAAAAAGACTTAGAAATTTAAAAAGAATGCAGTGTCTTTCAGAATGTAATTAAGATTAAATGATATCATTTGCAAGGGACTGTCACAGAATAGTACCAGAGCCATCACACAAAGAGATGACACTAAAGCTCTCTCTGTACATGGATATTTTGGCTAATGTCATCCCCATTGGGTCCTGGGAACCTCTCACATCCCTAGTGTTTGGAACTTTCTAGTGGTTACCCCCATCCCCCACCCCACATTGCTGCATATTTCTATTTATTCTCTTGGCAATCTGGGCTTCTCTCCTGTCTCCCCCCATACCTGCTCCTGTTCCCCTTTTCTCTTTCCCTCCCCTCTCCCACACAGGTTCCTACCTTCCTCTGCCTCCCACGATTATTTTGCTGCCCTTTCTAAACTTAAATGAAGTATCCACATGTGGACTTTCCTTCTTGTTAATCTTCATGTGGTATATAAGTTTTATCATGGGTACTCTGATTGTTTGGCTAATATCCACTTATCAGTAAATAAATATCATGTATGTTCTTTTGGGTCTGAGTTATCACACTCAGGATGATATTTTCTAGTTCCATCCATTGGCCTGCAAATTTTATTTTGTTGTGTAGATCAATCACATTTTCTGTATTTATTCTTCAGTTGGGGAACATCTGGGTTGTTTTCAGCTTCTGGCTATTACAAATAATACTGCTATGAACAAAGTGAAGCACATATCCTTGTGATAAGGTGGAGCTGAAATGTCCAGCTGTGGGGAGATGGAACCTAAGAGACCACCTCCAGTAGATAGACATGGCCCTCATTTGAGGCATGGGGCCACCTACTCATCTTCAGAAATTTTGACCCAGAATTTTTACTGTCTAGAGGAAATGCAGAGACAAATTTGGAGTAGAGACTGAAGGAAAGGCCATCCAGAGACTGCACCAACTTGGGATCCATCCATAGGTAGGCACCAAATTGACACTATTACTGATGTCAAATTGTGCCTGCATATAGGAGCATAACATGGCTGTCCTCTAAGAGGCTTTATCAGCAGCTGACTGTGACAGATGCAGATACTTACAGACAACCATTTGACTGAGGTCGAGGACTTCTGTGGAAGAGTTAGGGTAAGGACTGAAAAAGCTCAAGGGATTGCAACCCCATAGAAAGAATAGTATCAACTAACTGAAACTCTTAGAGCTCCCAGAGACTAACCCACCAACCAAAGGGGATACATGGCCCCCACTACATATATAGAAGAAGACTGCCTTGTCTGGCCTCAATAGGAGAGGGTACACTTAAACATGTAGAAACTTGATGCCCCAGGGAAGGGGGATGCTCTGGACTCAGGGACCAAGGAGCAGCTGAGGACAGGAGCCTTCCGGTTTCCATCTGTGGCTGAGGAGCTCAGCCTGGGACACAGGGCTCCATAGCCATATAGCACCAGGAGAAAGCTAGCCTCCCAGGAGTGTGGACAAGCCTGAGTGTGGAGGTAAGACAAGTACCTCTGCTCAGTGGGACCCGCCTGGAACCCTCTGGACACAGGGACTGAGGTATGCCTTCCTATTTCCTTCTGCAGCCTGGGAGCTGATCCTGTGACACAGGGCTCCATACTCAAATAGTGCCAGGAGAGAGCT
>CM052713.1:55909228-55944871 GCA_028551405.1 Uromys caudimaculatus | reverse complement strand
TCTAAAAAAAAAAAAAAAAAAAAAAAAAAAGAGTGAAGATTCCCAATTTAAAGGGCCACTAAAAATCTTCAAAAAAATTATAGAAGAAAACTTCCCTAACCTAAAGAAAGAGATGAACATAAACATTCAAGAAGCCTACAGAACTCCAAACAGATTGGACCACAAAAGAAATTCCTCCTGTCACATTATAGTCAAAATACAAAATGCAAAAAACAAGGAATGAATATTAAAAGCAGTAAAGGTAAAAGGTCAAGTAATATAAAGGCAGATCTATCAGAATTATACCAGACTTCTCACCAGAGACTATGAAAGCTAGAAGATCCTGGGCTGAACTCATACAGTCCCTAAGAGAACACAAATGCCAGCCCAGGCTGCTATACCCAGCAAAACTCTCAACATAGATGGTGAAACCAAAATATTCTATGATAAAAGCAAATTTACACAATATCTTTCCACAAACTCAGCCCTACAAAGGATAATAGATGGAAAACACCAATGCAAGGAGGGAAACTACACCATAGAAAAAGCAAGAAAGTAATCCTTCAAAAAACTCAAAAGAAGATATCCACACAAACATAAAAATAACATTGAAAATAACAGGAAGCAACAATCACTATTCCTTAATATCTCTTAACATCAATGAACTCAATTCCCCAATAAAAAGGCAAAGACTAATCTTATGCTTTCTACACCCAAACTGCCAAAACATAATGGCCTTCCTTTGTTTGAGATACCTGATATACTATATTACATTATTCTAGTGTGTCCAAGTAAAATATTGCCTCAATACATGAAAAGATGAAACTTAAAAAGAACATTCAATTGAAAAAATGTTCTATTATGAGAAAAAATTTAGAGGGATATTATACTTTAAGCAACTTTGAATGATTTTCAGAAATATATTTAAGTATTTCAAAATAAAAAATAAATCACAATATCCAGGAATAAATGTACATTCTTTATTATATAATTTCATTTGAAAATACTATGTTTTAAAATAAATTTATAAATTTTGTGCATTATTCTTAACATAATTGCTAGTTTTGGGATTTTATTGAACAGAATCTCAAAAGAATTCACTAAAATGTAACTAAGAAAAGGGATTACTGTTTGTGATTTGTATTCTGAATCTGGTAATTTCCACAGTAGGAGAATACTTAAAAATCATAAGATTTTTAAAGAAAGTATTATGAAGGTAAAAGAGGAAATTTTATACATTTATATATTTTATATATTTGCCTCAAAAAATCATGACATTTCATGAATTAATATTCATTTTATTTTTTCTAAGTTACAATTCTTGTGATGGAGTCATACTTCATAAAATTAGATATGCACAATATCTCATGATCATTTAAAAATATCTTTGTTAATTTTCTGCACTGTTCTGTTTTTATAGGAAGATCAGCTGCCAGTTATGGACCTAGCACTTTTAATTACTCAGATCATTACTGGAGCTCATTAATAAGCAATCATTGCACATACTGTATCAGGCTTAGAAGATAGCAATATATAGGCCTAGCATTCCTAATTAAATATGGTGATTGCTTTTTCTAAGACTCTAAGATCATTGATCACCAGTCCATATGCAAGCTTACAGAACACCTCAGTAATCTTACCTATAATGGTTCCCTATGGCCTTTTCAAAGTTTGTTATTGCTATTACCCAGACTTCCAGCATCTCTTTTTATGACTCCAAATCTGTCTAGTTAAAATCTCTCCATACACTCCCACGGTTTTGTTCATTTCCTCTCTCATAGTATCTGTCTTCTACAAAATCTCTTTTTTTTTAAATTCCACTTATATTCAATGGACTCTTTTTAATTCCTATTTCTGCTGTTATTCCAGATAATGTTATTTTATATTTCAAAATTATGTGCTTTCTAAAGTATATGCATATATACTTTATATATATACTATATATAAACTTATATATACTTATATACTATATATAAAGTATATATATACATATATGTGTGTGTGTGTGTATGTATATATATATATATATGCCTCCTAGTAATTAGAGTTATAGAAAGATGTGATCTTTTATCTGAGTTATGGTAACTAAGACTGGTCTTCTGCAAGAGCAGCTAGTCTCTTAACTAATGAACCAGTTCTCCAGTTTCATTTGCTATCTCTCCAGATCCAGCATCAACCTGTTGACACTTGTAAAATTTTTCTTTGCAGAAAATGTTCTCACCTTAAAAGAGGTCATGTTATTAGAATGAATCTACTTTTCATTCATCCCTTTTCATTTCATAATCAGAACTGCAAGGCTTTCATGACCATGTGCATAGATAGTGTCCTAGGGTTTCCATTGCTATAAAGAGACACCAGAACCAAGGCAACTCTCATAAAAGACAGCATTTAATTGGGGCTGCTGTACAGGTTCAGAGATTCACTCCACTATCTCCATGGCAGGACGCGTGGCAGCATCCAGATAGCTCTGGCACTAGAGGAGTAGAGAGTTCTACATCTTGTTCCAAAGTCAAATAGGAGAAGACTGGCTCGCACATGGCTAGGAAGAGGGTCTCAAATCCCACCCCCACAGCAACATATTTCCTCCAACAAAGCCAGGCCTACCACAACAAGGCTACACATCCTAATAATGCATTCCCTGGGCCAAGCATATTCAAACCACCATATTTGTCTCTCTGGCCCCCATAGGCTTGTTCAAACACATGAGTCTATGGAGATCATACCTACCCATAGATTAATGTAAAATGCATTTAGTCCAATTTCAAAAGTCCAAACAATATTAAGTGTAAAGTTAAAAGTTTCTTCTGAGATTCATCTAACCACTTAACTGCAATCACTTATAAAACTGAAATTAAAAAAGCAGACTACATAACTTCCACATCACAGGATATTCAATACCATTCTAAAATTTTATAGTGACAGAATACGGGGACAAAGCAAGAACAAAAACCAGTTGGGCACATTCCAATTCAGTATCTCCATGTCATCACAATTCTCTTTGGCTGGTTCCACTTCATGTTAGCAGCTTTCTTCAGCAGATATCCCATAGCTGTGGCATCACAAGCATCTTGTGGTCTCCAAGGGAATGTCAGTGTCCCAGCTCCGTGTTCCAGTTCTGGTATCCACATATGATCTTCTCACATCCTCCAACTAGCTTGGGCACATGTAGAGCTATACACTTTGTAGCACTATAAGCTCTGGTTGACTCCACTTCACTGCTGGTGATGTTCCTGGTGTTCATTCTATAGTACTGGACTCTGCAATACACTTGGATCTTCTGCTGCAACTAGGCTTCCCCAATAGCCTCTCATAGACTCTCTTCATTGTGCCAAACGTCAACTTCTTTGCATGACCATTTCAGTCCTGGGCCTTGAACTGTAAATGAGGCTGCACCCTTACCAATGGATTTCCCTGGTCTTTCACAGTTCCAGTCCTCAGCTGCTCTCCATGACCCCTTCATACCTTCAAAACCAGTATCACCTGGTTGATTCTTACACACTACCAAATCCAGCTGCTACACAAGTTACAACCTTGGCTATCTCTGGAACACAGTTTTATTGTGCTCTCAGAAAACACTTCCAGATTCCTCCTCCGTGATCCTTGTCCCTTTTTATTCACCACTAATTTCTTAACTCCAGCTAACCAGCATCAGTTGTCCCAGTATTTCCTTCTATTTTTGACTCTAAAGCCAGAGCCACATGGCTGAAGCTACTGAGTTCTGCTGCTTGCTAGACCTGCAATAGGCCCATCTTTTTCTATAACATTATCTCAAACTTTTTGTTTTCCTCCACTTTCACTGCATATGCTTGGTTGTCTAGGAACTTACTCTGTAGATTGACCTTAAACTTAGAGATCTGCATGGCTTTCCTGAATGCTGAGCTCAAAGGCATACACCATCATACTTGACTTAAGCATTTTTTTCACCTATAATTTGCTCTGTCCCTGACTGGTCTTGAAATCAGATCCTGTAATTAAAGGTGTATATCACCATGCCCAGGACAAAGATTTCCATGACCAATATTCCTCAGAATTGAAATCAAAAGCCTCTGTTGTTCAGCCTCAAAATCTGGAACACAGGTGTGCCCTCCATTTCTGGATTGTAGTCATTCTAGATTAAAAGTCCAAATGCAAACAATAAGCAGGTATTAATGCCTAACATGATATAACTATCCTTTTTCAAATGCAAACACAAACAATAAACTTAGTTGGGTGGGGTCTTACCTGGAGATCACTCACCACTCTTATAATTGTTTATCTTCTTAAGCACAGAATTCAAATCCATTGGACATACTGGTGTATTTTATTACTTGATCCAAACACTTTAAATTTTTCCTTGCTAAATTTGCTGTGCTTCATCAAAACATTCTTCATGAGACTAAATCACATCATAGAGCCTAAACTGGATTGTTTTGAGACCTATTTTGTCAATGCAATTAATTTGACTCTCTTCACCTTAGCCTCAGGCAAACACTTTGGACAAAGGCAAAAAGCAGTGACATTCTTCAACAAAATATCACAAGAACAGTCTCTCAACTACATACTAAAATTCTTCTGTGAAACCTCTAGGAACCTGTTTCCACAGTTCAAATCACCCTCAGCAACAGCATCTTCCATATTTCTACTAGGCGACCTTTAAGCTCAACTTAAAGCATTGCACTGCTTTACAAATACAAACTCCCAAAATCCACATTCTTCCAAACAAAAACATATTTAGGCCTATAAAGAAATGACCCCTTTCCTGGTACCAACTTCTATCTAAGTCAGGGTTGCCATTGCTGTAAAGAGACACAATTACTAAGAGAATGTCTTACAAAGGACAACATTTAATTGGGGCTAGCTTACAGGTCCATTATCATCAAGGAAGGAAGCATGACAGCATCCAGGTAGTCATGGCAGTAGAGGAGCTGAGAATTCTATATCTTGTTCCAAAGTCAAAACGGAGAAGCCTTGCTCCTGTGTTGCTAGGAGGAGGAGGATCTCAAAGCCCACCCTCACAGGGACACACCCTCACAGGGACACACCCTCACAGTGACCCACCCTCACAGTGACCCACCCTCACAGTGACCCACCCTCACAGTGACCCACCCTCACAGGGACACACCCTCACAGTGACCCACCCTCACAGTGACCCACCCTCACAGGGACACACCCCCACTGGGACACACCCTCACAGTGACCCACCCTCACAGGGACCCACCCTCACAGGGACCCACCCTCACAGGGACACACCCTCACAGTGACCCACCCTCACAGTGACACACCCTCACAGTGACCCACCCTCACAGTGACACACCCTCACAGTGACCCACCCTCACAGTGACCCACCCTCACAGTGACCCACCCTCACAGTGATGCACATTCTCTATGCTCACTCAAACATGGCCACATTTCCTAATAATGTCAATCCCTGGGCCATTTTCAAACAACCACAAATAAGTATTGATGATTGGTTTGCAAATATTTTTGAATGGAAATTTTTGTACCTATGTCTGAAAAGAACCAAGCATGTTTGCTAGAATATATTTTTATAAATAAGATGTTTCAGGGGATGTCCCTAAAGCTGTTTCTTATTTGGGGAATTTGTTTTCCAACAGGGCTGCCTTGTATGGTCTCAGTTGGAGACGATGGTGTTAATTCTGTAAAGACTTGAGGAGAAGTGTAAGGGAGATAGGGGAAAGGACCCTGTGAGAGGACTATGGGGGCAGCCATTGGGATCTAAATAAATAATTTAACTGATTAACTAAAAAATAAAAAATAATGTGTTTTTAAAATATAAAAAATAAGATGTTTTTATTTGAATTCGTTTGCCTTTACTTTTTAGCAAATATATCCGAAATTTCAAAGGTTTTGTGACAAGACTCCTTTTATCCAGTCTTCTGCTTGGAATGGATCTAGAGTGAAGGGGAAAAAGGGAGCTTGAAAGGAGTGTCAGGAGAGAAAACTGTGGTCAAAATGTGTTATATGAGAGAAGAATCTATTTTTAATAAAAAGGCAAGTATAATCCACACCACACCTATAATTTTTCACTTTGAATAATACATCTCATTTTTGAAAAATATAAAATAAAATTGAAACTATTGTCATTTTTCCTTTGGACATTTAAGACAAAATTCAAAAGTTTGTTGGTTTTATTATTTCTTGTTTTATGGAGTCAATATTTATTGAATTTTGAAAGTTAGCATCTAGAGAATTGTATTTAGTTCTCTGTTTCAATATACTATGTAATGAATTTTAAAACACATTTTTTTTCTGAAAGTTTCAAACAAATATTTCTGATGTTTACAGTTTAGACTTGTAAACATTAGAAACATTAACAACTTAATAATTTTTATTTAATGACAACCTACTATATAGCAGATTATTTATATGGTCTCATTTCATCAACATAATCACACATGGAATAAACTCTCCTTATTCCTGTTGAGAAAAGTTGCCTTTAACATCACTTTCTTAGGGAACAAAATGAAGATGATGATAGTTAAATGCTTAGTCATGCAGCTCCTAAAATCCAGGTTGTATTCATAGCTCTCTGTGTATCCATTGTTTAATGTATTGTCTCTTAGACTCTGAAAACAGAGTTTTCAGCCAAATACTTCTTTTCAAGTATCTGGTCATAGATCTCGTAAATTAACTCTTGAAATTTTGAAATAATTCATGTAAATAGGTTTTGTTTTGATTTTTTAAAGTCAATATAGGGAGGAAACTCATGATTTTTACGATGTTCATGCAACTGTACGAATAGAGCAACCACTTGTAGCGTTAAGGGGAACCAGATGGTCTTCACTTTGTTTCTCAAGCTCAAACTCTGACCCAAGATATCGTCTCATGTATGGGAGGAAACTGCAGGCATGAGATAAATCCAATGAAATGTTGTAGGGTAGGTGCATTCAGAGGGAAGTATTCAGTTGAGTTGTTCAGAGAGACTGATTTCTCAAGCTCTAATTGTTTTGCTATCTCTGGTATCTAGTGAATCAATATATAAAAAGCAGTGTGGTTTATTTTTAAAAGTTTATTCTTGATGTGAACCTAGAGTCTTATGCCCACTGTCTACCATTTCCCTCCTTTCTAAATCCTTGTAATACTTACAGTTACACTGGTCATGTCAGTGGTGCATGCTATTCATAATACTAAGAAAAAAGGAGGGGACTCCAGTGCCAGTTTCATAAAGCTTTATTTCATAAGTCTGTTTTCAAAAGTCCCTAAAAATATTAGCCTAAAGTTGTATTCATTTGAGCAATACCTTAAAAACTATAAAGATTTCTTTTTCCTGTTTCAATGACTGAATATTGATCTTATAGTTAATTTTGAAAACTATTTATTTAAGGATAGATGTATCACACTCCTTTTAATAGCACTGGTATTTTTCCTATGATCCATAGCACAGCCACAAAGAAAATATCTTTAAAGCAGACTTCTATATAGAACTGAAAGGCTAAGAATGGCCACTCTTATATAGAGTTGTTTCAACATTTGTTCATGGACATTAGTTGTGTTTAGTCGAATGTATTTCAAAGCTATTAACATTTTTACTGTTTAATTTACCCTAATGTTGGTGTAGTTGACTCTTTCAGAAGAAGATTTTCTTTTAATATGTTTACTTTTCCTGTATTTCTTCATCCTCATCCTCTTGCAGGATAGAAGAGAATTCCTGGAAAACTCTAAATTCAGCCACACAATTGTAGTCACTACACCAAGGAATCAGGCTTCTTCATATTCATGAATGGTGTTCACAATTACTTTTGCATATTAGCTGTACCCCTTGTAATTAATTTCTTACTGTCTCTAGAACTGTCCCTACATAAAAGTGTTGAAGACAAATTAATTCTAACTCTTTTACATGCACAGATTAATATATCTATTTTCACATCTAATTTATCTATGTTTACTTGCATTTGTAACTTCAGCCTGACGTCCCTCCATATCTTCTTCTCCCTATTTATAACATCCTTCTCTGACACTATCATCCTGACAGCCACCAGTACCTACCAAACTCATTTATTTATTCAACTCTAAAACATCTGTTAAGTTCAGGCTTTAAATTGTAAACTTAAAAAAAGGTAAAGTTGTCCAAACATGATACATTTTAGAATTTTTTATGTGTGGTTTTTCTTGTCTGTTCAAAGTAAAGCTTTGCAATTAGCATATTCTATTTGTATTTGCATCGTATAATTATACTACTTAGTTTCATTTGTCATATCTTAAAATTCTGGTGATCTTATTTATTTAAAAACTTTTCCAAATAACTACACACAATCTTTTGAAGACATAATTATATTTGTTTTTCAGGTCCATATTTAAGAATCTACTCTCAGAAAACCAGAATTATTACTCTAAACTATTTTATATGCAAAAGACCTCTCTTATGACCACTCTTAGCCTATAGAGGCTGAGAAAATTTGTCTAAGGAATGGGCAGGGGCAAGATGATTATGTCTTAATATCTACTTTTGTCTGTGCCAGAAGGCCATGGAGTTATTTTCCTGGATACAAATTGAGAATATCTTCATTTTAAATTTGATATATATTACTGAAATATATGCTCATTCAAATTATTATAATAAAATAGACCAGTACTTTGTATATGAAAATACCTATAAACAAATGAATAATTGAATAACTGATAAACAATAAATATATATGTTCATATATATTATTTAAATAAAATATATTGAGGTAGAAAGTTTATAAGGCATTTGGATATCATAGTGTATCAGTTTTCCAAATCTAGTTTCAAATTTTAAGTACATATATTTTATAAAAATAATTATTTTCGTTGCCTGAAAAGCCATATTTTTAATTAAGAAATACTACTAGACTATGCAGTATAATGATTACAAATATGGAAATAGTTTCTGGTATATGAACTATGCAGTGTTTCAGGCCTCCTGAGTCAAGAAAAGATGTGATTCTCCAACTTCAGCACTCTGAGTAGAGCTCATTGACATTGTCCAGTCAAACCAGTGATAAAGCCATGAAACTACATCGTTTGGGAGTATTAGCCTTTAAAGACCTTGCATGCTTCTTCTCCTCTGATGTCTATGCCACCTTTGTAAGAGGAGCTTTCCAAATCTTACTGCTGTTTCATTGGCCTGACCTCTCAGAAACTGCACAGGGAGCGGACATAAGCTCACACCGCCATGATGAGCCAGCACCTGTCAGGCCACAGATTGACGCCCAGCAGCCGAGCTATTCATTCCAGCTCAGTTATGTTTCTCCCAAATATACACTCATGATGAAAGAAAATATAACATAGAAAAATGAGGCTTTCAAACCACCTGTCAGTTATGGAAAAGTTTGTTCAGACGCCCTAGCTAAGTACCAGAACTATTGATATTAACACCCAATTGTTTTCAGGACTGAAACTGTGAAAATCTCTTTCAAACAAGTTTGTTCTTCTTAGTTGGGATATTCTTATGGGGTACTTCCTCTATGTGCCATCCAGCTTACCTACCCACTTGCTCTCAAGCCTTAGGACTCTGGAATTATTAGGCATTTCTCATGGATTTGCTGCTTGTGCTCACTGTACAGTCCTGTGCCACCTCAGTAACTATGAATTATTGTACAGGTGATAGCTACATAACTTTTCCTTGGTTATTTTCATTTTTAAATGTATTAATAGCTCTGGTGTAGAAATAGACAGAACTACATCTCCCAATACTGAAATGAGAGCATCTATCTTTGGACAAGTAATAATAATATATAGATATGTATAAAATTTATTAATATTGCTGATACATAGTATATTCTATTATCATTTATAGTATTGTATTATATTTATATAATATTATATATTGTAATAATACTGTATTATATTTCTTTGGCCCAAAGTACACTATATAGATATATATATGTGTGTGTGTGTGTGTGTGTGTGTGTGTGTGTGTGTGTGTGTTTGTGTGTATGTATATGTATAGATATAATGGATTTAATTATTTATGTAACTGAGATAATTTCTGTTATAATTTTTGTTGTCCTGAAACACAGCAAATAAAATAAGGTACCAAATTTAATATTTCAAAATTATAAGCTCTGAATACTTTCAAATGATTCATCGAGGAGTATAGTTTATATCTGTTAGCTCTGTTTAATATTGTTCTTCCCCGTTAATTGACAGTTATGGTTCACATATCTTTCTAGCAGTTCTAAGATTATGTCTGTATGTTATAAAATCCCTAATATATATATTCTATCACTTTTATAAGATATTGTTTAAAATATCAATAAAATAAAAAAATTTCCGCAGAATATACTCATGATTTCTAATTGGAAGAAATGGTGTATTAAACTAAACACAGTAAGTGAAATTTCAATTATTTAAAGATTTAAATGTCCGAGTTGTTTTGATTTGCATTTCCCTAATGACTAAGGATGTTGAGCATTTCTTTAGGTGCTTCTCAGCCCTGCGAATTTCCTCAGTTGAGAATTCTCTGTTTAGCTCTGTTCCACATTTTTTGATGGGGTTATTTGGTTTTCTGGAGTCTGACTTCTTGAGTTCTTTTTATATATTGGATATTAGCCCTCTATCGGATGTAGGATTGGTTAATATCTTTTCCCAATCTGTTGGTTGCCATTTTGTCCTATTGACAGTGTCCTTTGCCTTACAAAAGCTTTGCAATTTTATGAGGTCCCATTTGTCAATTCTTGATCTTAGAGCATAAGCCATTTATGTTCTGTTCAGGAACTTTTCCCCTGTGCCCATGTATTCGAGACTTTTCCCCACTGAGATTCCACCTCACACCAGTCAGAATGGCTAAGATAAAAAACTCCGGTGACAGCAGATGCTGGTGAGGATGTGGAGAAAAGAACATTCTTCAATTGTTGGTGGGATTGCAAGCTGGTACAACCACTCTAGAGATCAGTATGGCAGACCCTCACAAAAATGGACATAATACTACCTGAGGACCCAGCTATACCACTCCCGGGCATACACCTAGAAGATGCTCCAACATGTAATAAGGACACATCCTCCGCTATGTTCATAGCAGCCATATTTATAATAGCCAGAACCTGGAAACAATGCACATGTCCCTCAACAGAGGAATGGATACAGAAAATGTGGTAACTTTACACAACAGAATACTACTTAGCTGTTAAAAGCAATGACTTCATGAAATTCACAAGCAAGTGATGGAACTTGAAAATATAATCCTGAGTGAGGTAACTCAGTCACAAAAGAACACACACAGTTTGTACTCACTGATAAGTAGATATTAGGCCAAAAGTTTGGATTACCCAAGATTCAATTCACAGCAACTGTTAGACTGAGCATGGGGTTCCTGATGGAGTTGGAGAAGGGACTGAAGGAGCTGAGGGAGTTTGCAGCCCCATGGAGGGAGCAGCAGTGTCAACTGGCAAGACCCCTCAGAACTCCTGGAGACTGGACCACCAGCCAAAGAATACACATGGAGGGACCCATGGTGCTGGCCACATATGTGGCAGAGGAAGGCCTTGTTGGCCATCAGTGGGAGGAGAGGCCCTTGAGCCTGAGGGTGTTAGATGCCCCAGTATAGGGGAATGCCAGGGAAGGAAGATGGGAGTGGGTGGGTGGGTAGGGGAGCACCCTCATTGAGGTATGAGGTGTGGGGATGGAATAAGGGGCTTCCAAATGGAAGACCTGGAAAGGGGAAAACATTTGAAATGTAAATAAAGTATTAAAGAAATTTAAATGTCCTTAGTCTCAGTTTAGGCATGGTATTTATCATAACCCAAAGAAAGAATAACAATCTCTCTTTATGTTTGACTATAATTTGCTGAATAATAAAGAATATCAACCATCTAAGTATTATAATGTACAGATTGTAAAAATTGTAACAAAAATAATATACTCCTTTACATAGAACAAATATAACTTAGATGCTGAGAAAACTAATTGAAGAAAATTGTTCTAGTAAAATTCAGCAAGCATTTCAGAAATAACCTTAAATTAATTTAAATATTTGAAAATATATTATAAATATAAAATTCTCATTTAGATTGGACGAGGAGTTTTTCCTTTTTTTATAAATAAGTTAAAAATAAAATTCATAAAAAAAACCTGAAAATACTTTTTTATACTATTTGTTTTAAGGGTATAGGTTAAATATACTCATCAGGAAAATATAGTACTTTGTAATCCTATAGAAGAATATTTGTTTCTGGAATGAATATTATAAATTCATTCTTACCAATTATTTCTAACATAAAAATAAATAATTAAAAGCACTGCTAATAGTTACAGTATACTATGAATATGACTAAATTAAATTAGTGTATTGGGCATAAAAATATCACTCCAAAGAAACAAAACACTACTACTAACCCTAGTAAAATATTAATGACAATAATCACATTAATGGGAATGGAGGTTGTTGATATTATTAGTGTAAAAAAGTGTTTTCCTGGGTTTGATGATGGTTTTCTGGTTTGACAGTCACACAGTAGCATAATGGACCAAAGACTGAAGAGGGACTGGAGATTAGATACAGAGTTGTGATGAGGCAACATGGCCGAGCAGAAGTAAGATGAAAAATTGGCATAAACACGTTATACAGGAACCTTCTATAAGGCCAGTAAAAGTGACTTCAGAGTCTAGAGCATTGAATATTATCCATGTGTCATACTTAGGGTTTCCATTGCTTTGATAACACACCATGTTCAAAAGTAAACATAGAAAGAAGGGGTTAATTTCAGGAGTAACTCTGGTCCAACACTATCACTTGGGGAAGTCAGGGCAGGAACTCAAGACAGCAAGGTAAGAAGCAGAAACTGGAACAGAAGCCATGGGGGAATGTTGCTGATTGACTTGTCCCCTTTGAGAGCTGTTTGCTTTCTAATACTATTCAGTATCACCTGCCTAGTGTGGTACTTGATAAAGGGGACTGGGCCTTCATAGTTCAATAATAAATTGAAAAAACTGCTCCCACTACTTGCCTATAATCCAATGTTATGGAAGCTTCTTCTCAATTGGGATTTCCTCTTCCAAAATGATTCTAACTTTTGTCAAGCTAACAAAACCTCAACCACCGCACATCACAGAATTCTGTGTAACTATAGTAAGTAAATTGTTTTTTGGCAAAAGACACAATTGCATTATGTAGTTATAGAATATTATTTTGGAAGAAGGGTGAAGTTTCCATGTCTATTTTTATTTTTTTAATCAGGGTAGAGCCCTTTAAAAAATATCATAAAGCCTCAGGGAGTAGGGAGGTCTGGTGGGGTGGGGCTGGGGGTCCATCCTCTTGGAAATAGGGGTTGGGGAGGAGGAATTGGATGAAGAACTGTTAGAGGCAGACCAGGAGGGGGATAATGACTAAAGTGTAAAAAAAAAAAAGAAAGATAATTTTAAAAATACCTCAAAATTCACAAGATTTTAGTATGAGCAAAGTCATGTAATCAGTTCAAAACTTTGGAGAATAAAGAATTACTAATACTGGGCTCTTGAAAATGACCAAAATTATAATGACTATTAAATGATTAACTCAAGTTAGAGATATCTAATTTCAAGAAATTGCAAAAATTGTTTTTCAAGCTTGAAAATTTATGTTTTCTTGATAATCAAAAGTTTCACAAGTTATTCCATATAGTAAAGAAATTAAGCCATTAGTTACTAGACATTAAGAAAGTCGGCAATATCATTTCAGAGCATTTGTGTGTTTATCAATATGTTAACAATTATAATGCATAACTTGTGAGGCACATGATATTATAATTCTCATTTTTTAGATAAAAAAGAGCTTTTGAATATGTATTAATATTTTCCTATTTTTAAGCAGCAATCCTTGACAAGCAATTTATGGACATTGGGTTTTATTCAGGTTATAGATTAGGGGATAGCGATCAGGTCAAGCATGCGATGGGGACTGGTCACATGGAAGCTACAGACAGGAGGCAGGATAATGACTGAAAGTGTCAGCTTACCTTCTGCACTTTGTTCAGTCCAAGGCCTTAGCTCAAAGGATGGTGCCAACAACATTTAAGAAAATCTTCCCTCCTTAGGTAGCCTAACCTAGATAATCCCTCTGAGATCTGTTCAGAGACTTATCTCCTAGGTTACCTCTATACTGCCCAACTTACAGCCAATATTAATCATGTACAATGGTTAAATAACTTACTTAACTTTTCATTGATCATAAATTGAAATTCTGTGATTTGAGTCTAAGATGTAAGATTGAGTAATGGCATATGTAACCAGTCCAACACATTTTCTCTCCTATGTGGAAATAATTATTGATTCATTCATTTTCTGGAAAACATTTCAATTCTGTTTTATGGAACTAATACTCTTACAAAACAATAAAATAGCTGTAGTTTTGTTCCCTCTTACACAACAGAACCAATATTATAGGATAAGGATTATAGTTGGGGGATGTTTTCTGTTCTTCCTAAAACATAATACCAAAACTGTTTTTATAGGAAACTAAAAACTATTTCATTAATTGTGCATTGTTTGTACAATATTACAAAATATAAAAGGTAGTACTGCACTTACTTTGCTCTTGCTGTGAGAAAACATCACTGCCAAGAACACTTCCAAAAGAAAGGTTTATTTGTGCCACAGGTCTAGTGAGCTACATTTAGAAAAATAGGAAGTTAAACAACAGCTAAGATACTTAACTAATTATACATTTGATATAGAAACTATTTTGTTTTATTAAAACTATAAAAATTAATGTATTTAAAATCTTTGTCATATCATTGTGCTTTTTTCCACCCATCATCTAGTATAATGCTCATTTCATCTGAGTTTATGAACCTAGTTCCATTTTCCTAATGATTGGAAGCATTTTGGTAAGATTATTTTCAATTCTGGATATTACAGAATTGTTGCATGGATCAAAAGAGGAAAAAAACCCCACACAGTTGCAAAGCTAATGACCTGAAAAATACACTGAAATTTGCTATATTTTACTTCCATCAAAACGATATCTTGATCTCCTGTTAAAACTCTGTAATATGTAAGTGACGCGGATTTTTTTTACTTGTTTATATTTTTGAAGTAAAGTTGTAATATTTGCTTATTACTGAGGCTTAGGAAATTTGGATGTCTGATTCGTATCAAAGGAAACATCCTAAAACTGAAATAATTGAATGACAGACACTGCAAATGGATAAGACTAATACCAATCCTATAAATAAGAAGTCACTCACACGGCCTGGGCTGAAAACCCCAGACTCAAGTGTCCTTCCCTCACAGATCTAATGCTGCCCCACACTGCAGAGCATGTGCTAAATCCCTTATCTACAATATCTTGCAACTCCTCATATATTTTTCATAAACTTTAGTACTACACCTGATTTTAAATATTTCTCCAAAAACCAATAAATAACACATAAATCGTGTTTTTTAACTTGCTACCAGCAGGGTTATAGTGACAGTTGAGCTCACTACAGTTCTTTCCCTGTTTGCTCTTGCTTTGCGTGTGTGCTTACCACGTTCATGTCTACCCTGCGATGCTTTACATCTCCTTGTTTTCTCTCTTCTTCTTCATTACCCCTTTCTAACGTTTGTCTTGCTTTTGTTTTGGGCTCCGCAGTTCTCACTCCTCTCACCCTCCCCTCTCATTTTCTTCCTCTCTCATATCCCATTTTGTATTCCGTGACCCAAACAGCCTGTTGGATCGGATTGTTTCATAAATTCGTCATTTGTAGGCTACATCAGATTTGTCACTGTTTAAACAATGTAACTAAGGTTAAAATCATTGTTTTTGATACGAGCATCTTGCACTCTGTGTAGAATGAATAATGGTAGCTTCATGTTGCTTCCTTCTAATTTCCCGCTTTATATTACATTTCAGATTAACCTTGGTTCTCAAGTGGTTTCTAGAAGATCTTTCACTGATACTAAGGCTACTATCATTCAAACTGTGTGAGGAAATAAAAGCAACCACAAGATTGCCTTGATACTTTAAGATTCTGGAGGGAAATTAAATTTCTCCTTGATATTCTTTGTTACTGATGGCAGACAAGAACAGCGGCTTGCCGGAAAGTCCTATGTTTCTCTAAAAGGCCCTTATAAAACATGATTATAAATTATGCTCTGATTTCACAGGTGTTTATTATTTTAAAATTTAGTTCTTCAACTTTAAAAATTGTTTATAAACTGAGAGAAAAAAAGAAATTCAGTTTTAAGCAAGTAATTGCTGAGCTTCATGACACACAGAAAGGCTTCCCAATTATTACAGAAACGGGAAGATTTTGTTTGCACACCAGTAGCTGTTTCATATTAGATTACCTTGCTTTATCTCACTCTCCTTTTACGAAACTCGTTGCCCATTTTCACTTTTATGGCTCTGGGCATGATGCCCAGCTTGGATTAATGCTTGTTTATTATAATTTATTTATCCAGGATAGTGGTTTTGCTGGGTGCCTTAGAAATTATTATAATTAAGTAGCAGAGAATATAGTTCTTAAACATTTAAGTGCACTAGGCCATCAAAATATTTTTCCACAAAAATTTGAATTTATGCAAAAAAGTATTTAAAATTTTGTTACCTGGTAGCTACTTTGTCTTTAAGCCTGTTTATACTGGTTCAGGTTTAAATTGACTTACATCTCTTCCTTTTACTCCAGGGACCCTATTAATTTTCATCTTAAAATAACACTAATCTTAAAATGAATTAAACTGAAGAAATCATGGCACACGTTCTTGGGTGCAATGTCCAGCTTAGGTCCAGAAACTGCTGTTTCCCATTGCTCTTCTGCTACCCCTTGCTCTTATATTCTTGTTGCACTTTTTTCTACGATGTTCTCTGATCCTTGTATGGTGTGATACAGATGAAGTCTTTATAGTCAAGCACGTTTCACTCATGTACCCTCAGCAGATTGACTGCCAAATGTTATTTAGTCTCTGAATAATTTGTTTATATGTAGCTATGTGTTTTTACATTTATCTAATTCATATCCCTTATAGCTTAAAACAGAAATGTCCCTATAAACTTGTGTGATGAATAATTTCTCATCATTTCTTCTTCTTTTAAAATCCTATTTCCTTTTGTACTCTCTTTTCTAAGTCATGTGCTACTTCATTACACAAATATTTGTTTGTGATCTTCCTCTATGTTTCATTTGAAAAACCTAGAAAATGGATATTTCTCCTTTTGCAAGTTAATGTTGACATTTCTAGTTGTATGATGTTTTAAGAATATTAAAATGGTGAATCTTTTCCCTTTTATTCCAGACCTTAATGGTACAGATTGAAGTGCTTTGTCAGTTGAAATTTTTTGAAGTTTTTTTTTTGTTTTTTTTTTTTGTTTGTTTGTTTGGGTTTTTTTGGTGTCACTTGCTTTCGATCTTGAAGTTTATACAATTGACACTTCATATTTGAAGGTCAAAAAATTTTAATATGAAGGCACAGATTTATCTTTTCTTATGCTAGTTTTTAATTAGGGGTCAATTCCAAGGAACACTTTCAGCAGGACAATACAATTTTTTAGTAAAACATTCCTATTGACAGGATGTACATTTATTCTCATACAAGTCTTTTGCTTTCATATAGCTCTTTCTTTATCTTTTATGCTACATTTACTTAAAAGCATCCTATCAAGGACAACTCTTCATTAAATATTTTAACAATCGACGACCAGTACCATCTTAGAAGGCCTTCACTAAGGGACAAGATTATGACAGTCTTTGAGATTTGCCAGCTGCACTGGTAAGCTCAGAAGTTGCTGCTTTGTTAAGTTTCAGCAGCGAGCACTATCCCATATTGTCAGATGCACTGCTTCAGTGAGTAGGTACAGTGAGATCCAGTGCAATCCCAATAAATTATAGTCAACAGTTGTTCTTCTTCATGGTCATTATCTCTAGTTATTTTCATGCAATTCATGTAGCATTAGTATTCACTGTCTGTGATTATTTGAAATCTAGGTAGACATACGAACATGTTACCATCGCATTGCCATGATGATCACTCAAGATTTCTTCAAATTTGTCAGTTTAGGAATGAATGTTGCAAATAGAATATATAAATAATTCGAGCATAGTAAAATGTTAAAATATGCACTAAAGCTCTCCTTTAAACAAATTTCTATTCAATAATGTATGTGTACTTGGTGGCAGTTATACATATATATTCATGACATAACTTGAATGTAGGTGAGTGGTAAATCACAGATGTTTAATTAGGCGCACAATATTACGTTTTCATCTTCCGGTCTCCTAGTTTTTGGAAATGGATATTTTTGATTTTAGAAAACAAAATCTTCATATTGTTTATATTTGTTAAATTATTCACATTTTTGTTAGAGTTAAATTGCATAAATATTTCACTTGATGTGTAAAATGTATATCATAAAATTTATTGTATACCACGAAGGAAAACCTAACTGATTTCATGATAGAAATATTTATGAATTATTGGAAATCAAATTTAAGTTTAGTGTAAAATATTAGCCACTTAATGAAAATATATTACATGAGTGAGGGTCATTTATTATAGGTGGGTCACTATGCAAAGGCATATATGTTTGGAATTGCAAATTATGTTATTCAAAATATTAATACATTTCATAACTGAACAGGCCAGTTATTAAAGAGCCAAGCATGTTACAGCATATTTTTATCTGTTAAGTTAATAATTCATAAAATATTGACAAAGTTGTGATTACAGCAACTTAAATTAAGATAGATAATCTGAGTATATGTGTAAACATATTAACTGAAAACAATATTAATTTAGGAACCTGTATTCTATGAATCATCTTGGAAACAGGGAGATATTGAGAAAGCATGAGATATTTGAAAGGATTATTTTAATGCTGTAAATAACCATTCATATATAATACAAAAAGTAATGTTTTATAATTTTGAAAATTGATCAGATTGATCACAGCTACAGCTTACAATTTATGATATGTAATTCCCTATCATATACATTGATTATTGCAATATTTCTATTGGAGGACACAATTTGGTAAACAAAAAAAGTTGAGATTACCATTATAGTAAAGGAATACTGCTATTTTCATAAACATAGTAAGATCAAAGAAATTCAAACTTTATATTACATGAAATTTTGTTTAAAGTTCGAATTAACATAATTCAGAGTAAACCCGGAAGACTACTTTAGTCATATAACATTAAGAAAAGGAATAAATATGACTAAAATTTTGTGAGCTGTAGGATACGAGTCAGAAACAATACTGATAAATTAATTAATGCAATAGAGTACAGAACTGAGATGATAACTTGAAACATATACATCCTAGTACATGAAATTATATCAGAAAAAATATATTATGAGAAATATATGACACATCAGAATATGCAAAAATAAATATAATATATTAGCCAAATTTCTACTGCTACAACTAAACATTATGATCAAAGAGCAAGTAGTGGAGGAAAATGTTTATTTGGGTTATACGCCCTCATGGGAGAAACTGTGGACAGAAACTCAAGCAGGAGCTGATGCAGAGGCCATAGATGGGTTCTTCTTATTGCCTTGCTCAGGTTGCTTCCTTATAAAAGCCAGTACTACCAGCCCATGGATGGCAACAACCACCTTGCCCTCGTTTTTCCTCCATTGATCACGAATTCAGAACAAGCCTGAACACTGGATCACATGGAGGCAATTCCTCAACTGAGGCTCCTTACTCTCTGATGATTCTAGCTTGTATCAAGTTGACACACAAAATCAGGCAGTAAAGTGACCCCTTGTCAACTTGAAGCATAAAAACTCCACTGTTAATCCCCAACTATGCCTTTCTTATTCATTCCCAAGATCTCTTATTAAAAACATACATAACTTTAGGTTAGGTCCCACAGTCTTTATGAATTAAAATTTCAGTGCCTTTAAAACATCAAATCTCTTTTGAAATCAAAAGTATTTTAAACTTAATAGTCTTTAAACTGTGGGCTCTAGTAAAATACTTTCTTTAGGATGAAAAATCAGAGCATGGTTACAATCAATCTTAATTCAAACTCTAACCATCCAATGTCCAGTCTCTTCTTAATCACCACTAATTTCTTAGCTTCTGCTGACCAGCACCAATTGTCCCAGTAACAGAAAGGTTTCCTTTCAATAATTCTAGTATCTTGTTAATCACATCTAATTTTTCAGCCCCTTCTATCTGGACTCATAAATCAAAATAACAAATATCCCTGATAGAATCTTTACATCTAAAATTTTACAAGCCAGGCCTCCATCTTCTACACTGCTCTCAATGTTATTAGCTTCCAAGCTCTTACAGAACATCCTACTGAAATCTCAATACTCAAAGTTCCAAAGTCCTTCCACAATCCTCCAGAATACTCTTGGTCAGGAATGTCACACCAATAATCCACTATGATGGTACCAATTTGTCTTTGTTAGGGTTTCTATTGTTGCCACAAGACACATTGACCAACGAGCAAGTAGGAAAGCAAAGTATTGATTTGGCTTATATTTCTATGATTGCTGGAACTTATGACAGTTACTCAAGCAGGGCTGGAACCTGGAGGCAGGAGCTGATGCACAGGCCACAGATGAGTCTGCTTACTACCTTGCTTCCTATGGCTCGTTCATGCTGCTTTCTTATAGAAGCCAGTCCAGGGATGGCATCATCCACCATGGGCTGGTCCCTCCTCTATTGACCATTAATTGAGACAATGCCTGAGAGCAGGATCTCATGGATGCATTTCCTCAAATCAACCCAGTCTTCTTTCTCTCTGATGACTCTGGCTTGTATCATAGTGACACACAAAATCAGCCAATACATGGTGAATTTAAACAGGAATCAGAAAACACAAACTTCAAGTTAGAATGGAATCTACTTGAAAATTAAATGGTCATGAGTACAGGAACTAACATGCATTGTAAAAATCTATCACATATGCCTTTGAGGTCTTCAAATAAAAGTTAAAGTAGAATTACATCACTGGCACTTCCTACTTCCTATTTCCTCCCTCCAGCTTCCTAGTTACCAGTAAGCAAACCCTTCTCATGAAACATCTCAAATTGAAAACCTTTTTTATGCATATATATGCAAAATATATAGAGAAACAGAACTTCCTTAGTCTGTATTTGTTGCTTCTGGGTACATGGTTTCCAGGCCAACCACTGTCCATTTGACCATTATTAAGTGATTTCATTCCTTTGAAAGGTTAATTTTCCTTCTCTCAGAGGTTAATAATTTACCTGTAGTACTTTGTCTAAGAGAGAGGGAGAGACCCTATGAAATGTTTGTACCTTCCTAATAAACACATTGCTATTGCCATTATTGCCATCTTGTTTACGAAGCCATTCCAGGGAGTCACTGTTTCACAGCTGACTTCCCATTGATTTGAATTTTATAATCTTTTTTCCCCCTCTTTTCTGTGATATTCCCTGAGCCATGCATAAAGGTTCCAGTAGTGCCATTCACATGTCAGTAAAAATCAACATGTATCTAATTGTACTGAAGCACAGACAAATCATTTCTGTTACAGAAATCCTAGACAGCCACACAGGGCTAGTGAAGTCCTTGACCTTAAAATAGAATCTACTACTATTACATTGCTATGACAAATCTTATTACATCATAAAACCTGTACTAATATACACACTCTGTATTTGTTCCTATCTGCTACAGGAGGAAGCTTCTCAGTAGATCAAGGCATAAATCTATGAGTGTAGCAAAACGGAATTAGTAATCAGTTTTTGCTAGGTGTTTTGTTTTTAAGTAGAAGAATAGGATTTGCTTTTACTCTAAGTGTATGGGTTGTCTAGTCTCAGATTTTGGGTCTTCCACATAGAGTCAGGTATGAGTTTCTTATAGAGTGGGTCCGAAGTCAAGTCAGATATTGGGTGGTTACTCCCACAAGTTTTGTGTTCCCATGAACTGGCATATCTTGTAGGTAGGACACCATTGCACATCAAAGGATGTTTCTGGGATGGTCTTTACATTTCCTTTTTGTTAGCATGCAGAGGAATGGTTGATATCAAAGATAGTGGTGAAGATTCTATGAAGGCACCAACTCAACTCTTTATTTTCAATGAATTGTCTAAGTGGTGTTTTAAGCAATGGGGGGTTGCTGTCAGGAATTAGATGTAACCCATACCAAGTACCAGAAGCTTCGTGTGCTTACAAGAGATGACCAACTGAGAAATCTTGTTTTTCTCATTATTTGGAGATTTCATTTAGAATAAATCTATATATGTGTATATCCTAAGAATCATCTGCTGTACATGCTACCTCTCAAATGGCCCTATGTTTTAGCTCCCTCTCTTTGCCCCTTCTTAGTCCCCATCTGCACTTGATCCTCTGATTCTAGAATCCCTCCATATTCATCCATAAGGTTGTATTCCATTTCCTTATTCTAGGGAGGTGTAGCTCCGTTTTAGACTCTTACTCTAACCTAACCATTATCGCTCCTTATAATAAGACTGTCCCTTTAATTCATGCACATCTTATAGAAAGAATTATTTATACAGAAAATAATTCATGAAATAATACCATTTCAAAAGCATAGTGACACTACATATTAGATCATAGTATTGGACAACATATCATTCCTTTGTTTTCAGAAATTTTCCTCAAAAAAGAGTTTATATAGGAAGTGTGTACATATAGAAAGTGTTCAAACATACTAGTATAAATAAATCAGATTAATCTAGAGGCCATCCTGAAAAAGCATAAAGTGATTTTGAAGTAAAATAGTTGATGACAGCTTACTGTGTTTTCTTTTAATAGATATCACATTGGTTTAAAACATGATATTTACATTTATTCTTTGATAATTGTTATATGTATACAATACAATATTTTGATTAGGATCAATGTTTCATAAAGAAATTTATTCTATATCTCTTTCAAAAAGCATAATATATTTATTTTAGGAAGCAAATATCCATTGTCATTTACAAGTATATTATTTATTTTTAAAAGTTATATCCTTTAAAATCTAGGTAGCAAAGATATGTTAATTCTGCAAATATTAGCTGTTTTTTTCATTGTACACAATGCCATAGTATACAAGGTAATATTATTTGCAGAGTTGATACAATCATTCTACATTTGGTCTTTCATATCCTGCACAAAGAGAATACTAATATAAAATCCTAAAAAACTAGATATATCTCCTCAAAATTTGATAAAACTAATGAAAAGTGTGGCAAATTCAATTGTAGAACATCACTCATGTTCCATAAAAATATAGATTTTCCTTGCTTCAGAAGACAAAACCAGATACATTTCAGTGTAACGATACATATTTAAGCTAAGCAAAAGTGTGTTTTATTAAAATATCATATAAAATACTATTTTACTACAACAAGAATTTTATCCAACAGTACTAATAAAAATTTAAAGCGAACAACACATTTAAAATGCAGATGTTTAAAAGATATTTTGTTTTATAAAAAGTAACTGGAGTTTTTAAAAACCTCGAGATATATTTTTCTCTGCATTATATTTAATGATTAATTTTGATTCATTCAGTACGTGTAACTTTAGCTTAGTTAACAGATAAAAAACTTTTATTAAAAATTATTTTCTACAAATATATCCATTATTAATTAGCAATAAGTTATTTTCTGGAGCCTTATCTTATTATTACATTTAAATTTTATAAGCTCAAAATTTTTATTGGTAATGATTTTTCATTCTACATAGTTTTATTTATTTTCTCACACAATATTTTCATCAGGTATGTTTCCTATCCCCCAACATAGACAGATGTGAAAGCATGTATCAGTTATACATGTAGGAATAAGGTTTTTGATCACTGTGTAAAGCTTACCCTTGTGTTATTCAAATGCTGATTTTTCAGCCCTCATATCTTGTTTCAATGGGCCACAACATTATAATGCTTATAGCAAGAATCTCTTCTATCAAGTTTGTGTAAACAATTCTTACCATTTATTCTCTGCCTTATCAGTAAATGATGATCGTCCAGTGGCTAGGCACAATAGAGAATAGGGTGAGTCGTCCACCAACCAGAGGAATGAGCAAGGGAGTTTCAGATCAACCAGGAATACGGAGGACTTGGAGCTATGTGGAAGGACTGTGGAGAAAATCATGGAAACACACCTGAAGCCCGAAGAGCCAGATCACTAATAATATTCAAATATTATGAGATAGGGCTTGGAAGAAGCAAGATTACCATAAAAGGCTAAGATAGGCCATTTAAATTCTCAGTTATTGAGGCACAGTTTTAAATAAATATTTTTTCTCTGTGTGGTAACTGGGAACTAAAGAATTAAAGAAGTCTAGTCGCTGGATTAATTCATTGCTAACATTTTTATTAAGAATAATTCATTTACCCGTACACACTATTTCTTAGAATGAATATATATATATATATATATATATATATATATATATATATATATATATATATATATATATAATCAAGGCTTGTTTAGTTAATGAACAATTTATCTCTATAAAAGAATAAAGGCCAAATAGAAATGTAATGGAAGCCTCAGATGAAGTACTTAACCTTTCACATCTTCTTGGAAAGAGATTATTCATATTCGAGGCTGGGAACTACATATGTGTGTATTCTATTTGTAGTTGTTTTAGTTTAATTTCAGAGAAAACACTCACGTAAATAGTATTTCTTTCCAATGGAGATGTTTTATAACAAATGACCAACTATGTAAATGGCTGGTTGAATTTTTAGTGAGTTGTACATATTTATGTTCAGGTTTTACTGTTTATAGAATAAGGAGGAAGTTTATTATATTAAATTTAATAAAATGTATATATATATTTATATATACTACATTTAAATATATTAGATTTTTTCATAATTTCCCATTGACTTCAATTATTATGAATCAGGTCACATATAAGTAGGACAACAAAAAGCCACTTTAGTAATCACTTTATACTTTTATGTCATATTGCATGTCATGGATTATCAATATTATTTCAGACAATTTAGCTTAATATTTTCAGCAAAATGCAAATGTGTTTTAAATTATTTTTGATCCTAAATAATGGGCAGAAAATTAAACTCTAGTTGCAGTTGACTTTGCTTAAGAACAGTGAAGCAGCTTGACTTCAGCAGTAAGCATTGCACATTATGAACTCAACAGGAGCTTACACCAATCTTTCAGAACCCTGCTGTATTCCTGGATGAGTCTCTCCTTATGTTGGAAGAAAACTCATTCTTATTCAATGTATGACATTAATCAAACAGTAGTGTTCTGTAGACCCTTCACCCTGCTCTTGTTTATTACTTCTGATTTTCACCCTGACCCAGTTCCTATGCAAGAGGTCAAAACTTCAAAAATGTCACCACAGAGAAAAATTTGCAATCTTTCTATTGGAACATCTTTACAATGCAAAATTTACTAGTTTTAAAATAATTTTTCTAAAATAATTTGTATTGAGATGCTTTATAATCAGTACTGAAATTTTTGTTATGGTTTATAGCAAAGACTATTAAGTTTTATTCACTCATGGTCTCTTTTACCATAGATATTTCTTTATTTTAATTTTTGAGATTATGCATTTTTACAAAATGTGAAGGACACAGTTAACAAAATAAATACAATAAAACATTTACTGATACTTAATCATAAAGAAATTTATTCTGAAACAGCATTTGATATACATTTAAATTTACAATTAATCAAATATACACACAGGTTCACATCTCAAGATAAATTTGATAGTTTACTTTAGGATGTTAAGTCATTTCAAACTTTCTCAGAATTAATTGATGCTTACCTTTCTATTTGCAAACCTAAGAACATTGCTTAACAATTTTAGTATTAAAATCAGGATTATGTTTAGGATACTTTCAATTGTTGTTGGACATTTGATATATCAAGTCTGCCACCTGAACAGAATATTTTAACATCAACCATTTGACTCAGCACAATCGAAAGAAATACTGACTTGGCACTGACATGATGAAGAACAGCAGTCGGAAAGGACTATACTTTTGCTGTCCATAATTAAGTCATTATGCTGGTAGCAGTACTGAATTTTTATACGCATAGCAAAAGCACTGTAATATTCTAAAGTTTTGAATGACAGCTAAGCTCCTTTTTATGTAACCAGTGCTGTGTAGCATAATGGCGTGCACAGTCATGTGTTCAAAAACAAACCTGGAATGAAGTTATGCAATGCAACACAAGAGAGCACTGCAGAGGACAACTGGGAACTTATATCCATTTTATTGGAAATTAATGTTTAGTCATTAGTTGTTCAGAAATATTGTAATGCTACAAGAATTTTTGTGGTTTTCATTTCAGTTACGTAATGCCTTAGGCATTACTCACAAATTAAGACAGTGGGTAAATTATCTTCTCATAATAAATATCTATAAAGTGACATAAGGAACATTTCATAATAACATCAATAAACTGTTTTTTAGTTACTAAATAGTACCAATAGCTGGAAAAACTCTAGCTTTCAGAAATTTTTGAAAGCTAGGAAAGGAACTCCAGAGGTACAACTGTTATCACCCAGTCTAGAACTGCTAACTATACTGGCTAGTTCTGTGTGTCAACTTGACACAAGCTGGAGTTATCACAGAGAAACGAGTTTCAGTTGAGAAAATGCCTCCATGAGATCTAGTGGTAAGGCATTTTCTCAATTAGTGATGGGGGGCGCTTGTGAGTGGCACCATCTGTGGGCTGGTAGTCTTGGGCTCTATAAGAAAGCAGGCTGAGCAAGCCAGGAGAAGCAAGCAAGCCAGTAAGGAACATCCCTTCATGGCCTCTGCATCAGCTCCTGCTTCCTGCCCTGCTTGAGTTCCAGTCCTGACTTCCTCTGGTGATGAACAGCAAAGTGAATGTGTAAGCTCAATAAACCTTTTCCTCCCCAACTTGCATCTTGGTCATGATGTTTGTGCAGGAATAGAAACCCTGACTAAGACACTACTTATTGCTACATTTATGTTTTGTAATTCTAAATTCTATAAGTAATCCATCATCCCAGAGTATCATCATTCATAATCTTGTAATTAACCACAATAAATAGGTCATTGACTAGAATTCCATGCAATAGTAAGTTTTGTTGTTGTTGTCGTTTTCTTTCTCAGTGATGCTCTATCTAGAGTGGAGAGATGTTTGTTCAGGTTTACCCAGGAATAGTTAGAGAACAGGATTTTATCAATCATTATAAATTGTACCAAACATGATATAAATTATATAAGCTATAAAATCATCAGACAATAATCTCAAAAATATTAGGCATAAATTGAATGGAAATGATTAATTTCATATTATAATTGTAAGTAGACCCATGCATATGATGAACTGTTCTTGAGAAAGATGGCAATGTATTCAACAGGAATAAAAGTACCTTCAATAAATGGTAATAAACAAGCACTTTTATTTGTATTTTAGCTATTATATGATCTGACTTAAGTATACTCTCATCTTGTCCATGATGTCACTGTGTACATCAAATCCCAGCTTGGAGAGGGAACTTTTTCATGAAGTTTCATTTCTAAGAGCAGAGCTACCAGAAGAAGAAAAGTGAGGAATGTTTTCATAATAAACTGTCTTACAACTCAATTTTGCTTCAAGACTGCTTGGTTAATCCATGTTGATCTTCATGGGAAAAATTAAAGATCATAGGTTCAGTGGCCAGGGAAGTTATTCTGAAAACAAACTGTGAGAGGGAATGTAAAGTTACAAGATATTTAAAATCTTTATTGTATGAATATTTAATTATGCTTAAAGGATCATTTCCAAACTCTACCCCATCTTTCTAACTTCTCCTTCTTGAAATACATCTCCATTTCCAATTTGTTCCATTACATTCATATATATAATATATAAATATAATATATATGTGTGTTTATTAGACACAAGTATAATATATATATGTATATCTATCTATCTATATATATATGAAAGATAGATAGATCCATAGATAGATACCATATTCTTGCTCCTATATCAATTGTCTATTGAGTATTTTTGCCCTATATAGTTAATAGTAGATCCTTTAACACAAAGGTATGTGTTAGATTTTAAGCCTTATTTTATTTCTGCAGCATCTTCCTTCTACCACTAACATGAGAAGTACAATTCCTAAAAGTTGTAGTTCTAATGTTCCTTTGTTTACAATGTGGAAACACTCACAATACAGTTCTGCATCTGATAAAGTATGTGTTTTACAGGTACATCAGTGCCTAAAGGTAGGAAACAAAATATCCTACTGGGACAGAATAGGAAACTGTCAATTATGCCAGGTTAGGCTAACATCATACTGAGCATATTTAGAAAGATTTTCCCATGCTGTCCTGACACCTAAGAAAATAATCTTCTGCAGAATTGAGAACAGAGTAGACCATAGCAATTATTTAAGTCTTTTCACATTAATAATTAAATAAAGAAATTATCATAAGAATCTGTGTTTTCAGTGATAAGGAAAATCATTAGTTACTGGCCCATCCTTCTTAAAGAGCCTCAGTCTTCCTGAGTCTGCACCACTAAATGCTATTATTTTATCTGTGAGATTCAAGAACTATATTTGAAACCTGCATCTGGATAGAAGAAATTAATGTTTATTCCTTTTTACTGACACATCATTTGGAGTCTGGTATTATATAAAGCCTATGTTTATTCATAAATATAAGAGAGAAAGTGACTGTTACTTAACATATAACCATTTTTCTGATAGAAAAAACACCTAGATAATTAGTAGCAGAAAAAAATATGTGAAAGTGATAATGTTTAAAAGTAGCTAAAACTGAATGGATCTAAAATGAAATAGATCAATAAATTGAGAAAAATGGAATACAGTTCTGATATCAACAGAGCATATGATTGGTACATCAGTGAAATTTATGTCAATAAAAGCTAAGTCCTTTATGTTTGTTCACCATAAGATCATTTATGTCTTTAATTCATCAAAGTTTAATAATTTCCAAATAAAATTCATTTGACACAATCTGCTAAAGACATTAGGTAATATTTTATCCCCTTTCCTTAGAAGTCTATCATAATACAGAAATATATCTATACATAAATATATTTCAAGGAGAAATTTTGGTATATTTGTACTTTTGAGAAACTCATCTCATTGGTACGGTAGCATGCCAGTGTCAAAAATGAGAAAGACAGATGAGAGAGAAAGGGGAAAACATGATGGTTGGTAGGGAGCAAGCTGGGAGAATCAGAAAAAGATGGGAAAATTATGACAAAACATATTATATGAAAATGTATCATAAATGCATGCATTAAAAGGAATATTAAATTTTAGTTTATATAAACTTATATAAATAAAACTTATGTAAACAGAAGGATAGATCCCAAAATAAATTTTTTGTTAAAAAACAGTAATAGTGCTTTTCCCAGTAGTAAGTATACATCCATCTTAATGTCATTTAGATATAGGTTAATGCTAGATGTTTGGTAGTTCATATTAGTATGCTTCCTACACATATAGAAATATAATATAAATATGAATAATTTATCAAATAGAGAAATTATTAACTTAAGACAACAAACATTATTTACTCATTGTAAAACTTTACTGCCTTTAGCTCATCCTTATCCTGAATTTATATGAGTTCTAGCTATCGTTAATTTTAGGAAGTTTATTATGAGTTAGAATTGTCTAATCTCAAATGCAGTTAGTTGACTGCTGAGAGTCAAAGAGGCTGTGTACTATCACAAGAAATATACTTCGTCTTCTGCCATAGAGCTGCACTTTTTCTTGGCTTCATTAATCAGAAAAAAACCTTGGTAGCTTTACACTTGAGCTTTCCAACCCAGATACATCTGTGCTATGCCAGACCTCATGCCTCATTGAATGGTAAGCATTGGAAACATATGCTTCTACCAGAGAGACAAATCTCTCACTAGTTATTGAAGCACAAATGCTCATCGTAATACAGCTGCTTCTGTGTTATCTGAAGATATCATGATAGCTGTTCACATCGAAATATATATTTAAATATAAAAAACCTTGATTACCTCAAATAAAATGCAAGTAATTGCTATAATGCGCTGATAAGTTTCAATATAAGTAAATAGGTACATAAAACCTATGTGCATTTATGAACAGCATGGACATATTCTAATATGTGTGTTAACAATACATTTGTGCAACACATACATATATGCATGTGTATGCATACATATATCCATGCATACACACATAAATTGATCATTTGTCCGATCATGCACAGTAACAACTAGTACCATTTTTTGAGCTAGTTTATTTTTATATTTGCTTAATTATTTTTGATCTGAAGAACCGTTTTATTACAGTCTGTGAGCAAAAACTACAGGGCAGGCAAGCGGAAAAATCCCAGCTGTCTGGGGGAAAGGTAATGGTAAGAAAGTCATTCAGTTTAACATAAGCACGGAGGCCAAAGACATATCTTATTTCAAAGAAGAATAATTTAGTTTCTTTTCAGGATTTGATTTATACGGACAATATCAAAGAGCCAGCAGGGTTGCTTGCTAGGAAAGTTTTTCCTTATGGATTACTTATAGCATGTTTCTGGCTAAGTTCTCACATGTACTTTACTGATAAATCCATGCATGAAGAATGAGAAAGTACTGTAAAGTTTGTACTTAATATGATACTGTGATGACTTGTATTAATTGTCAATCTGATAATATTTACATTAACTTGGAGATAAATCTTGGTGAGATGCCTGTGAAGGATTCTTTATTTTTATGCTAAAATATTATCTGATGATTTTACTCATTTTAATTTGATTTTTCAGAATTTCATAGAAGGTATTTGACCATATTTACCCCAAATCCCCTCAGATACACTCATCCTTAAATCCTCCTGTAACTTTCATCTTCAGTGTATACTTTGTTGAAATCTATTAAGTCCAATTTGTATTAATCATATACACTTGGATATTTGCATGTCCACTGGAGCTTGCTCAATCAATCCACCAGGAGCCACAACCTTCAGGAAATCTGTTCTCCCTCTCCCAGCAGTTGTCAACTGACAACAGTTTCTCAGCTCTGGGTGGGTCTTCATGCTCACCCCTCTTCTCTTTACTCATACATTTTCTGATCTGAGCACAGGAAGGTATTGGATTACACTGTTTCAACCACTGAGAGTTCGGGTGAACAGCTGCACACCTGTTTCCTGAGTGCAATTCTTGCCTGTATTAATTAACTTCCTTTGGCTTTGAAACTTTTCAGCACCATTTTATACAATGAAACTTGAGCCTTGAAAGGAAGGTGTAAATTACATTGTCTTCAGGGCTGAAGGTTCTGTAGTCTCTTGTTTTCTGTATTTTGACAATGGCTATGTCATTCATCATCAATTGCATAAAGAAGCATCCCTGAAGAGTGTTGATAAATAAACTAATCAATAGCTATAATGATTACTCACTAGGAGTGGATTTAAAACTATGAAAAATTAGTAAACAATAGTGCTCCTATACCCCAATCCTTCAGGGCCTATGATCTGTGGGCGTCCCTAGTAAAGGGTGCCAGGTATGGCTTTTATCTTGCAGATGTATGAATTAAATGTGACCAGCTTCCTGCTGCCCTTACATCAATATCATGATAGCTGTACACTTAAACTGTGAGGCATTAGAAACTCTTCCTTTTTAAGTTGCAGTATTCAGGTAATTTTTAAGAGGAAAGAGACCAGTAGATAATACAAACAGCAATGCTTATATCATTTCATGAAGACTCTACCCTCATGGCCTTAGTTGACTTTATTTTCAGAAGGATACTATCTGCAAATGAAACTATTCATGCATTAATATTTCACAATAAACATTTTCTGTGTAGAGGTGAATTATTCGGTACGTGGAATTTTGACATTTACCTCCAAAAATTTATAACATTGTTTAACGTAAAGTACATAAATTCCAGCATAGCATCACCTACTTCCAGCAGAACTCTAATACAATTATATATGTTTTTAAATTATTTCCTAAAGTAAGTACATATAAGAAACTTTCTCTACATAATTTTATCACAAATTCCTAAGCAGAAGTAAACATGAGGTAAGACAAGTTATATGTTTCTTATACTATCTTGATGTAAACCATAGAATATAAATTCCCATCAAAAAATGTCACACATGAATGGAAAATATGGACAATGAATCTGAAACAAGTTTAAACCCTAGCAGAAAAAACACTCAATCTTAAAGGTTTGAAAAGAAGGTCCTAAAGCTGATAAACAACTTCAGCAAAGTGGCCGGATATAAAATTAACTCAAACAAATCAATAGCTTTCCTCTACTCAAAGGATAAACAGGATGAGAAAGAAATTAGGGGAACAACACCCTACACAACAGTCACAAATAATATTACATACCTTGGTGTGACTCTAACCAAACAAGTGAAAGATCTGTCTGACATGAACTTCAAGTCTCTTGAGAAAGAAATTGAAAATCTCAGAAGGTGGAAAGATTGCCCATGCTCATGGATATGCAGGATTAATATAGTAAAAGTGAACATCTTGCCAAAAGCAATCTACAGAATCAATATAAGCCCAATCAAAATTCCAAATAAATTCTTCATAGAGTTAGAAAGAACAATTTTCAAATTCATTAGAATAACAAAATACCCAGAATAGAGAAATCTATTCACAACAATAAAAGAATTTCTGGGGGAATCACCATCCCTGACTTCAAGCTGTATTACAGAGCAATAGTGATAAAAACTGTATGGTATTGGTATAGAGACAGACAAGTAGAATTGAAGACCCAAGAATGAACCCACACATCTATGATCACTTGATCTTTGACAAAGGAACTAAACCTAACCAGTGGAAAAAGACAGCATTTTTAACGAATGATGCTGTCTCAACTGGTGATCAGCATGTAGAAGTAGGCTAATCGAACCATTCTTATCTCCTTGAACAAAGCTCAAGTCCAAGTGGATCAAGGACCTCCACATAAAACCAGATACAGTGAAACTAATATAAATGAAAGTGGGGAAGAACCAGGAACACATGGATACAGGGGAAAATTTCCTGAACAGAACACCAATGGCTTAAGCTCTAAGATCATGAATCAACAAATGGGACCTCATAAAATTGCCAAGCTTCTGTAAGGCAAAGGTCACTGTCAGTAGGACAAAAAGGCATCCACCAGATTGGGAAAAGATTTTTAGCAATCCTACATCCTATAGAGGGCTAATATACAATATATACAAAGAACTCAAGAAGTTAGACTCCAGAGAATCAAATAACCCTATTAAAAAATGGGGTCAGAGCTAAACAAAGAATTTTCAACTGAGGAATATCAAATGACCAAGAAGCACCTAAAGAAATGTTCATCATCCCTAGTCATCAGGGAAATGCAAATCAAAACAACCCTTAGATTCCACCTCACACCAGTCAGAATGGCTAAGATAAAAAATGCAGGTGACAGTGTATGCTGGTGAGGATGTGGAAAAGGAAGAACACTCATCCTGTTGGGATTGCAAGCTGGTACAACCTCTCTGGAAATATGTTTTGAGGTTACTCAGAAAATTGGACATACTACTACCTGAGGACCCATCTATACCACTCTTGGACATATATCCAAAAGATGCTCCAACATAAAACAAGGACTCATGCTCCACTATGTTCATAGCAGCTGTATTTATAATAGCCAGAAGCTGGAAAGAACCTAGATGACCTTCAACAGAGGAATAGATACAGAAAATATGGTACATTTATACAATGGAATACTACTCAGCTATTAAAAATGATGAATACATGAAATTCTTAGGCAAATGGATGGAACTAGAAAATATCATCCTGAATGAGGTAACCCAATCACAAAAGAACTCACATGGTACGCACTTACTAAGTGGATATTAGCCCAAAAGCTCGGAATATCCAAGATATAGTTCACAGATCACATGACGGTCAAGAAGAAGGAAGACCAAAGTATGAGTGCTTCACTACTTCTTAGAAAGGGGAACAAAATGATCATTGGAACAAACATGGAGACAAAATGTAAAGCAGAGACTGAAGGAAAGGCCATCCAGAGACTGCCCCACCTGGGATCCATACCTTATACACCAAACCCAGACACTATTGTAGATGCCAAGAAGTGCTTGGTGAAAGGAGCTTGATATAGCTGTCTCCTCAGAGGCTCTACCAGAGCCTGACAAATACAGAGGTAGATGCTCGCAGCCAACCATTGGACTGAGCATGGGGTCCCCAATGTAGAAGTTAGAGAAAGGACTGAAAGAAGTGAAGAGTGTTGCAACCCCATAGGCAAAACAATATCAACCAACCAGACTCCCCAGAGCTCCCAGAGACTAAGCCACCAAGTAAGGATGACACATGGAGGGACCCCTGGCTCCAGCTGCATTTGTAGCAGAGGATGGCCTTGTCAGCCATCAATGGGAGGAGAGGTCCTCGGTCCTATGAAGGCTTGATTGATGTCCCAGTGTATGTGAATTTGAGGGTTGAGAGACAGAGTAGGTTGGTGGGTGGAGGAATACCCTCACAGAAGCATGGGGATGGGGATGATATAGGGAGTTTCCTGGGAGGAGGGCAAATCAGGAAAGGGGATAACATTTGAAATGTAAATAAAGAAAATATCCAATAAAACAAAAAGAAAGAAAGAAAAAAGAAAAGAACCCTGTACAATATGGGGACCTTTTATATCTTAATTTTGATGGTGATCCCACATTCTCCATGTATATGCTACAGATGAATATTATCTCCAAACTCTACCTAGAGGAATATTAGTCCATTCTTCCCTTGACTTAGCCATGAGGAGGACTTGAATCCATGTGGTGTTCCAACTTCCATACATCTGAAAGGCAACTTCTACACAAGGCTCCTGTGAGGACCATTAGGACTGTTGAAACAAAAGTATCAGACCCACACTATAAAGTAGGGGGATATCTAAAAATATCTGAATTTCTCTTAGAATCTCTTTTTATTGAAAAATAATTTAAGTTACTGGAGGGGAAAAAAAAGAAAAGTCTGTTGTCTTATTCACCAGTATTTAAGATATCTATAGAAGCCTTCATTTCTTCTTTCTCCATCTTCTGAACATAGAAACTAAAATATTTTGACTGGCAGTAGATAGTATATCCACATTATTAATTTTTGTGTGAAACTTTATTCTTTCATTATTTTTAATTTAATTTTCTTTCTTGAATATTTTCTTTATTTACATTTCAAATGTTATCCCCTTTCCAGGTCCCCCTTTGGAAACCCTCTATTCCATCCCCCACTCCTGCCTCTAGGAGAGTGTTCCCCCCACCCACACACACATTCCTGCCTTCTATCCCCTGCCTTCCCCTACACTGAGGTATCAAACAACCTCAGGCCCAAGGGACTCTCCTCTCACTGTTGTCCAACAAGGACATCCTCTGTCACATATGCGGCCAGAGCCATGAGTCCCTCCATGTGTAATCTTTGGTTGGTGGTCAATTCTCCGGGAGCTCTGGAGGGCCTGGTCAGTTGACACTCTTGCTCCCTCCCTGGGGCTGCAAACCCCCTCAGCTCCTTCAGTCCCTTCTCCAACTCTTCTATCAGGGATACAAATGGACAGTCTGAGACATTCATAATCAAAACATGTGTTTCTTCATCATTTTTCTTTCTAAAAATATTTTTTTCTTTATTTCTGTGTTTGTTGGCTGGGTACATGTATAAGTGTCTACAGAGGCTAGAGGAGATAATTGGATGATATTAAGCTGTATTTATAGGCAGTTGTGTAATGACAGAACAGAAAATGAATAGCTCTAAGACAGCAAGAAATGACTTGGCCTTTGTGTATGAGAATAGAATTGCACATGGGCATATTTGGACTATGGGATATATATATATATATATATATATATATATATATATATATATATATATATATATA
>CM052713.1:55867418-55909128 GCA_028551405.1 Uromys caudimaculatus | reverse complement strand
CTTTCCTTCTTCCTTCCTAATGGGGGGCACAGCCACTATTGTCTTTCTCACATAATATATCTAGTATTCCTCTCCCAAGTCCATTTATACTTTCTTAGTTTCTATAGTTACTTTATAGTTTATATCCATATCTGTGGATTAGGAGCTAGGAACAGTGGACGAGAGAGAATCTGAAGGATTTGTCTTTCTGCGTCTGCATTGCCTCACTCAGTAAAATCATTTCTGAGTTGACACAGATCTTTAACCAAAATTTTCTCTTTGATTTCTTCTCTCTTTTGTGTTATATGGTTAGCCACCAGGAGTAATGAAATTGATCCTCCATCACATTGTTGAAAATATTGTCTGCCAAATATAATTTATCTTGTCAAAGTTCTAGCTCATACAAATAATCAGAAATTAATTTAGCCAGGTCTTTATAAACTATAAAGTATTACCTTTACTTGTTTCCAATTAACCTTCTAATTTATATCTCAGACTACTCAAGAATATCTTCTGGTTTGACTAACATTCTGTCTGAAATTATTTACATATTTTCTAAAATGTTGAAGTTTACTCTTTAGTTTCTTCTTTTTTCTCCTGGTATTTTCCAACTCTCTGCACAGTATCATTTCAGAAATTTATTCTTATTCTTATTCTTATTCTTATTCTTATTCTTATTCTTATTCTTATTCATTATTTGCTGTGTTGTTATGTGTTTAACTCTCCTTAATGTATTTGTTCTTAAAACACCAATATATTTGTGTACATTTATAGACTTTTTGGTTTATACACACTGTCTAATATGAACATATGTGTCCTTTTTCAGGTTTCCATAAAAGAGGCCAGTAGTCTAGATTTCTTATAAAACAGTGTTCTGCTTTCTAGTAGCTCTGAAATCAGGTTACTGACATGCTTAGTCTCTTTCTGTCATATAGAGAGCTGTTCTCTTGACATATATATTTATGATGTTTATTCCTGATGTGGGTTTAAGTAGAGGGAATAATTCCAACTAATTTTTAAATATAGACAATCTGAGCTGAAAAGCACAATAACTTTAAAGTTAATTATTAAAAACATGACCACTGAATACAGTAATATTTGATGTTAAAAGTTAAATATGTATATTAAATATGTATATTGGGCAGACATCCCATAACACACAAGCATACATCCATAGAAAGTATGTATATATGTTACTGACTTGTTTTTTTTTTCTTTATGTTGTTGTTGTGTATTTGGTACAATATAGTATTGTTCTTTATATTTTTATTATATTATTTTTTATGTTGTGATAGTATTAATTGTCAACATGATTGGTTCTAATATCAAATAACATACAAACCATTAGGAACAAAGTTCAATTTAATTGGCTTGAAATTCAAACCCTACATGTGGGATACATCTTCTAATAGTAACTGTGTGTGTGTGTGTATGTGTGTGTGTGTGTGTGTGTGTGTGTGTGTGTGTGTGTGTGTGTATGTGTGTGTATGTATGAATAGATAGATAGATAGATAGATAGATAGATAGATAGATAGATAGATAGATAGATAGATAGATAGAAGATACATAGGTAGGAACATAATAAATATCAAGCTTTTGGTTTTCGGATTTGTTTATTTTTCTTCATGTGCTCCTGACATTTTTTTTTTAACTTTTCTGATATTTTGCAGTAACTTCCCTAGCTGTAATTATTTGCTGATACTAGAACACATTTTTTTCACCTTTCAAGATAGACTGGAGAATAATGGTTCTTCAGAAATCATCCAGGCCTTTGCTAATACCACTGTGCCATACAGACTGGAACATCTCAGTATCTCTAGCATTCTTGTTATAGAGCTACCCATTCCTGGACAGCCTAGTCACTATCAAGTAAGCCAATCTAATAAATTTCCTTTCAGTGTATGCTCATTTGATTGATTAAATTCTCCTGGAGAACTCTGATGAATGCAGTTTACAATGATATACTTCTGGACAAAGTAAAGATATATAAAATATAATTGTTATTCTTAGGAGGTTCTTATTAATGCATGCATGAATTACTGTACCAGAATTTAACAGTGGGCAACAACATCAAGGATGGATATCTATTTTAATGTAGGGGATCTGTTGAGTGAGACCTTATCATCAGCCAAGAGGTTGGATTTTTCCTCAGAGTTCTATAATAGATTTTCATCACTAGCCAGTCTCAACCTTTGACTTAAGTGTTGAAACAAGTCACAAAGGCACTTATAATATACTCAGCTATGTAGGCATACTTAACAGAGACCACCTGTTCACTTCCCATGAACCAAGGTTATTTCATAACGATTTTGTGCCACAATTGATATGAACCAGATTTGAAAGAGTCTTAAAGGTGAAAGGGGGACTAGCAAAGTCCATGAATCTTGTAAACGACTTACTGCTATGCCCCAGCATTTCGTAGCATTAACAGCATATAACTTAGAAATGAGAGACAGCATAAGAGGAGTTCAAATGTCACTAATAACTTTCATTTTCAGCTCCTTGAGAGAAGAGGAATCGAATTTAATCTTTTTTTTCCTCTTAGGATTTGAGCTCCAGCATAAAACACATTATTATAATAAATGTGTTCCTGGAATATATGGGAGGAAATTATTAAGTTATCCAATATCTGATATTGTGCTGTATTTTTACAAAGATAAATTGAAGTGTTTCATTAATATTGAAAAAATAAAACATAAAATTTTCTTCCTTTCTATGTAAAACATGGAAGTAATCAACACTAAAAAACGTTGTTGTTAGTCACCTACAATGAAAAATACAAAGAAAATGGAAAAGTTTACCAGTACAACTAAAAAGAATCAATAACTGATTTTTGCCAAAGTGATTATATTGATATTGATGAGGTGAAGCTAGTACTAATGAAGATATAAATGATATATTTTATCTTGATTTTTTCAAATTCTTATAGATGTGGAGCTTTAGATTTGCAGAAATAAAAAATTGCTTATACAGTTTAAAAGTCTGCTATTTTATTACAGAATAAGGTATACTCAGTATGTAGTAAATAATAAAAAGTTTATTAATTCTTTCACATAATCAAAAGTAGCTAATCATTTTATATCAGTGTTGATTGAGAAAATAGATAATATATCTGTAATAATCATGGTACTTTATGTATAGCACAAACAAATAAGGATATGAGAAAAATATGCTATGATATAGTATTAGGAATATGATCATAAACACTTCTTTGATGACTGTAAGAAAAGCTTACAAAATAATGCAAAATAAAAGATAAAATCAAAATATCTATTACTCCTGTGAACTCTGATATCAGAGTATTTAAAAATAGGTTCATATACAATATTTTACATGCTATATGCATAAGTTAAAACAAAGTTCTTACTTATATTCATAAAAGTTGTATTTTTACTGCACTAAGAAACTAGTAATCATAGTTTATCTTTTAATTTCTTCAAGAAACAAAACCCTCTCATTTTGTTTTTGTTTGGCATATAAAAGAAAGCAATCGGGTACTGCAGTGTCACCACATTTGGGAAGCATAGAGTAAATTGCTCCACTTAAGTCTCTACATTGCAGGAAGAGTCGTCAACTCCCAGGAGCCATATGGGTGTCATCACAGATGATGGTGGTAATGCAATGAAGGCAAAATAGTGAAAAGTGTCTAATTGAGATTGAGATGGAAAGTATGTGAAACAAGCAATATAAGGCAAAAAAAAAAAAGATTGAAAAAGTTTTATGAAGTAATTGACTAACATTACCATTTACGTACATAAATCTATCTTCATGAATGCTAAGAAAATCAGGGATTGAGAATGTTTTGGAAATAAGTGAAAATATTAGCTTTTGATATTTCCAAACTTGTCCAATTTTCTTCAACCCAAAGGCATGGCTAAAATTCATACGACCTACTACTGTTCCTCCCATATGGATGCTATTTTATGAAGTTAACTGTGTTGCTATCATTCCTCCAAAGTTCCCTAATTATCTTTTATGGAAATTTCAAGAACTGAACAATAGAAATTATTTTGAAAGATGAAGTAAAACTACACCCCGATTGACCATATGTTGTTCTATAGAACCAAATTTCAGCAACTTTCAAAAGATTATGTTCAGATTTTTATGTTACTATAATAAAATGAAAGTGAAATTAAGAAACCCAAAAAGGCGTAGAAATTGAGTCATATAATTGAAAATGTCCCAATGGATGAACTATCAGAACAAAAATAAAAAATATTGTGAAAGCAGCTCTTAGAATATTGAAAAAAATTAAGATGAATATTAAGCAGCAAAGATTGTTGAATGTTGCTGTGTCAGTGAATAAAATGTTGCTTACTTAATGAGTTCTATAGATGCTGTCTTCAGCAATATAGCACTACTAGAAGTTTGTGGAGAACAACTAGGAGCCTTGGCATTAGCCAGGGTTGTTTGGAAATGGCAGTGAGACACCTCAGGCCCACACCTTGATAGGATAAACTCTATTCCAAAAACTGGAAGGTTCATTTAGTGACCAGAGGTATACAGTTGGTGCTCTCTCTTCCCCGTTATTTGGTGAAACCATTAGATCTCCTTCACATTCATTTACACTAAAGGCATCTTCTACTGGAGCTGGGGGGGGGTGTTGCCTACATAGAGCCTTCCAAATGCTAATGTTTTAGGTAGGAGGAGGTGCCTGCATGTTAACAAAGGAAAAAGGTAAACACCAACACAGCTACAGACCCTTTGATCTACAGTGGTTAACTCCCTACCAGATTTGCAGGTACATTAGTGCCACAAAGCTTGTGGCAGTAAATGTCTTCGTGAATTTGAGCCCCACTTTATACTATGGAAGCTATTCTTAACTCTGCTTTGGTGTCCAAAAACCTGAGATTAGATAGGCCATGAACCAAATACTACTCTTCTATTAAAGAAACATGGCAACAAAGAGTCTCCTAACAGCATTCTCCCGTATTCATAGGTCAGTGTCTTACTCAACAATCATCAGCGATGCTACATTCTGTATTAGCTGAGACCATATACAGATACTCACAGCTAGACAATGTGCAAACAGTGAAAGAACTTGGAAACTGAGTCATAAATAGGAACCCCGAAGAAGAGCAGGCAGAAAGATTGTAAAAATCACAGGGGATTGAGGAACCCAAGGGAAGAAGGCCTTCTAAGTACAAGATCATCACATATGAACTCACAGTCAGTGGCACCAAGCACTGGTTTACACAGATCTGAGCGGATGGGGTCCCAGTACTAAAAGTGAAAGCAGACATAAGCCCCCATCCCTAACCTGAAATCTATCGCCAACTGATAACTGCTTGCAAACAAAAATTAATTTTTCCAAAGGTGTCTAACTCAGTATATAAATCACTCTTAAGAAAAAGGCTCATACCCAGCATTTGATTTCAAGCACAAAACAAACACTATGAAATTTTGTTTTTAATTCAGAGATTCTTTTGTCTCAATGCTTTTTCAATGCTTTTCTGGTTTGTGTTGTTTATTTTATTTTGTTTTTACCTTACAGGTCCTTTGCCTATTTCTAAGAGTTTCTACTTTTGCATTTTTTATGGAACTGCTAACTATGGGAATACACGTGTCTCCATCTATGTGTGCTTCTTGAGCTTGTCTTTGGCTTCTTTTCTTTTGTTCGTTGTTTCTGCTCTTGCTTTTTCTATTCCAGTTTGCTTGTTTTCATTTAATCTTATTTTACTTTATCATTGATCTTTAGATGCCTATTTGGTTTCTAAGGAGAGATAGAATGGGTGTGGATTTGGGCAGAGGTGGATATTGTAGGATGTTGGGGGAAAGAAAATCATACTCAGAAAATATTGCACCCCAAAAGATCACTTTTTAAGAAAAAAAGAAAGAAAAATAAGATCAACCATTCAATATGTGATCAAGATTAATTGTGTGTGATGTCTATTGGTTTTTCCCATATTCTGAAAGAGAACTGAAAATGCAACTGCTTTAACTTTTAAAAATTCAACTAAGCCCAAGAACAAAAGGAGAAATAGAATTTGATTTTATATTGAAGTGGTTGGAGAAATGACTCAGAAGTTAGTATTCTTCCTGCTGAAAACCTGAGTTTGGGTCCCATTTTCCAGATTTAAAGTTATAAGTGCAGATAACTTAATAATCAGGAAATCTAATACATCTGACTTCTGTTGCTCCTGCACTCATGTGTTAACACCAGCATCCACACATGTCTGTCTGTCTGTCTGTATATGTATCTGCATACATGTTACATTATATATTAATAATAATATATCTTTAAAATTCTATTTAAAATTATTCAATATAAAAGGCACAAATAGAAAAAATAACTATATAAAATAAGTAACTTAAAAACTTTGAAAATTTATTTATTCAGAAACACATAAAGTAGTTCGTAAGGCAACCACAAGGTGAATTATTTGCATTTAACACATCAAAAAATGATGAATACTTAAAAATTCTCCACAAACAAAACAAAACAAAAATCCCTGAACAATGCTCTTATTTAGCATTGCGAGTTATGAAGAATAAGAGAGTTAACTTAGGATGAATGGGAAGGAAGAGTGTCAACATCATTATGCCTTCAAAATTAAAAAAATGAAAAGGAATAAAACATACACCTTCACTAAATGTATGAAAAGAAGAAGACGACATCTAACAAGCTGCGAAAACTGTAAATTGGTTTCAGTTTATTCATTAATAGTTGTAGAATTTCATAAATGATTCTTTGAAATAAAACTCTTTGTTGACATTTGCAATAGGTGCCTGTATTGTTTCTGTACGAGCCACATGTTCTAATTTTGGAAAGCAAAACAGATTTCAATGCTTATTTAAAAAGATTTTTGAATAAGTCAAAAATCTTTTTAAATATTTATTGAAAAAAATTCATGTCAAAAATTGAATGTCCACCAAGAATAGCATATAAATTTATACTAAGTTGTTTTTATAAGAACAAAACTATGAGCTAATCCTATATTTTTGTTTTTCCTGTGAATTCTTCTAGTTCTACAGTCTAAGTTACATGTTAAATAAATTAACAGTCTTACCAGGAAACATTCTGCTGCAGGAGCAAATTTTCATTCAATTATGGATAATTAAATCATCTAGAGTTTGATACAGCTCCTACTCACTTTCATAAACTGATTTGGTAGGACCTGGATAGATGGTGTAGCGGTTAAAGCAAGTTGCTGTTCTTACAAAGTACCCAGGTTCTACTCTCAGCACACAAGTTATCACTCACAAATGTCTGTGAATCCGGCCCTAGGAAATCAATGTCCTATTCTGGTCTACTCCAGTATCAAGAAGAATACAAGTACACATAAATACATCAAGACAAACCATTTATGTTCATAATATAAATAACCATTTATAAAAACAATGGTAGAGGTATAGACTGTGCTAGAATGTCTTATATGTATGTATGAAAATTTGAAAGAGTAAATTATTATAACACTCAAATTCTATGAAAATAAGCACTAGAATTAGTCAGAAAATATGACATAAAATGTGAAAAGATAAAAGGTAGATATCAACATAAGGTTACACTATGATAGCTACAAAACTTTTTGAAATAAAAATGAGTGTGTAATTATAGATAGCAAAATAATCCTAAGGAATAAATACACTGAGTAAAAAATCAAATGAAAATACAAAGATGTTGAAAAGGAAATAATTAAATAAATGTAAAATAAAAAGCTAATTTTAAGCATTAACCCACTCCATAAATTGAAATTATAGAAATAGAATTTATACTTACATACAAATATGGAAAACATTTTCTCCAAGTAAGCAATAGGAATATCCAATTTAAGAAGACAAAATTTTCTTGTTCTGCTTCAAAATGGTGTGCTAAAGTCAGACTTAATTTTCTTGCTTCTTTTCCTAATTAGATGTTTGATTCACAACTTTTATTATATGGATGTTAAAAAGCTGACATATGTATTTAAAAGTATAAAATTATGAAAGGTTACATCAAAGAAACAAAAATGTCTTCTGTTTGCATTAATTATATTTTATTATTTTTCTTTATAAAGCTTTTGCCATGAGCCAAATGAATATTTAATAAGTGCTTTTGCCAGAAATAAATACAAATGACCAAACCTATTTGTTAAACCATTACTTACAATTTATTGTTCTGTACTATAACTTGATAAGAAATTTTTTTCAGAATCTTTCCTCATTATCATATGATTAGCTAAAAGTATAAATTGCTAGATAAAAATATATTACATGTTTTATAGAGATTTTAGTGTGGTCTGCACATTTTCTAAATTGATCAAATATGAAACATTCCTGAGATTTTTACAAAATAAAATTTGAAATAAAATAAAATTCACCTTTGAAATTTAGTTACTTACTTTATTTTGAAAAGAATGAAGAAATAATTGTTTCGAAAAACTTTATAGATACAAAAAGGTCAGGTAGTCTCCATGTTGTTTATAATCTGGCTTACATGTAGTTATGTAGTTTCCATTACTTAGACTATCTTTAAAATTATGAATTCTCATCAGATTTTTAAAATATTTTTCTCAATTTTTATGACATTTTATGCTATCTTTCATTCTCTCTCTCACTCTCTCTCTCTCTCTGTCTCTCTCTCTCTCTATATATATATAATATGTGTGTGTTGTGTGTGTGTGTACTCATGCATATATGTAACTGTATATGTATACACATACACACACCCATATATATCTTAATTATTTTTAAAATTGAAAAATAAAGTATAAATGAATCTACAGATAATATTCAATAAATATTAATAGCATAGTACTCAAGTTATTTAACATTTATAAATAGTCCACATTATATTTTATTACAGTGTTTACATCTGCATAAGAAGTATGTCTGATTGTTCTTTCTCTATAATTTACTTTTTAAAGGTCATTGTGTTTTACTTTAAATATTTAATGAACTCCTAATTTAATGCTTAAATTAAATAAAAGAGCACAAATCGTTGTCTTGCTCAACAACATCAATCAATACATTTCCTCCCTTTGATGAATATTATTTATCATATTACTTTCCTTTCATTGCAATTTTGCTAAATATGTATTAAATTCTGTGTTTAAATTATAGATGTGCCTTCATAATCTATTTGCAAAATCTCTTTTTCAATTTCACATTTGAGAAACTAGCACATCAAAAACTTATAATCACTTTCTAAGCTTTCTACTAATATTCTATGGTTTGTTGATATTCTATTCTGATTATTTTTAAAAGATAGCTTCAATGTGTTATTTTTTCTAGTAGATAGTATACCTCCCTTTGCCTAACAGAAAAAGATCAAAAAACTCTTTCTATCCTTCAAATTTAAATGCCTTTCAATATTCTTTAATTTATACAAATTTATATATTATTGTTTGTTGTTAGTTTTTAATATTTCAGACACTTGGGAAAATTGCATATTTAAACATTATTTCTTAACATTTCATAATTTTTAAGTTTAACCAATTTTCTCATATTAATTATATGTTTTATAATTCTTTATAAAATATTTCATTTTGTCATTATAGTCAGCTTTTAATTTTATTGAAAATTGATTCTTTTCTAATACAATATATCTTAATTATAGTTTCCCCTTCATCTACTTCTCCCTGTTTCTATCCAATTTCTACCCTTTCTGAATCCACTCTGTTTCTGTCTCCTATTCGAAAAGAACAGTTTTCTAGGAGATAACAACCAAAATGACAAACTAAGATGTAAAATGCAGCACAGACTATCAGTGAAATTGTGCACTGTAACCCAACAGGAAGAAAAAAAGCTTCAGGAAGACAAAAAAGTTCCAGGAGCAGGCACAAAAGTCAAAATTCCACTTATTATCACAGTCAGGATTCCCACACAAATACAGATTAAAAGCTATAATATGTAGCTAGGACTTGGTACAGAGCTACACAGGCCCTATGCTTTCTGGCTCAGTCTCTGTGAGCTCACGCATGGCTTAGTTGATTTGAATGGCTTTGTTTTTCTTGTTATTCATCACCTCTGTCTTTTAGAATCTTCTCTTCTGGCCTCCTCTTTTCTGGGAATCCGTTACCTCTGAGAATAGAAATTTGATGGAGATCTTCCATTTAGACTCTCAATGTAATGTATGGCTGTGAGTTTCTAAATATAATACTATCTGCTATGGGAGAAACTTCTCTAATGATGAATAAATAAGTCACTAATCTTCGTAATACCAGATTATCATTAGGAGTAATTTTATTGATATTTTATCCTAGGTTTCTGGCCTATCCAATCTCTTTCTTTTGTACATTTTTCTCATGTATACATTATGAACTTTTCATTTCTGAAAGAAGAAGAAAAAGTGTTGATACTTATCATGATGCTTCCTTTTTTTTTTTTCTTTTTTTGTTTTGTTTTGTTTTTTGAGACAGGGTTTCTCTGTGTAGCCATGGCTGTCCTGGAACTCACTCTGTAGACCAGGCTGGCCTCGAACTCAGAAATCCACCTGTCTTTGCCTCCCAAGTGCTGGGATTAAAGGCATGTGCCACCACTGCCCAGCTCAGGATGCTTTCTTGAACTTGTAGTTGTTGCTAAACCAGTCTGCATATCGACTACCTTCTCTCTCTCTTTTTCTCTCCCAACCCCCATCTCTCTCTTCTTTCCCTCTCTCTCTATCAAATCTTATCCCCAGTGTTGCACAACCTCAAATAAGACCATGCCTACTAAATCTACACAAACAACACCAACTGGGAAACGATTATTCAAATGACCAAGATTTTGAGAGACAACTCATCAAACTAACACAAATACTACACACACACACACACACACACACACACACACACACACACACACACATATATATATATATATATATAAACGTATAAACAGACCATACTTATTACATTTAGTTTTATCCTTAAGTGTATGGTTGGTGCTGAGTATTTGGGATATTTGAGTATTCGGATGAGTATTTGGGATAAGCTATTAGTTAGGTCACGCCTCGATAATACTGACTCTAACTCTTTCAGGAGTCATTGATTATCTGCAGCTCTTCATCCAGCATATGGATCCCAGTGAGATATTTCCCCCATCTTCTTTGTCATGTCAATTGTTATTACCATTGTCCAGATCATGCTTAGGAAACTACATTATAGGAAATTTATGGGTAAATTCTCCTGCATATATAGAGAATACAGTCTCTGCTGACGTCCTGTTCTCTGGGTCTTGCACTGTTTCCATTCTCTGTCTGATGATGTCCCATGATCCTTAGGGATAAGGATTGTGGTGGTGATTCCGCAGAGGCAGGGGACTCTAAAGTCAGTTTTCCTCCCCTTGTTAGCAAGCTGTGATGTGCTGTAATGGTGTCTTCTCCTTCCAGTGTAAAAAGAAGCTTGTTTGGTAAAGAGTTATACTACTTATTGTTATAAGTCTAACTATTGCAAATACATTTAGAATATATACTGGTTAAGAAAAGTACATGTTTATATTTGACTGAATATTTTACTAATTATTTGCTACTTTTCTTTGAAATACACTATATTTTGCCTTCTTTTTCTCTCTATATTTTCTTTTTTAAAATTTTAATTAATTTCCCTTTTGAAAAGATTCATTTTAGTCTCTTCATTCAATCGTGGTAAATTATCATATATCACTAATTAACATTTATTACACTCTACAACTTAAATTTATTAACACATTTTACTTTCACCACCAGATACTTAACTATTTTAAAAAAGAGGTTGGTCCATTAATATTCAGTGTTTTAAAACTGTAAACAAAACTCACTTTAAAAACTCTCACGTTCTCTTATTTACATATTTTGATGGCCATTTTGCTCTGTGGCAGCAAAGTTAAGTAGCTGTGACAAGACCTTATGGTGAGTAAATCCTAGAAAACTCATCATCTACTCTGTAAAGTTTTTGCCAATTTTTCTTTAATAAAATCAGTGATGCTTCTCTTTTAACAAATCACTTAATACTTGTTTTGCTATGAATCCCTTACAACATAATAGGTTTTCCCCAGAAATGAAAGTTCTTCCTCTTTTGTTGGAACTTTTAAAATGTCCATAAAGCAAACATGATGTTGATAGAAATTTCTCTTGTCACATATTTGAAGTTTATTGAAATATGTCATTTTATTCACCACTGAAAGCTATTTTTATTGGGGATAGATATTTCCAGTTATAGTTTATTCCTTCAACAGCATGTCATCATTCATTGTTTATATATCTGATTGATATTGTGAGGGCACAGTTAACAAAATATCCCTAGACCATAATATGGTGTTTACCTCTCCACTGATTTTACATATTTTTTTGAATAATGGTATAACAATGTAATGGTATAACAATATCTATTTATAAACAGACTCGCATATGTAGTAAAATTTCATTTTGTTACCATTTAAGTTTTGTCATTATATAATGTGAAATATATAAAAAAGTTAGCATTAAATAATGCAAATTTCTTAGTCTTTTCTAGATCAGTGTTACTGAAACAGTATGTCTGAATTTTATCATGAGGTAGAATATCTTTTAAAGCATTTCTTAGACATTTTCAATCCTTATTTAATGGGACACTTTATCAATGTCAACTGCCATTGGTCAGAGAATCAATAGAGGAAAGACTAGAAAAGCCAGAACAAAGGGTGGAGTGCACAGAAAAACCTGTCTTTCTTTTCTTTTCTTTTTTCTTAATTGAATATTTTCTTTATTTACATTTCAAATGTTATCCCCTTTCCCGGATTCCCCCTCCTGGAAACCCCCTACCCCATACCCCCTACTTCTATGCCCTCATAGAAGTGTTCCCCCACCCAGCTACCCACTCCCGCCTCCCCACCCTCAAATGCCCCTACATTGTGGCATCCGGCCTTCACAGGACCAAAGGCCTCTCCTCCCATTGATGCCAGACAAGGCCATCCTCTGCTACATATGTGGCTGGAGCCATGGGTCCCTCCATGTGTACTCCTTGGTTGGTGGTTTAGTCCCTGGGAGCTCTGTGGGGTCTGATTGGTTGATATTGTTGTTCTTCTTATGCGATTGCAAACCCCTTCAGCTCCTCAGTCCTTTCTCTCCTCAGGGGACCCTGTGCTCAGTCCAATGGTTGGCTGCTCTTGCAGAGCCTCTGAGGAGACAGCTTTATCAGGCTCCTTTCAGCAAGCACTTCTTGCCATCTACAATAGTGTCTGGGTTTGGTGACTGTGTATGGGATGGATCCCTAGGTGCATAACACTATTATGCAGCTCACAAATTCACAAACACTATGGTTACCTAAACAAAACTTCTAAAAGAATTCACCACTTAAAATTCCTGCCCATTATTCTTCATTTCCATTTCCACATTAGGGTACCTTCCCTTGGGTTGCTGACCAAAGGTGTCCCTAAAACCATACCAAATCATTCAAGCTGATAATAATTTTCTTGGTAATCTATGAGAAGTCACAGTAAACTCTTATTGCTGAAGGCACCATAGTCTTTGGTGGAAAGACATGAAAATTCACGTTGTACAAATCAGGAAACTTCTTCCCTGAGAACAAGGCCTTATGGTACTAGAAGGTGCAATCAAGGCTGAAGGAGGAAAAAAACTCTAACATTCTAACCCAGATGAATATTGAGAATTTTAACACTGCTGAAATGTCAAGGTATTCCAATAGGTCCAATAATCAACACTTTTCTGATTAGATTTAACCCTTGCCTTAGTCACAGGAGAAAACATATTCTTGGTAATACGAATCTTGCTAAGAATACATGATTGGAGTGTTCAGAGCCTCAGGGGTGATCCCGATAATAATATTTGCTAAATGACCATGGTATCCAACTTCCTTTCATATTGTTCTCTCTACATGCAGATTATTGTATTCTCAAACCTCCACATAGAAGCTGCTTTGTCCAGTGGATGGGAGTTAACACAGGAACTCTTAACATGGAATAAATTGCAGAATATTATTAAGCCACAAATGTGATATCTTTATCACACTCTGTTAGACTCACAGACTAATGTAAGGAATAGTTGGGAAGATTGTAAGAGCCTGAGGTTAGGAGGACGTAAGGAACGTTTGAACACGGACTCATAAATGCACAGTAGCTGCAAAATTCCTGCAATAAGTCAAACAAGTAAATATCCTTGAATGAAATAAAAATTCCTGAGCCATCAAACTTAACTGAAGAATGGATGGTTAGTTTTTTCTCAGTGACAGAGTAAAATTGCATTCAGAATAGAAATTTTGGCATTTCAGTCGTTCTCCAGTAGATACTCCGACATGCAGGAGTATATTGAAAACAAAAATTAGTTTACGAGCTATTGAACAAAAGTAGAACACAAGTTAGAGAGTGAGCAAGAGAGGATGGGTTTGGGAGGAGTAAAGGGGAGGAGTTTATGATCACAGTATAGTATATGAAATTCTCAAAGATTTAATATCATATTTTTAAAAGATTATGTTAACCAGTGTAAACCATTAAAGGACAAGAAGAAGTGAAGATTCCCCTTTCACATATACAGTCAGCTAAAAAGATTGTGATGATGGTGAAATATTTTCTAGAGCCAGTAGTTGAGTGGTATTTTGTATTTACTAGCTGAAGTTTTGTTGGTTGTAAAATTTCAACATACTACCTTGGAACTAGGACCATTACTTAGAAAATTACATATCATTTTACTCTCTAAAAATTGACCATGCCAACCAACATTCTTGCATAAATAGAGAAGGTCACGCCAGTTAAAGGGCAGCTTTGAATTGTTGCTGTGAGACAAAGTATTATTCATCTTTGATGGGGTGCCACCTAGTGATTAGAGTGCTTTAATATTTTTATTTATTTAATAGCATATAGTTTGTATATTATGTAATTTCCATTGATTTACTAATTAGAATTTATGTTAATAATAATTCTAGTTCTTTAAATGAGTTTAAGGATAAATGTGGACTTTTAATATCATGTAGTCGTTCATTGTGTCATTGTTTAAAATATTCAACTTATACAATAATATGCAATTCTGAATATAAATAAGCCATAATATTGACTGATGTTTCTTTCATAAGTGGATTAAAGCATTAAGTGGAATGAGAGTTGGTATGTGTGATATCCTGAGTTCCTAAGTCATTTAGGATTTTAGATATTCTCATTTTAATGCACAGGAAATTTCTGTTTATTTATATACTTTGTGGATAGCATGTGTCTAAATTAACGTTACTGTTATTAACAATAGAAGACTATATAAAATTCAAATCTATTTTTAGAAATTTAATTGAAATTTTCCTTCTGATTCTCAGTAATAACAGTGACCTATTTATGATTCAATATTGCATTCTCCAGTGTATGTGAACATGATCTGTTTCCTTACTGGAGAAGATGAACAGTGAAGACTTGAGAACTTCTAGTGTTACCATAGTTTTGAAGTATAATGCCAGAGGCATTGGCATAGTTATCCATTAAATCTTGTCATTAAATTGTTTAGTCTCAGAATGGGAACAAAATGTTTGCTTGATTTTTCTCTATTTTGAAATATCTAATATCTCCTAGTAATATCTCCCTATGAAGACACAGATTAAAGGCATTTTAGAGCAGTCATGGGTAAATGGGTCACCAAAAATTCAAAATCAAAGCCAAAAAATGGGATGGATGATCCATCAACTGATAATATCCCCATTATTTCTTAGGAACACCAGATCATGCTTTACTAAGACGTTTTGTGCTATTAGGTTTACTAGAAAACAAAATAAAAAAAAAAAACAAAAAAAAAACAAACAAAAAAAAACAAGCTCATATAGAACAGAGTAAACTATCACTATTCCTTATGATAGTACAAAGCCAAAGAAATAAAAATTGAATCTACTAATATGAAAATAAATTTCTTTTTCCAGTTCAATGGCATAAAATGAAAGATAAGTCTAACTGAGGACTTTGGAGCCCTGTGTAGGTTCTAGCCACTCATGATTACGATCAGTTGGGTGCCAGTTATTTCCAAGACAAACACCGTAAGTGTGCAACACGACTTTAAGTCTCGGGTGAACTCCTATTATTTTATGCTCATTATTCCTTGAATGAGTCAGGCAATCAAGTATTTCCCTCTCCTGATTACTACCAAGTACTTAAGTTCTGACATTAAAGAGAAATTTCACTCAGGAACTTGGGTATTTTAACCTAGATCCCCAAGTGTTCTGAGAGATTTTGAAGGTTCAGTCTTCTTCAAGGAGTATTTCATAGAGAAGGGGTCTGAGAGGCAAAACTTGTACAATATCCAGTGTGTTCTTTGTGACTCACACTTGAGGATGACAATTTGAGTTCTCAGATTACTATTCCTTTCAACAATTCTGGTGAGTGTTACTGTGCTTCTCTACCAGGATAGACATTCATTCTTATTGAAGATAGACTTTTTTCATATAGCATATTTTGATTATGGTTTCTCCTCCCCCAACTGCTCTCAGATCCTCCTCACTTCCCCTCCCACTCCAAATCATACACCTTTTCGCTTTCATTAGAATACAAACAGGTTTCTAAAAAATAAAATAATATATAAATTAAAAATAAACAAACAAGAGTAGAACAAAACAAACAGCTAAAAAAAAAAAAAAAAAAAAAAAAAGGTAGTAAGACAAAGCACAAAGAACATATCCAGATGCTGAGAGTCTTCTCTTTCTAGGATAGCAAGCCAGGTAAGCATTTCTTCCTGTCATTCTTGTCAGTCATTGTATTTTATCAGAGCAGCAGAAAAAAACTAATACAAAAGTTGGTATCAGAAAGTGAATGAGAGGATCAAATGTAGATGTGGATTTAAATAATGTAGAATCTTACCATATTGAGAAAATATACACAATCCAAATGAAAACAATATCCATCTTTTCCTGTAATCTTTATTTTCCTTTTTATGTCCTTTGATTAAACATAGATAATGTATACACTATGACAAAGGTATTTATAGAAAAGTAATTTAAATTTTCTGCTTCTGCAATAATTTCCACATATCTGTTAATATTGTAATCACCACAGCCATATATTTTTCTAAACTTTGTTTTTAATAATTCCTTATATTGTTCCAGTTTTATTCTTTCAAAATAAACTAATTTGGTAACAATTATATCTTGTATATTGATATATCTTTTTAACCCTATGCCTTTACTTAAGAGAAAATATTCATGCACTTAAAAACTGGTTACTAGAATTTAAATATGTACCATAATTGATATTGTCAATTACAGAAATATAAAAATGTCTTCCACTACTTTGTAGTAGCTAAGAAGTCCTCATGCAAAATACAAAAGCATTCAACATTGTGACAAGAATGCTTCCTTTAATAAAAAAAAAAAAAAAAAAAATGTAAGTCAGGCTCCTGAGTGTCTCTTTGGCACTTCCCTGAACTATGCATGTGTTTCTTTGTTTTTGTAAAATCCCACCTTGGAAGATTCCTCATCATTGCTATTAGCAAGAAGAAATTCCCAATGTCAATAACCACAACTTTGTTTTTTCTTTTATAACAGCCCTCACCCTGTACTATTTCCTGACTCAAATACAATCTTTGTACTTGCAATAAGAATACTGTGTGCTAGTTGATTTAGAATGGAGCACCTCCCTAAAAATGATTATTTATAGAAATTTGTCTTCAGGTAGTCTGTTACTCATTCTTATATTTTTTAAAATTCTTTTTTAAATTATTATTTATTTATTTATTTATTTATTTTACACTCCAGATTTTATTCCCCCCATCCACCATCCTACTGTTCGACATCCCATACCCCCTCCCCACATCCCTGTCTCCATGAGGATGACCCCACCCCCACCCCATGTGACCTCTCAACTCCCTGGGGCCTCCAGTCTCTTGAGGATTAGGTGCATCATCTCCAATTGAACATAGACCCAGGAGTCCTCTGCTGTATATGTGTTGGGAGTCTGATATCAGCTGGTGTATGCTGCCTTTTGATGATTCAGTGTTTGAGAGATCTCAGGGGTCCATATTAATTGAGACTGCTGGTCCTCCTACTAGTTCTTTCTGTCCAGATCACTGGTTATATTTTCCAACTTAGTACTTAGTCATACTGTATTTAGAAAATGTGAGATGTTTTCCACAAATGATAGAACTGCATAATATTTCCTAAATGCATTATAATTCTGAGTAAGGCCTAAATAATATCATTAAACACATTTTATTTCCATGAGTTTATCCTATAGTGTGTGTGTGTGTGTGTGTATCAGGAGATGAATTCCTTTGGTTATTGTGGACCCAGTAAAGAAATCACATTGAGCCTGAAGCTAGATGTCATCCTACAAGAATCGTTTTTTTACAAGAATCTTTTCCTCCTGTACATTGTAGGTGTTCAATAAAATTTGTGGTAAATCAGTTAAATTGCAAACACTGTCATAGAGAGACTGAAATAAAATTAGACTACAAAATGCCTGTTCTGAGAGAAATTGAAGAAATATATCTTCATGTTCTTTTGTACTCAAACATAAAGATATAATCTTCTAGTCTCTGGTGGTAGATATTATTTGTAGTGCTGGATGAAATATTTGTTTAGTATGGTAATGTAATGTGATAAAGAGAAGCCAGAAAGAGAAACAGTATACTTGTGTTCAGATGAAAAAGAAGCCATAGAGAAGTACTTCAAAATGTGAGACAACTGAAGGTCCAAGTAAACAAACTCTATTTGAGTCTCAGGGAGATGGCTGTTCTAATGAAACATGCATGGTAGGGTTTTTACACTCTCTCTCATTTTTTCATTTTTGCTTGCTTTGATTCTGTGTTTTTTAGAATATATGAAAATGAAGAGTATAACTATATTTTCCAAAGTCAAATTAAGATAAATCATAAGATGTTAACACTGAAGGATTGAAGTAGCTTAATTATTTGGGATGTTTCAAATTCTTATTCGTCAGCTACCATAATTTTTGATAACACTGATTCAGTCCACTAATAACTTTTCAGTTCTGTTTGTAGTTACACCCTCATCCATATCTGTGTAACTAATGCAATCTAATTAGTAAAGGCAACTTCTATGAAATCTTCATTGTTTCAAGAAAGTTGACAAGATCAGAAAAATGGGCAGGGCTAAGAGAATTTCTGCATCAGGATTTAAAAACCAAGTTACTAGAAACTGCCTTTAGCTGATGCCCTTCATCTAGCCGTGCCCTCTCTAGAGTATATATATTTTCTTCTTTGTTTTCATACCTGCTTAAATAAACCCTCACAACATCCCTATTGTATCTGTGCTCAGTGTGAATTATTCACACTTGAGAACCCACAGTGCTACATTTAAAACCAAATAAATTTAAAATAATATTTTCCATTTGAATAACAAATAAATCCTCTGATAAAGACATCACACATTGTTCATAAAAATAGTTTATGAATATAAAATGAATAACCCTAGAATTCAGATATGTGTGTATTTGTGTGTGTGTGTGTGTCTGCATGTGTGTGTGTGTGTGTGGTCTCTTTCCTGAAATAATTATACACTTTCTTAGAAGCTGTTTTTACCAAAATACACTGCATGACATAAAAGGATATGTATAGAGGTACAACTACCAAAATATGAGAACTTTACTAGGAGAGAGGTTACATATGCCTTGCATATATGTTCCTTAGGAGAATTTTATGGTAGCATGAAAAGTCCTTTATAGGTTCCCAAGCATCTAGTCTTCCTTTTAAGTGGTAAGCATTGAAATATTCTACCCAGTTAGGAGATGTTTTAATCACCTTCTTTAAGTGTTTTTAACTATACAAGTTTTAAAACCAACAGTTGTTTTCATGGCAAGATCCTATACAAAGATACCTAGCTGGCATGTATGTCCGTGTGTATGATGTAGGTATGATATGAATAAGACCAATGTATTCTACATTAATGTATGAAAAATATGTCACCATATATGTGTGGCATATTTTCTTAATAGTAAAAGACACATTTACAAAAATATTTCTGTCCAAAAGATTAATTGATGATTTTCGTATTTCTGTCTCTTCTATTCTATTCCCTTGTCTTCCTCCTTCCCTGCCCCTCCTCATGCTGCCATATCATCCATTCCTTTCTTCCTTTATTTTCCTTCCAAGATAGGCTCTCATTCTGTTCATTGGCTTTGTTTGGAACTTTATGGGTCAGGGAGGCCTCAATCTCACATCAGTCAACCTGCCTTGGCCTCACTAGTACAAGAATAAGCCAGTATGCTGTCTAGTCTTATGTCAACTTAACACACACCAACTAGAGGTACTGAGTAGAGGAAACCTCACTTGCAATTGAGAAGATGCATACACAGCTTCTGGCAATAAGGCATTTTCTTAGTTAGTGATTGATGGAGAAGAACCAGCCTATTGTGAGTGGAACATCACGGGGTTCTGTAGAAAAGCAGGCTGAGAAGCTAAGGATGCAGGAGAGTAAGCATCATCTCTTCAAATGCATCAGCTCTTGCCTCCAGGTTCCTGCTCTGGTTGAATTTTTTTCCTGACTTTCTTCTGTGATGTGCAGCAATATGTAAGTGCCAGCCAAATAAAGCTTTTCCTCCCCAACTTGCTTTTTGCTCATGGTGTTTCATTGCAACAATAGAAACCCTCACTTAGACAGCTAGTAAACCCACCTTGAATTTGCAATTCCTATGTCAAGGAAATGAGAAAGCCATGATTTGTGCTTTTATTTTTTTTCTATTTTTCTCTTTAAATCAAATCATTTCCAAGCACTTATTTCTAATCTATTTACACCATTAGTTGTCAGTTGTTATTTGTCTTTGATTTTTATGTTTACTTGCTAGTTATAAAATTCTGCCCTAATCAAATTAAACTCTTTTCAGAAGTTCTTCTTCTTCCTTAAATTCTATGAAGTAAAGTTTTATTTTCTGAAAGGAAAATGATAAAAATAATAAGTGAATAAATCTGAAATATTTATAAAGTAAAATCTCTATAGCTAGATATCCTACTCAGTCAAAATGTCTCTCATCAATTTTACATTAGAGTAGAGAAAGATAAAATGTGGAAAAGAAACCAATATATAATACCTTATAATGCATTAATAACATGCAATTATATGCTGAACTGAACAAAATTGGTTTCATATACAAATATTAATTTCTACCTTTTATTTAATATAATTCTTTAAAATAAAAATATTATGAAATTAAAAGAAACCACAATATTTGATCTAAATTTTACTAATACTTGACATGGTCCAAAACAGTTATTTAAAAGAATACAGTCATTTATTATTATAAAATAATTTAATGGATTTTCCACATCATCTCTTCATAGGAGGATTGCAAAATAAATGACAGATCGGTACCAGCAATTTTGGTTCAATATTTTACAAGTGTGTTAATGCTATCTTGGAAATTTTTTGTTGAACATATTTATATTTAATTCCTGAAATATAACTATTGGGACAATAGCTATACTTTATCATTTTATTTTGTTTTGGTTTTTTCGAGACAGAGTTTCTCCGTGTAGCTCTGGCTGTCCTGGAACTCACTCTGTAGATCAGGCTGGCCTTGAACTCAGAAATCTGCCTGCCTCTGCCTCCCAAGTGCTGGGATTAAAGGTGTACGCCACCACGGCCTGGCTATACTTTATAAATTTATCTTATTAAAAATATCATGTATTCTAAAAATTAAAGTACATGGGTAAAAACCAACTGAAAAATAGTCAATAATTGGCAATATATTACAATAGCTCCATAGAATATACCACATATAGAGTCAAAATAATTATTACCTTGAGTGAAGGACAAAGCCATGAACAACAGAGAATTAGAGGCAGATCCAAACTAGTTGATTGTTATGTAAAGTAGACAGGTTCAAATACAACATAAAACATACTTCAATTCTGCTTGCCTTTCCCTCAGTCATAAATTAGGAAATTTAATTTCTCATTTTTAAGGTCATGTTCATAATGTTTCCCTAAGTAGTTGCAGAGATGAACTGATTAATGACAATCTTCAACTAGTTATCAATAACTCAAATATAAAATAAACAAGACTTAAAATGAACAGGGGCATTGCTAACACCACAGACCCCCCTTCACTCTTAAATCTTACCTTCTTAGATTCTATAGAGTTGAACTGAAGCCAATTCAGGTATAAATCTACTACTAGGGAAATATCCTAAAATATATGAAAGTACATATATGAAGGAGTTTTAATAGAGCTACAGTATAATGGAAGATAACTCTCACAAGAAATATAAGCTATCAAATAAAAAAGAAAGTGTTAGCAATGGGTAGCCTCTTGGTCAATGCTAATGGTCAATGTGGTCTCATAGATCATATTTCTATTCTTGTGTGAATATGAAGTGGCACTATTAGGAAGTGTGGCCTTATTGGAACAGGTGGCACCTTGTTGGAGGAAGTGTGCCACTGTGTAGTCAGGCTGTGAGATCTCATACTATGCTCAAACTCTACCAGATAAGAAAGAGACCCTCCTCCCAGCTGTCTTTGGATCAAAATGTAGAATTCACGTCTCTTCAAGTATCATGTCTGCCTGGATACTGCCATGATGATAATGGGCTGAATCTCTAATGCTGTAAGCTAGCCCCAAATAAATGTTTTCCTTTATAAAAGTTGCCTTGGTCATGGTGTCTTTTCACAACAATGGAAACTATAACTAAGACAGAACACAAGCTATTAGTGGCTGTTACAATCTAGAACTGGATTGCAATATTCTGTTGCTGAAGTTAGCACATATTTGCATTCTCTCTCTTTCTCTCTCTCTCTCTCTCTGTCACACACACACACACACACACACACACACACACACACAAACATACACACATAAACAGAGAGAGAGCGAGTAAACAAACAAAAATAAATAAAAGAAAAATAATAACCTGGTGCCAACTTGGAAAATTCTTCTCTATTGGCTAGTTTTCATCATTTCTGAAGTTGCTATTTAGGCTAGTAGGGGAAAAAAGCAACTGTCTACTATTGTTTTCTGTAAAGATTTGCATCTATTCCACCACTGGGCATATCTTTTCTCCAACAAGATCACATCTACTACAAAAAGGCCACACCTCTTAGTAGTGCAACTTCCTACGAGCATATTGTGGCTATTTTTATTCAAACCTCCAGGACATGTATTTAAAAACTAGTGTGGCAGTGGTAATGTACATGATGAGAAATGTCCAATATGACAGAGCATACAGTAGCATGAGGAATAATGGTATGTATCAAGAGGAGTGATAATTAAACCTTAGTGAGAAAATGAAATCATTATACATGAGTTTCATATTACTTAATAGGATTATCTGGAAAGAAAAGAAAAGTGCTCTGAAAGATGTATAATTGCTTCATGCATTGTTTGGTCAAGGACACATGTATATACCATGTTCAAGTTTAGTAACAAGACATTCAAGAATTTTATTACAAGAGGTAAGGGTACATAACAGGGAGCCAAGGATTCTTCCCAAGCTAGACTATCTCCTCTGCTTTCCTGGCTTAATCTCAGCTTGAAACATTTAGCTACTCACCTCTGAGAAAATAAACTATTATAATATAAACTATTTATTTTAGACTTTGGTACAATAAACCAATAAACTAATACACATAATATAATAATAATTTGATCCTGGATCTGCACTGAATTTGCCAGGCCACAGCTCTGTCTGCTTCCCTTAAGGCTCTGATGCCACTGAGGGCAACCAGGTTAGATACCCGTACCCCAATCCCCTGCCTGTTGGATCTCCTGACAAGCTAAGAGGTCATGAGTTCTGCCTACTGCCCTCTGAACTCTCTCATTTGGTCCACATCTCTTCCTGCAGTCCCAGATCTGCATTCTATTCCCTGAGCCACAACTCTACCTGCATCACTGGAGGTCTGCTGTCACCTGAGACAGTCAGCTCTGCCTGACTCCCTGGAAGCCGACTGTAAACCAAAACAACCAGAAGTCTACTGACATCAAGGACTACCAGTTCTACCTGAAGTCCCAAACTTCTTCTACCATTAGGGACTACCAGGCCATTGAAAATCAGAACGAGCAGCTGGATAAAGAGCAGCATAAGAACAAAATCAACAAAAGCCAGGATAATACAGCACCACAGAACCCAGCTATCCTGCTACAACAAGCCCTGGTATTTGAACACACCTGAAGTCCAAAATAAGTCACCTTAAATCTAACCTTATGAAGGTGATAGGGGCATTTAAACAGTAAATAAATTAATGCCTTAAAGAAATACAGGAAAATACAATCAAATAGGTGAATAAAATTAATAAAACTGTTCAAGACTTGAAAATTGAAAGAGAAGCAATTAAACAAACACAAACTCAGGCAACTCTGGAGATGAAAAACCTAGGAAAGAGAGCAGAAACTACAGACACGAGATCACAAGAGATGGAAGAGGTCATTTACTCTTAAGTATAAAATATACGAGAAAAAAAATGATACATCAGTCAAAGAAAATGCTAAATTAAAAAACTTCACAACACATGTACACACACACACACACATACACACACACACACACACACACCAGGAAATTAGAGGCACTATGAAAAGACAAAAACAAAGAATAATAGGAATAAAAGAAGGAGAAGATTCTTAGCTAAAGACCCAGAAAATATCTTCAACAAAATCATTGAAGAAAATTTCCCTAACCTAAAGAAAGAGATAGCTATAAATGTACCAAAAGCTTAAAGAACACCAAATAGATTGTACCAAAAAAAGAAAATTCTCCTGCCACATAATAATTAAAACATGAAATTACACTTTAATTCTCAACAGAGACTATAAAAGCCTGAAGAAACTAGACATATATCTTACAGTCCTTAAGAGACCTCAGATGTTAGCCAAGACTATAATACTCTGGAAAACGCATTTTTTAAAATTGGATATTTTCTTTATTTACATTTCAAATGTTATCCCTTTTCCTTGTTCACCCCCAAAACCCCACATCCCATCCTCTCTTCCCCTGCTTCTATGAGAGGGTTCCCCTACTCACCCACTCCTTTCTCCACACCCTCGAATTCCCCTACACTGGGGAATCCATTGAGCCTACATGGGACCAAGGGCCTCTCCTCCCATTGAAGCCTGACAAGACCATCCTCTGCTACATATGCGGCTGGAGCCATGGGTCCCTCCATGTGTGCTCCTTGGTTAGTGGTTTAGTCCCTGGGAGCTCTGGTTGGTTGATATTGTTGTTCTTCCTATGTGGTTGCAAACCCCTTCAGCTCCTTCAGTCCTTTCTCTAACTCCTCCATTGGGGTCCCTTTGCTCAGTCCAATGGTTGGCTGTGAGCATCTGCTTCTGTATTTGTCAGGTTCTGGCAGAGTCCTTCAGGAGACAGCTCTATCAAGTTCCTTTCAGCAAGCACTTCTTGGCATCCACAATAGTGTCTGGATTTGGTGACTGTATACGGAATCAATCCCCTGGTGGAACAGTCTCTGAATGGAAAAAAATGTTTATAAGCAAGGATGGAACATATATGCCAATTCTGAATATATTTAGCCCTAATTCAAGGGTACCCACGCTTTTAAAAGAAATGTAACTAAACCGTAAATCACACATTAATAGTGTTAGCCTTTACCACAACATTCTCATAAATAGACAGGTCATTGAAACAGAAACTAAACAGAGAAATATTGAAACTAATAGAGATTATGAATCCAAGGGACCTAATATATATCTATAGAAAAACCACACCGAAACACAAAATAATATACCTCCTTTACAGCACCTCTCAGAATGTTTCCCAATATAGACCATATACTAAAAGCAAGATTCAACAAATACAAGACAATTGAAAAAACACAACAAAACAAAACAAACAAACAAAAAAACGATTACATCTTACTAGTTCACTGTGGATTAAGTTTGGACTTCGATAACAATAGAAACAACTGAAAGTCTAAAAATACTTGGAAACAACTCATTACTTGATGAACACCATGTCAAAGATGAAATGAAATAAGTCAAAGGCTTCATAGAATTCAATGAAAATGAAGGCACAAACCAAACATATGGGACACAATGAAACCAGGGCTAAGAGTAATGTTCATAGCACTAAGTGTTTTCATGAAGATATTGGAGAGATCTCATATTAGGAACTTAGCAGCACACATGAAATTTCTTGAACTAAAAGAAGCAAACACACCCAAGAAGAGTAGAAAGCATGAAATAATCAAACCCAAGGCTGAAATCAATAAATTAAAAACATAACACTACAAATAATCAACTAAACCAAGGGATGGTTCTTTGAGAAAATCAACAAGATAGAAAGTCTATAGCTAAACTAACTAAAAGGCAGAGAGACAATATCCAAATTAACAAAGTCAGAAATGAAAAGAGAAATATAAAACACTGATGAAACTAATAAGAAATTATTAGGTCTTACATCAAAAACTTCTACTCTGCAAAGATGGAAAGCCTAAATGAAATGGATGATTTTCTAGATAGATATCACTTGCCAAGTTTGAATGAAGAATGTGTAAATATTTCTATTTCCCCCGAGGTTATAGATACAGTCATTAAAAGTGTCCTAAGGGGTGGAGGTTGGACTGAACAGAAAGAAAGAAAGCCATGGTAGGCTTTAGTGCACAATTTTACCAGACTTCCAAATACTCCTCAAACTATTTCACAAAATGCAAACAGAAGGAACATTGCAAACTCATTCTATGAGGCCACAGTCAATCTGATACTTAAACTACACAAAGACTACAAAGATATAGAATTTCACAAAATTTCTTTTATGAATACTTGATGAAAAAATACTCAAAATATGTCTAAACTGAATCCAAGAACACACCAAAAACATCATCCCATATGATCAAGTAGTCTTCAATCCAGAAATGCAGGGGTGGTTCAGTATATTAGAATCTAACATAATCTACCATAGAAACAAACTGAACAAAGAAACCACATGATCATCTCAATAGATGCTGAAAAGGTCTTTGACAATAACCACCACCTCTTCATCTTTTTTTCGGAGAGATCAGGGATACAAGGCACATACCTAAACACAGTGAAGGCAATATTCAACAATCCAATAGCCAACATCAAATTAACTGGAGAAAAACTTAAAGCAATTCCACTAAAATCAGTGACAAGGCCAAGGCCATGCTAGGGCAATAAGGCAACTAAAGAAGCTAATTCATGGGGATACAAATTGGAAAAGATGAAGTCAAAGTATTGCTATTTGCAGGTATTGAAAGTATTGGTAAGTGACTTCAAATTTTTTACTAAAGAACTCCTACTGTGGATAAACATCTTCAGTAATGTTGTTGGATGCAAAATTAAAAAAAAAAAAAATAGTGCCCTTCCTTTATACAAATAATAAATTGGCTGAGAAAGAAATTAGGAAAACAACACTCTTCATAATACCTACAAATAGTATAAAATATATTGTTTTAACTATAACCAAATAAGTGAAGGAACTATATTACAAGAATTTCAAGTGTCTGAAGAAAAAAAACTAAAGAAGATATCAGAAGGTTGAAAAATCTCCATGTTTACATATGGGTAGGATTAATACAGTGAAAATGGCCATCTTACCAAAATAATCTACAGATTCAATGCAATTCTCATCAAAATTACAGCAAAATTCCTTTCAGACCTTAAAAGAAATATTCTCAACTTCATATGTAAAAACAAACAAACAAAAAATTTAGGATAGCTAAAACAATCCTATACAATAAAAGAACATCAATAGGTATCAAAATCCCTGATTTAAAGCTGTACTACAGAGCGATAGTAATAAAAACCACATAATATTTGTATAGAAACAGAAACACTCAGTGGAATAGAATCAAAGGCCCAGAACTAAACCAACACACCTATAGACACTTGCCTTTTGACAGAGAAGTCAAAGTCATACAATAAATAAGTGAAAGAATCTTCAACAAATGGTGGTGGTTTAACTGGATTTTTGCACATCAGAGAATGAAAGTAAATCTATATTTACCACCATGCATAAATCTGAAGTCTAAATGGATTAAAGACCTCAATGTAAAACTGTTCACACTAAATCTAATAGAAGAGTGGAGAATAATGGTATACACACTGGCACAGGAGACAACTTCCTTAACAGAACACCAGTGGCTCAGGCTCTAAGAACAACAATTGATAAATGGAACCTCATGAAAATGAAAAAGTTTCTGCAAGTCAAAGACACTGTCAGTAAGACAAAATGACATTCTTTATAGTAGAAAAAAGGTTTTCACCAACCCTACATCCAACAGCAAGCTATTAACCAAAATATATAAAAATCACAAGAAGATAGACACCAACAAAACAAATAATCCAATTAATCATGGGGTACAGTGATAAACAGAATTCTCCATAGAAGAAATTCTAATGACTGAAAAGACTTAAAGAAATTCCAACATTTATAGTCATCAGGGAAATGCAAATCAAAACTTCTCTGCAATTCCACCTTATGTCCATCAGGATGCTCGCAGCCAACCATTGGACTGAGTGTGGGGTCCTGGATGGAGGAGTTGGAGAAGGGACTGAAGGAGCTGAGGGAGTTTGCAGACCCATGGAAGCAGCAACAATGTCAACTGGCCAGATCCCCCAGAGCTCTCGGAGACTGGACGACCAACCAAAGAATACACATGGAGGGACCCACAGTGCTAGCCACAAATGTGGCAGAGGAGGGCCTTATTGGACATCAGTAGGAGGAGAGGCCCTTGGGCCTGAGGATGTTAGATGCCCCAGTGTAAGGGAATGCTAGGGAGGGAAGATGGGAGTGGGTAGGTGGGTGGGTGGAGGTACATCCTCATAGAGATAGGGGAGGGGAGATGGAATAGGGCTTTCTGAAGGGGAGACCTGGAAAGGAGGAAAACATTTGAAATGTAAATAAAGTAAATATCAGAAAAAAACTTGCAAACTATATGAACTACATGTTAAATGTATATACTTTCATGTAGTGATGACAGGATTGCTAAGATAAAAAATTCAAAGGACGTCACTTGCTGTTGAGGATGTGGAGCAAGGGGAATAATCGTTCTTTGCTGGTAGAAGTGAAAACTTGTCCAACCTCTCTGGAAATTAGTCTGGCTGTTTCTCAGAAAATTGGGTAGTTTTACCTCATGCCCCAGCTATACTACTCCTGGGCATATAGCAAAAAGATGCTTTACCATACCACAAGGAAATGTTCTCCACTATGCTCCTACGGCCTTATTTGTTATAACTAGAAACTAGAGACAATTTAAATGCTCCTCAACTAAAGAATGGATAAAGAAAGTATGATTCATTTACACAATGTAATATTACTAGCCTATTAAAAACAAGAACATCATAAAATTTGAAGACTACTGGATGGAATGAGTAAATATTATCCTGAATAAGGTAACCCACATCTGAAAGGAAATACGTGATATGTACTCACTTATAGGTGGATATTAGACATAAAGTACAGGATACCCATGATACAATACATGGACTCAAAGAAGCTAAATATCAAGGAAGTATGAAGCAGGATGTTTGAATCTCACTCTGAAGGGAAAACAAATTTGTTATAGGAGGCAGATGGAAGGATATAACTAGGTGGCAGAGGGTATGAGAAGGAGATCGGGGTGGTGTTCAGTATCAGTTGTGGGAAGAGAAAGAAGAGGGGGGCAGGAGAATGAATGAAAAGCAGCAGGTGAATTGTGTGGACGCATCTCTATTATGTGCCAGAAACCCGGGATGGGGGGAGGCTACTGGGAGTCTTTGGTGTTGACTCTAGCTGAGACCCATAGCAGTGGTATTTTGGGACCTGAACTGGCCACCTCCTGTACTCAGGCAGGAACCCCAGTGGAGGGATAAGGATACCCACCTACCCACAAAAATTTTGACCCAAAATTTGTTCTATCTACAAGAAAGGCAAGGACAAAGATGGAGCAGAGATTGGGGTAATGGCCATCCAATGGCCTGCCAACTTGAACTGTCCCAAGGGCAAGAACTAGTCCCTGACACTATTAATGATTCTCTGTTAAGCTTACAGACAGGAATCTAGCATAACTGTCCTTTGAGAGGCTCCACCCAGCAGCTGACTGAAAGAGATGCACAGATCCACAGCCAAACATTGGACAGAATTCTGGGACTCTTGTGGAAGAGTTTGGGGAAGACTTGTGGGGATAGGATCTCCATAGGAAGATCAAAAGAGTAGCCTAGCCTGGCCCCTCTGGAAGGCTTAACCACATCAAAGAGAATACATGGGCTCCCTCCGTCCCCCGCACATATGCAACAGATGTGCAGCTCTGTCTTCATTCCAGTTCCCCAACAACTAGGGCAAGAGCTTTCCATAGCTCTGTTGCCTGCCTGTGGATTCTGTTTCCCTAACTGAGCTGCCTGAACTGGTCTCAGTGAGACTGGATGCATCTAGTCCTGCAGTGCTTTCATGTGTCAAGGTGAAGTAATACTTGGGGATGGGGACTCCTTTTCAGCAGAGAAGTGGAGGGAGTGTGGGAAGTAACTCTGTGAGGGAGGACCTGGAGGAGAGTGCCTGTGCCTACATTTGGATGCAAAGTAAATAAATAAATTAGTTAATGAAAGGGGGAGGCTGAGTTCCAGAAAACAATTCAGTGTAGAAGTCAAATGTATGCCCTGAGTCACATAACAGGGCAAGTCATTTCACATCTCTAAGCCCTTTTTTGGAAATAGAGTTGCTATTGTGTTTTTTGCTTAAATAAAATAATAATGAATTAAGTCATAAGTCCAACTAGTGAGTTGTTGGTTACTGTCAAACATGTTGTCCATGCCACTACTGCATACTGGTATTATTGTTATTTTCTAAAATAATTTGTTGAAAATATTCATAATAACTACATAAAATTGGTTTTCCCTTGATGTAATATTTATGGTTCTTTAGAACTTTTAAAGACATCTGAAATCATTAAATGATAAAAATGTGCAATAAATCTAGAATCAATCTAATATCAATCTATAATTAGCAATAATGCATATATGTGCTGTGCCTGATAGAAATAATATCATAGTTAAACAATGAATATAATTATTTGATTTCAATTTTATATCATGATTTCAATTTGTAAAGTACAATATAGACTATAAGGACTTTTAAGCATGTGATTTCTCTATCTTGTGTCAGTAATATATATTAAAATATTCCTGAAATTTTTCAATTGAATATCCCATAGGCAGCTAGCTTCATTAATTTCAGAACTGAATATGTAACCTATCTAGCTAGCATGAGGATAAAACACCTTCTTTCTACAACTTTCATGAGTTTAGTTAATTGCATATTTATTCTCAGAGGACCTGAATACAATGCTAAATGTAATATAATTATTTTTTCTGATTTTAAATATTCAGCTCATTATCGTCTTACCAGTTAATGTTTTTCAAATGTCATTTAAATGAAGCACATTCTTCTCCAATTCCCAGTGTTTCTGCTTTAAGATTTAATATTTCTTCCTCAGACAGCTTTAATGATATAATTTTAGTACTAAAACCATTATCATGACATTATTTCTTTCTGAATTAATGCTAAATATTTATAATTTTAAATTATATTTGTTTCTCATAATTAAGCTACTATATATTTCATTTGTAAAAATTTTGACTATCTGAGAAAAATTATGGAAAATTTGATATATGCCACTTATTCGGGTGGTTGTCATGAAACTGTTTGAAAATGGACTAATGTTTAAAGTTGTAATAAGTTACAAAAACTCTTTGTATTTGGGTCGGTATCAGTAGCTTATGCTGAAGTGAATTCTTGGATATCAAGTGTTTGATGTCTTTAAACCCACAGCCCATTTTAAATAAACAATTATAAATGACTTGTTTTTATACTCTTGTTCACATTCTGTCTTAGTTAAGATTTTTATTGCTGTGACAAAATCACTATGACCAAAAGACAATATAGGATGGGAAGGGTTTATTCTCGCACTTCCGCAATTCTGTTCATCATCAAAAAAACAAAAAAACCAACAAACAAACAAAAACCGAAAACAACACAATAACAACAACAAAAAACCCTCAGGACAAGAACTCAAACATGTAAGATTACTGCCTTTGGATCAAGATCTAGATGTCTTGACTCCTTCTGTAGCACCATGTCTGCCTAGACACTGCTATGCTTCCTGTCATAATGATAATGGACTGAACCGCTGAACTTGTAAGCCAGCCCCAATTAAATGTTGTCCCTTATAAGAGCTGTCTATGTCACTATGACATAGACACTCTAGTCACTATGTCACTATGACACATTGCTGTGTCTCTTTACAGCAATAAAACCCTAAGTAAGTCACTGTTCTATGCTATATACTCATGCAGAAATAATAATACTAAGATTTTAATAAACATTTCTAAACACAGAAAAATTCAAATGTTTACTACATCTCTCCTACATATTCTCAGGGATATTTATATATTCCATACTTCTTCTCATTCAGTCATAAAAAAAAGAAACTTTTCAAATTTAATATACTTTTAAACTCTTTGTTCTTAGTATTCCTGAAAATAATTGTAAAATAATAAGCAATGTTCCATTTTTTCATAACTCTTAATTTTGACTTTTTAAGCATTATACCATATTTGAATTCATTTGTACATTAATATTTATTTTTAAATTTTGACTATAGCTAATTTTTTAAAAATATGCCTCCAAGGTTTAACATTTTTATGTAATTTACCTCTTCCTAGTATTAGACTTTTAATATCTGTTATTTGTTTAATGATATATCATTTTTGTTTATATATTGGTTTTCTTATTTCATGATTATGAGCACCTTTTCCCTGCTTGGAATTGTTCAAATTCTTGAAGAAATATCAAATCCCTTACATACTTGTTTTTTTGTATTTATGTAAAATGTCAAATGGAAATATCTTTGTTATATCTCACAGAGTTCTCTAAATTTATATTTTTGTTAAGTAGAGTGCATTGAGGTGGTTCTTGGAAGATTCAGCTATAGAAAGGAAAGAATCCACTACCGACAATGGATGGTTTATGTACATTTTTGCTGATTTGCATATTAACGTATCTGACATAAATGATCAGTTTCACCTGTTACTGCTTCAAGTTTTATCCTTCTACAAAGACCAATCTGCAGAATATGTAAAGTACAAAATTCTCAGCAACAAATCATACAATAAAATCTTTAAAGTAGACAACTTATCTGAGATTTCTCAAAAGAGAAATTTCAAAAAGTCAGCAAATATATGAAAAATCAGTATTAACATGTATAAGGAAAATAGAAAAGATAGCCTAAATATAGCACCATCTCACCTCATTTAGGAAGCTAATTATCATAAGATATACATAAAATATGGTAATAAGCATAGAAAGAAGAGAAAGATAATATATACTTGTGGAACCTGTGAACAGTAGTGTAGATATTAAGGGAAAATGTGGAAGTATTTCAGAAAAGCAATAGAACTGATATATATCACCATATCAAAAATATGGGTATATTCCTTTGTTAACCTGTTTCTTTTTACTTCAGCTGTATATGTAATAATTAAGATATTGAGTCTAAGTCCCTATATACAGATTGATAAAGGAAATAAAATGCCTGTATATTGAGACAGAATAAGTAATATTTTCATATAATATGTGATATATGATGTATGACTTATGACATATGATGTGTGACGTGATGTATGATGTGTGATATGTGATGTATAATATATAATATTTAATATGCAATATGCAATATGTAATATGTGATATGTAATATATAATAATATGTACTATGTAGTATGCAATATAAAATATATACTATATAATATGTAAGATAATTGGATATGTAATATGTAATATATAATATGTAATACATAATATATGATAATATATAACATATAATATATAATGCATAATATATAATATATGATATATGGTGTATAATATGTAATGTTTAATATTTAATAAATATATAATATGCAATGTGATGTATGACATATGATATATGATACATTACGTATGATGTATGAGGAATGAGGTACGAGGTAGAAGTTATAATGTATAATGTATAATATACAATATATAATATACACTGTAATGTGTAATGGGTGATGTGTAATACATAATATGTAATATGTAATATATAATATAGATTATAGAAAATGAAATATAGAATTTAGAATATAAACTAGAATAGGCATATATAGAAGAAAGTATGAATTCATATAACTTTGAGATCCTAATGTTTGTATGTAAGCATATAAATTCAGTCACCAAAGGAAATATTTTTTAACAAGTTCTTTTTATTACTGGTAGGATGTATAAAAGGTAGACCTGCATGTATAGCAGTGACCATTGAAGCATAAAAATAGAAAGAATAGGTTTTGATTTAAAAATAATGTTTTCACAATAACTAACTCTCTTAGGGTTTTACTGTTGTCAACAGACACCAGGACCAACAAAACTCTTATAATGATAACATTTAATTAGGGCTGGCTTACAGGTTCAGAGAGTCAGTCCATTATCATCAAGAAGGGAACATGGTAGCATCCAGACAGGCATGGTGCAGGAGTAACTGAGAGTTCTACATCTTCATCTGAAGGCTGCTAACAGAGAATGGCTTCCAGGCACTAGAATGAGCATCTTAAAGCCCATACTCACAATGAGATACATACTCTAACTGGCCCACACCTTCTAATAGTGTCATTCCCTGGATCAAGCATATAAAAACCATCACAATAACTTTGAATGCTGATTAGCAACTTTTTGTAACTAGATTTCAGCAAATTAATATTTGTTAAAATAGCTATCAGAGAGGACGTTGAAGGCTCCACCCAGAAAATTATAATGAGAATAAATGCAAATTACCCTAACTTAATCCATACTTATTGAATACATTTATCAAAGAATTACATTGTATCCTAAACATGAATGTCTAACTCTAAAAATAATACATTTAATTATATTCTGGTCATGCAGGAACAGTATAGTTTCAGAGACACTGAGTAATTTAGGATTGTTTATATATAGATTCATAGGATTCCAAAGTTCTGGACTATACCTTATGAATCAAAGTAGGAATTCTCCTCACATACAAAGAAATATCCTGGAGGGGTTTGGAGAGAGCATTATAATAGTAAATAAGTCTTAGACACTCTATTCAAATGCAGAGGAGACAGAAGATGAATAGAAAGTATTTTGGTGTGATAAGCATCAGTCTTGGATTCTGTAAATTAGAACTTTTTCAGATATAAAGAATGGCATATATTCTATGAAAACAACTTAGGGTTGCAGATTTTTATATTAATACACAACTTTTCAATGTTTTAGTGAAAATATAGCTAGGCAAATGTGTTTTATCTTAAAAAGTCTAATATCTCTTCTTAAATTACATATTTTTAAGCTTCATTTTTCTGTCTAGTGTCATAACAGTTGCAAACTACAATTTTGAAATGTAACAGCAAAAAAAAAATTGATGCAGAATTACAATATATTTGGCTCCATGAAAATAAAATTTAATAATTTAAACTTTGATGTGACCATGTTTCTGTCTGTGAGAAATCAAGCTACCTTCTAATTTATCAATGAGTGATTTTTCAAACAAAAAGCATGTTTATTATTAGATAATGAAGTTATTGCCTAGAGCACAAGTTGGATATGAACTTATATTTTCTTTTCTAATATGACTTTTCTACTGACTTACATACATATCTTTGGTTTATGAAGTTATTCCAATGTTTTATTGTCTTACTACTTTGATAATTTATTTACAAAAAAGAAATTTAAGGAAGAAAGAGCTTATATTACTAATATGGGGACGTTAGGGCAATAACTTGAAACAACTATTTTATCTACAATTAAGAGCAAATAAAATTAAATTAAGCAGCTCAATCTGAGATCATATTCTCCTTTCTTGTGTAGTTTAGGGCCCAGCCATCCAGAAACGGGCTTCTTACATCAATTAATATAGTCAATATAGTCCTCCACAAATAATGACCCAAAGATTTTGGAAGTAACCAACCAATAACCAATTTGGCCTAAGGCCTTCTTGAATAGATATAATTCATACTTGGAACTGCTTGGGTGACCAAGATCCTCACAGTAGATAGTCCAGGGACTGCAGGGAAAACCAAATAATACTGGTCTGTAAAAGAAAAAATGTAGTGACAAAATTACTTCAATATTCTGCTATACTCATAGCAGCTATCATCAGAGAAGCTTTCTCTGTAGAGGAATTTTAATCCTGAAACATGAGTGCTATGGTAAAAGATGGCATCTAAAGATCTAGGTCTGTCTGCAATGCAGACACAGCACACACTTTTAATCCCTCTAGCTATAATACAAAATACACATAGTACATACCTTCAAGGTACATACCTTTAGATATCTTACAATTTTGATTAATTTATAATGATAAATCACAGAATTTTTTATGTAGTAAATGCAAAACAAAGACTTAACTAAGTAGAACAAAATAATCTTCCCTCTTCAAATGAAAAGTTCCGTCATTTTTTTTTGGAAAAAGAAAAATCATTTTGCAATGCCAGATAAAAATTATCTAGACAAACAAGGACCAAGCAATATAGTAATAGGAAAGATGTATCTGAATGAGAGTGTCTATAAAAAGTAGTTTCAATAATAAATAATTAAGGGAAATATGACATAAAAAGATTCATAATTGAGAAAAAGTTGTACAAAGTTAAAAAATTGAAAGAAAACTTAGTGAACACATAGTAAGTGGGCAGAAGTTTATGATGAAATCTGAGGAACTTGGATGTCCCAGAAATCAATCAAGCACATTCACACACACACACACACACACACACACACACACACACACACACACACAGCCACACACAAACTGTCATTAGTATTCTGCCTAGAAAAATATATGGACCTATTTTCTATTATAATTGACATTTTCAATCGTAAGGAATGATATTTGAGACTAATTCACAAGAAACATTCATGTCATGGCATTTTACCAACTGAGATCAAATGAGAGGCGATTCTTAGAACATGTTTGAAACACACTGATGACTTTGCTTGAAGAGAAACAACCTAGCAATATGTTAGGTACTTACATTGACAGCAGAACTACAGAACTCTTCTTTTGAATATTGGGCTGTTAGCAGTCATCTGAGAAAAGTAAACTGATATTAATTGGGAGAAGAATAAAACAATTTAATGTTTATGGTGTGCAAAATACATTTAAAATAATACTTAATTTTAGAGTATTTATAGTAGATAGACACAAATAGAAATATGGATACATATATGGATGAAACAGAGACTTTCACATACAGCAGTAGTATGAATGAAAATTCAGGAAAAGAATTTGTATCTGGCTGTGAACCTAAAGATCCTCTGAGAGGGTCTTTATTTGTGTCTGCAGAGACTGATTGGCTGATTGGAATTTCAGTACGGTGGTGCAATTGGAAGTTTTGCAGTTCCTGTGGGCTGATAACTGTATCCTGGGCTAGTTCTGGTCTTCTGAAACAGACATTCCTCTTCCCACTCTGTATTTGAACTAATATGCTGTGGCAAGAGACAAAAGTCTATTAGAATGTATTTAATTAGCAGGCAACTAGTTTCTATCATCCAGAAGCTAAGAATACCATCAGATAGTCTTTTGAGCATATAGGAAACCTTCCTTAATCTCAATGTAACAGGCTTTCTTATCTATCCATCAATGTATTTTAATGTTGGCTTGATTGTGGCTTTCTCTATTCTTTAAAAATATTAAACCTTCATGTTGTTGGGAAATAGAATTTGGCTTTACCTAAATCTGTGTTTCTTGGACATGGTCACTCAGAATGGCTCCAAATAAAATACCTCTTATTTCTCTTTTGTAAAAGATTACAATTCTTTAACAAACAACATTTATTTGGAGTTTTGTGAGGAAATAAGGAGCTAGTGGAAATTGTTGCATTAGTGGAAGATAAAAGGATTATAAGAAAAACTTAAGATAACATACACCTATAATACAAATTTTGCATATGAGAAAGAATGGAATAAAATAAGATTATATTTAATATAATTAGCCTAAATATATTGCATTAAAGGATGATCATCCTTAAGTATTAAATATATAAATATTCAAGAAGTAATTAGTTGTTTGAAGTCATCAATTCTTTTTGAAATATGACTTGCATTCATACATGCAAGTTTTTCTATGATGTTTGAAATTTTATTTTTTATTTTCAGAAAAATTCACCACATGGAACTGTTTCTAAAAGTATGAATGTTTCTGTCAAGTATGAAGAATATGTTTTCTGTCTTGTCAAAAAAATGTTCTAGAGCATAAAGTAACAAAACAATCATCAAGATTTTATAGTTCAAAGTTTAAGATATAAAATAAAAACTTCCCATTGTCAAATAAATCTTTAAAATCAAAGCATGAAAGAAAAGAGTACATTTGTTATTATAAAGAATCACTAGCCATTTTAATATTAAATGTAGGTATTACCAATAAAACTATTCTAACTATTATTTTTAATCTGGGTTTTGATCAGATGAGGAAAAATGATATTTGAATATTACATGCAAGAGGTCTTCAATGTGACTCAAAATTACATCATATAGAAGAAATTATACTTAAAAAAATTACCTCGATGCACAAAACTATTTCCATAAGAAAATACATGTAATGCAATTTCTCTTTGGTTGTAGGCCTGAATTGAACTCAGTTACACATTAGTGCTGTAATTGTACTCCAGAATCTTTCAATGAAGAGTGTGGATTAAGTTGATTTAAATTAGAGGTCTTCAAAGAGTGCAATATCCTTTATTCATTTATTGCCAGAAGAATCAGTGTCCATGAGAAAAAAAAAAAACTTTGAATTCTAGATTAGGCATTTGATAATCAACTATATGCCAAATTTAGCAACATGGTCATTTTCCTCTTGCTGTGGGTAGACACAGGAAGCAAATCAATGTTTTCATCTTCTCATATTACAATTTAATATTTTTTCTTTGAAAATATTCCTATGTCAGATCTGAGGTGCAATATTAGATTCATGATATTATTTTCTAAAATACCTGGAAACCTGAAAATTATAAAAGGGCATTTAAGCATGTACAGTTTACTAAATTACTATTGGCTTTTATTTTCACATGTCATATGATATTTTTCAATTCTATTTTTCAAGATCTATTTCTATATAATTGCCAAACAATGAAGTTATACCATTGTACTATGTTGCTAAGACATTTGATACTCAGATATAAACTTGTGACTACCAACACAGTCTCCGTTATTTACCAAACTACTTCATTCATCTTTGTATGTATTGTGTTCTCTTAACTCTGAACTCCTGGGGATAACATTTATCCAGATTCTGTCCTACACCTATGTAGTAGTTTGAATAGGTTTGGCACCCATAGACTCATGTGTTTGAATGCTTGGCCCACAGGAAGTGACATTATTAGGAGGTTTGTCCTTGTTGGAATAGGTGTGGCCTTACTGAAGGAAGTGAGTCACTGTGGGAGTTGGCTTTGAGGCTCCTAAGAGCAGGCTCTTCCCAGTGCAGGATAGGTAGTCTTCTCATGGCTGTCTTTAGATTAATAGGTAGAACTCTTAGCTCCTCTTCAAACATCATAGCTGCCTGGACACTGCCACGGTTCTTACCATGATGATAAAGGACCAAACCTCTGAAACTGTATGCCAGCCCCAATTAAATGTGTTCCTTTATAAAAGTTACCTTGGTTGTTGTATCTCTTCACAGCAATGGAAGACCAAGACAACCTGCTTCATGTCCTCTTATATATGTAAGTCCACATAGTATCTCAGCTGCAATCCTACTAAATGACTAGTAAATCCTAGGATGGTGTGTCTCCTGCCTGCCCTATGCCTCACCTCTTCTCTGAGGCCATGATCTATAGTTAGTTTCACAGAAAGTGGTTATTTTTACTTTATATAAATTAAAATATATGGTTACATAGATAAACATAGATATGCACACTCATTTATTCTTTGATATGAAAAGAAAGATTTTACAAAAACCTACATGGATCTGCCCAAGAATTCTTCCTGCCTCAGACTTGTGAGGAGTATGAATACAAGCTTCAGTCACTACACCTGTGAAAGATACATGTTTATACGTTGGACTTCTTTATCTTAACATAAATTTTGTGATATTTTCACTAATTTCTGGGTCCCTCAATTATTATTTTAATAACCCAATAACACTTAACACTATAGCAATGTCATCATTTATTTGTACTTTGAACTAGTAAAAGGCATATGGGTATTACATTTTGTACTGACTGCTTTTGTGTCAACTTGACCCAAGCTGGAGTTATCACAGGGAAAGGAGAATCAGTTGAGAAAATGCCTCCCTGAGATCCAGCTGTAAGGCATTTTCTCAGTTAGTGATCAAGCGGGGAGGGCCCATTGTGGGTGGTGCCATCCTTGGGCTGGTAGTCTTGGGTTCTATAAGAAAGCAAGGTGAACAAGCCAGGGTAAGCAAGCCAGTAAGAAACATCCCTCCATGGCTTCTGCATCAGCTCCTGCTTCCTGACCTGCTTGAGTTCCAGTCCTGACTTCCTTTGGGGATGAACAGCAACATGGAAGTGTAAGCTGAGTAAATTCTTTCCTCCCCAACTTTCCTCTTGGTCATGATGCTTTGTGCAGGAATAGAAACCATGATTAAGACACATATGTTTCAAATCTCTTTATTTTTTTTTTTTTATGAATAAAACTTTCACTGAAATTTATGTTATTTAAATAACATATCTTCTTTGTCTTACACATTAATATTATTTATACCTTTAAACAGATTTGAATGTCTTGTTGATATGGTTGACGATTATAGGACATGTTGACATCATTAAGTAAGTTATAGTCCTTTGTTCTCCCATTAGCAATTTGTGGAAACTACAACAGAAGAAGATAGGTAATAATATGCTCATTTTCATCCCAGTATTCATTATTTAATTGGTAGTGTACCTTTGGTGTTAAAATATAAGCTCCATTAATAATCATAATACTTTCTAATGAAACATTTATATATGAACTTCTAAATATCAACTCTTAATAAACATTCACTATGTATTACATTGTTGTACTCTAAAACCTTCTTGACAATGTAATGCATTTAATCATTCATTTTGTTGTGAAAGATGATCTAACCTGAACCCATTAAAAGATAAATCTGGCATCAGAAAAGGTGAGAATACTTAGGATTGTTATTTTTACACGTGATGTCAACTTTATATTTTACTATTGATATTTTAATTAGGTTACAAGGTGATGCCCTTCACTATACAAAGAATGAAGCTTGGTGCAACACATATCTTAGAAACACACAAAAAAATCTGTATTTTAAGACATATCAATCTTCCAAAAAATTACACAAATAAATAATCACATAATTCAATGTGAAGTAGAATTAAGTACATTTTAACTCCAGAATAACAGATACTTAAAGGAATACACACAGGCAAATTAATGTTGGTGTTTATCAAACACTTACAATTTACTTGAGAAGAATATGCACAAAGAAGTCTGCAGTATTGTGCTTTCTCATTGAAAGTTATTCATAAAAGATCCACAATGCATTATCTATAAATATTAAAAATTACAGCCTTACTTCCTGTCTGTACTTCACCCCACCTTGTTCAATGAGGTTCCCATACTTTGGGTTTTTAACGACCCTGCTTTCTCTTGTACCCTGGCTCACTTGCACTACTTTTACTACAATTTTCCTACACACCACTATTCTTTTTTTTAATTATTTATTTATTTTTTGATACTTTCTTTACATTTCCAATGTTTTCACCTTTCCAAGTTTCCTCTTTGGAAACCACCTATCTCCTCCACCTCCCCCGCCTCTATGAGGGTATTCCACATCCCACCTACCCGCCCACCCACTACCTTATTCCCACCTTGACATTCCCCTTTACTGGGGCCTCTAACACCCTCAGGCCCAAGTGCCTCTCCTCCCCTACCTCTGCCACATATATGGTCCAAGCCATGGGTCCCTCGATGTGTATTCTTTGGTTGGTGGTCCAGCCTCCAGGAG
>CM052713.1:55850539-55867318 GCA_028551405.1 Uromys caudimaculatus | reverse complement strand
AGGCAGAATCTCAGACTTGTTTGGGTTTTCATTTCCCTGATGACTAAAGATGTTGAACATTTCTTTAGGTGCTTCTCAGCCCTGTGAATTTCCTCAGTTGAGAATTCTCTGTTTAGTTCTGTTCCCCATTTTTTGATAGGGTTATTTGGTTTTCTGGAGTCTAACTTCTTGAGTTCTTTGTATATATTGGATATTAGCCCTCTATCGGACGTAGGATTGTTTGAGATCTTTTCCCAATCTGTTGGTTGCAGTTTTGTCCTATTGACAGTATCCTTTGCCTTACAGAAGCTTTGCAATTTCAAGAGGTCCCATTTGTCCATTCTTGATCTTAGAGCATAAGCCATAGGTGTTCTGTTCAGGAACTTTTCCCAGGTACCCAGGTGTTCAAGACTTTTCCCCACTTTCTCTTCTATTAGATTCAGCATATCTGGTTTTATGTGGAGGTCCTTGATCCACTTGGACTTGAGCTTTGTACAGGGAGATAGGAATGAATCAGTTCTCACTCTTCTACATGTAGACTACCAGTTGAACCAGCACCATTTGTTGAAAATGCTGTCTTTTTTCCACTGGGTGGTTTTAGCTCCTTTGTTGAAAATCAAGTGACCGTAGGTGTGCGGGTTCATTTCTGGGCATTCAATTCTATTCCATTGATCTATCTGCCTGTCACTGTACCAATACCATGCAGTTTTTAATCACTACTGCTCTGTACTACAGCTTGAGGTCAGAAATGCTGATTCCCCCAGACGTTCTTTTGTTGTTGAGAATAGCTTTTGATATACTGGGTTTTTTGCTATTCCAAATGAATTTGAGAATTGCTCTTTCTAAATCTATGAAGAATTGAGTTGGAATTTTGATGGGGCATTGAATCTGTAGATTGCTTTTGGCAGGATGGCCATTTTTACTATATTAATCCTCCCAATCCATAAGCATAGGAGATCTTTCCATCTTCTGAGGTCTTCTTCCATTTCTTTCTTCAGAGACTTGAAGTTCTTGTCATATAGATCTTTCACTTCCTTGGTTAGTCACACCAAGATACTTTACATTGTTTGTGACTATTGTGAAGGGTGTCATTTCCCTAATTTCTTTCTCAGCCTGTTTATCCTTTGAGTATAGGAAGTCTACTGATTTGTTTGAGTTAATTTTATATCCGGCTACTTTGCTGTAGTTGTTTATTAGCTGCAGCAGTTCTCTGGTGGATTTTTTCAGGTCACTTAAGTATACGATCATATCATCTGCAAATAGTGATATTTTGATTTCTTCCCTTCTAATTTTATCCCTTTGACCTCCTTTTGTTGTCTAATTGCTCTAGCTAGAACTTCAATTACTATATTGAATAGATAGGGAGAGAGAGGGCAGCCTTGTCTAGTCCCTGATTTTAGTACACACCACTATTTTACATAAATATTTCCAGGCTCTAGGATTGATCTTGTTTCCACCCAGATTTCATCTTTCCCCATCCAGCTCTGATTGCATGGTCGCATAGTACCTCTGTCTAATACTAGCCCTATCATTTTCCAGGATCTTTCCTACACCTGATTCCGGTGCTCTTGTAGATTTACCTCAACACAGTAACTCAGCCCCAATCCTAGTAAATGACTGTGCCTTCCTCCTGTACTATGCCTCCTTTTTCTCTGAAGCCATGTTCTATGACCTAGTTGTCTGGTCTCAAATGATACTCAAATCATGTATTTGCTAGATCTGTATGATCTCAGATCCAGTGAAAAACTCCACCTTTATTGTGATCTCATTGGTTACTCAGTCCTCACGTGTGCTACAGATGTACAATATTGTAGTTCATGCCCTAAAATATGTAAGAGTATTTGTTTCAGAACCAGGTCTATCAAAATGGTGATTCCATGTGGTGGAATTTTAATCCAGCGACATGGCTGCTCTGATCACACACAAAGACCTAGGCCAGTGTGATCTGGCTAGAATTCGGACATACCACATACTTTAATCCCTCTGATCTGAATACAGACATGCCCTTAATATACAGCTTTAAGGCAAAATTAGTCTGTGGAAGGAAGCAGCCATGTTTTACAATGATATCGAAATTAGGGGCAGACAAAGTGACAATTCAGAGAAACATATGATTGAAATAGTCTGAGATAGGATATGCCCAATTCTGGCAAGAACAGACAGGGAAGAAAGGTGACTTAAGAACAGCACAGTGAGGCAGAGGAGTGGGATGGAGTAAGTGCAGTGAGTCAATGCAGTGGAGTTGAGTTTGTTCAGGAGTTCATGCAGGTCAGCAGAGGTACTTGAAGCCAGAAAAGAAGAAGGAGCCAAAAAAAAAGAACCAATTGCCAGAATTAGTTTGAGGGCAAGCAGAGTAAGTCAGCAAGAAGCTGAGAGCCAGATTAAATTAGTTGGAGGAGAGTTTCAGTCAGAACAGCTATATTAAACCACATAGCCAAGAATAAGAAAGAACTAGAAAGGGAGAGTTTATTCAGCAGAGAGCCTCCAAGTCGACAATCATATCAGGCAGATAAAAGTTACTGTTACAACACCTGCTTTCCCCCAGACACTCTGAAGCCATCCTACCTGATATTACTTCATACTATTCTGATCTGATGAAACAACACACATAATAAGAGAAGTAACCTGTAATACACAGTGTCTCATATGCCATGTAAGGAAGAAAAACAAAGATATTTTCTTTCTAAAACTAATCAGTTCCACTCCAACATCCCTTTTGGAGTGCTTTTTAAATATAAGCATGTCACTGAATAAGATTATGATAGCTGAAGATATGAAAAATGAATTTATTAAAGGGATAAAAATTAAAGAAGTTATTTCAAAGTCATAGATTATGAAGAAAACTGAATATCAGGGCTTTAAAACAAGGTCAAGGATCTATGTCCTAAAGCAAATAATACATATTTTTTAAAATCACATGATGCATAGGAAATTTGAGATGAGTATAATTAATCCTACATCTGGAAAATAGACTTTGAAGTAATACAAATAAGAGTAAGTGAAGCAGCAGAACAAAACTGCATATGATGGGCAGGGTTTAAGCCAGAAAAAGTTTCATAATTTTAATAAAATATAGAAGAAACAGGTAAAGAACAAAAACCATCTATGTACACAAAGCCCACAGGTCACGAAATAAAATCAGAAAAGAAATTACATATGACATAAAGGAAAAACAGTGAAATCACAAAACAAAAACAAATCTACCAAACACTACAAGAGACAGAGATCAAATCGCATAAAAACAAACAAACAAACAAAAAAAACCAAAAAAAAAAAAAAAAAACCAACCCACCAGAATAAGTGTTGATCATTTGATAAAAGCATTTAAATTCATGTGTGTTCCCAGTTCTGAAATACCACAATTGACAACACAGTGAACTGGAACATGATAAAAATCAAGCTTAAGAATTACACAACTGAACCCTTATGAGGAAGGTTAGGCCCTTAACAAACTTAGAACCAAGACATGCCCGGGCAAAGACCCCTAGCAAACTTAGAGCCGAGACATGCCCAGGTAAAAATCCCACCCAACGACCTTCTTTCTCCTAAGAAACGGGTGACTTTGACCTGACCTCAGGGCCAGAGGCACAATGCTTCAGGAACTAGAAATGTTTGTGCAACTGACCTGTGAATAACTTGGAACATTCTGTACTTCCCCATAATGCAAATCCTTTCCAGTCCCCACCCCTTTGTGGTTTTTTCCTTTAAATACCCCTGACTTCACCTGCTCGGGGTCAAACCCCTCTGCCTCTGCGTAGGTCATGCGTTTGACCCCAGTGCACTGGTCCTTCCGAGGTCCTTCTGCCACCCTCGAATTAAACCTCGTGTGATTGCAGAAAAAAAAAAAAAAAAAAGAATTACACAACTATATATACATATACATTATACATATACACATGCACATATATACACATATGTGTACGTATATGTGATGGAATTATAATCAGGAAAATGAAAATAAAGAATTATTTTCAATTCATTATTTTCAAGTCATTAAAGGAGGAAGCTGTCAAGGCAATGTTGGAATTCTATAGAAAAATAAGGACAAAAGCAAAACAGAGAATCTGTGGGGTTAAATAAAGCAGGAATCGAATGGACCTAACACACAGCTACAGAATATTCCACTTAAACACTCAAGAATATGCTCTGTTTTCAGCAGATTATATAATATTCTGTAAAATAGATTAACATTAAAACACAAAACTAGCCATACAAATAGAGATTTTAATATTTTAATAGTGCCCTTTATTATATCTGATCAGACAAAATAAAGCTAAATAGAAAAAAATAACATAAAGTGCACAATGAAATGATGAAACGGTACTTTAACAAATGATGATTAAGCAACTGAAGACATTTTTTAAAAGAAAGTAAATGATTTTAGAATGGAATGAAAATGTAAACAGTGAATACAAAAATCAAACAAGCAAACAAAACTATATCATATCCATTGAGGCATTGGTTGGGGAAATTTTATAGTTCTAACCACCTACATCAAATAATTTTAAGTATCTAAAACAGATATGTTCATTCTGTATACTAAGATTTTGTAAAAAATACAAAAGAAAATAATACAAAGTAGAATAAAAACTAATTAAGGCCAGAGCAGAAGTGAGACAATATATATCAATGAAATGCAGACAGTAATAAGAACATAATTTACAAATCAATATTCAATTATCCATCAAAATATAACTATATCAATCAATTTTGAGATACTTATAAAATATTTTTTTAAAAAAGATGAAAATATAACTTAAACGAAATACAGTGGACAATGAGGTGAAAGGAACAATCTAAACCTAACATTTGCCACTGCCTACCCAGACCCTCAAAAACAAAACAAAACAAAACAAAACAAAACAAAACAAAACAAAACAAAACAAAACAAAACAACTCAGATAGAGTCATTGGAGAACTCTGAAAATACAGTTGGGTTTCCTGGAGAATTCTGAAAACACAAATAGATTCACTAGAGAATTCTGTGAGAAATTCAAAATCCAATATTTTATTATTATTGCATAAAAAAAGGATGCCTCCAAAGTCTTTTTAATGAAGTCAGTATAGCTTTCATGCCTGAGATAAAGGTGTGTCAAATAAAAGGAAATTAAAATTGTTATCTCCAGAAATCATATTCTTCTCACATGCAATATATCAAACCTGTTCCAACTGGTGAGATGTCTCAATCACTAATCAATTCTAAGTGCAGACATGTAACTAAATATCTAAATAAGGATTTATAGAGACTTAACTAATATTCCTGTCAGAGATTAGTTCTTTTTCTTCTCTGTTTCATTCTGAATTTGTAAAAGGAACATCACTATCTACTTTCAACATATGTTGAAGGAACCAACAGAATAGATACTCATATACTCAAATACCAAAAGTAAAGAAATGGACTTGTTTTGTTGCAAATCAAAAATCTACCAGTGTAATTGGCGTGTGTGTGTGTGTGTGCATGTGTGTATGTGTGTGTATATGTGTGTGTGTATGTGTGTGTGTGTATGTGTGTGTATGTGTGTGTATGTTTGTGTGTATGTATCTGTGTGTGTATGTTTGTGTGTGTGTGTATGTGTGTGTGTGTGTGTTTGTGTGTGTGTGTGTGTGTGTGTGTGTGTGTGTGTGTTTGTGTGTGTGTCTGTTAGTACTTTGAGGGTATGAAAAATGTGGTTTTACTGTAGAGGACCTCCTCCTCCTCCATGTGCTCCTTCTCCTCCTACTTCTCCTCTTCCCAGATCTACCCTTTCATCCTTATCCACCATCCCCCCCCCCGCCCCATATTTGCTTCTCTTAAAACAAAACAAAACAAACAATCAAGTGCAAGTTCAAGACCAATTTGTGCTGCCCGGATAATCTTATATATGTGCCCTTCCACTGAAGTATAATAAGAATATCTAATCCTACACTTGTAGATAAAGCTGACATCCTCTCCTAGCAGTTAACAATTGCCAACAGTTCCATAAATTGATATGTACTTCTTGCCTAACTCTCCTCTTCTGAAATTTGGTGCTAAATGGGCTAACACAAGTTTTGTCTATGTTATCCCTGCCACCGTTAGCTCAGATGTTCGTGTGTATTGCTGTTTAGAAAAAACTGTTTCCTTAAAATCATGCACTATCTATGGATTTGTCATTCTTTTCTTCCCTCTTCAGTGTTTATCCCTTAACCCTGGAAGTGATATGTGATATAAATGTTCCCTTTAGTGCAGAATACTCTGCTAATTCTTACTCTCTGTATCTTGTTCAGTTGTTTGTCTTTCTGTTAATCACTATATATTTCAAAGAGAAAATTCTCAAAAAGGGGTCAAGAGGTGAATTAATCTATGAGTGTAATCTTAAATCATTGAAGATTATATAATATTGTCTCAATTTAGCAGAAAAATAATATGGCCTATGATGATCCAGTCATAAGGCTTTTTTCCCCTCTGTTAATGTTAAGAGTTTTGGGATTTATCTTCTGTAGCTGCCCTTAAATCATAAAGTACTTGGTTACTTCTTTAATGTTTGTGCCGCAGTATCATCAGCGGCCATATTTTGCTCACCAGCCATTATTTTGTAATTTTCCCTACCCCAGGGTATCATCAGCCAATTAGAAGGGAGGTTGAGAAGTACTGTTGGCATAAATGGTAATGACAAACGGGGACCAGTTTTGTGGATAAAGATCAACTTTACTTAGGGTGACTACAGGGTTATATAGTTTGGTGAAAAGGGATAGAAATATTCAGGGTGAGCATTCTGGCTGAAGGCTGAGATAACTCATTAGCATAAAAAAGTATTTCAGGAATCTCAGGTGCTAGATGAATGGGTTCTTATCAGAAGAAAGGAGGTTGAACCTGTAATCTAACCAAGCAAACATGAAATTCTGGAGGTATAGGATGCGGGGTCTGGTTGAGAAGAGGAAATTTCTCTCACAAAGGGCATACACTTTTTTGCACTGAGCTCAGTAGTTTCTATTAATATCAGACTTCGACCTTAGCAGCAGCACATTCTGACATTATTGTATTTCCAATGGTTCACAGTTTAGTATGATAATTATGTTTTTAACCTGATAGAGTACATAACACCTTCTAGCAAACACCTTGCATTATGAAAATTTTAAGTTAGGGATAAAGAATCCATGCCAGTATTAGCATGACTTTTTCATGTTCTGTGAGTCAGCTATATCCTCATTTTAGCAGCAGTGTTTTACATCCCAGTTATGGAGGATAACTAACCACAAGGGCAGTAGCATGCAATGTTTGTACTTACAAGAGATTTTGTTATCCAACATCTCTAAAAGAAGTAACCAGTTCCTGGCACTTGCCTTTTTATTTATTAGCCTCTGGTATGCAGTGGATGCTGTCATCCACCCTATTATAAAATAACTCCATTGCAATCACTTTTTATGTTTGCATAAAAGGAAGTTACTGTAGAAGCTTACAGTAGCAGGTTTCTTTATGCCTTTTTAAAAATGGATTCAGTATTTATCACTTCTCAAAGTCTCTCCTCTATTCTGACTTCTGATCTACTGCCCTAGTTTAACTCTTATGTCAGCTATTTTCTTGTTCACCTTACATCATTGTGTTTTACCCCCCCACCCCCATTTTATCCTCCCTTTCATGGTCCTTCTCTGATTCTTCCAAATTTTGCACATAAACTTGAAATTTCAAAATTAATATCCTGATATGTGAAGAAACCTGTAGTGATGTTTATATTTCTCGGTTGAATATGCCACTCAGAATGATTATTTCAAACTCCGCACACTTACCTGTGAATAAAATGTCATTTTTATTAATATCTGAACAATACTATATCTTGTAAATGTACAAAATATTGTTATCCATTCTTTGGTTGATGGACATCTAAGTTGCTTCCATTTCATTTCTAGTGTGAATAGAGTAACAATAATCATGAATGAGACAGTATCTGTGGTTTCATTTCTCTGCCTCTTCCCTTTTGGTGTCAAAGTCACTGCTACACACTGAATGGGAAAATGTGCAGCAAAATCAAGTTCTGTGTTCCATATGTTCACCTGTACCCTTGATTTTCTGGACTCTAGGGGAGGGGCATTGGGGTTTGTGGGTAGTGTTCCGCCTGTAGATCCCAGTGTTACAGCTTTTAAAGATTAAAGCTCTTTTTGATGATATTCAATGAAGCAGTTCTCTCAGTACTCAACAAAATAGCTTGCGCTGTTCTCCTTCACTGTGTTCATAGTATAAATGGACCATAGAGTGTGGGAAGTTTGGGGGATAAATGAAAATTATTGGCTAGAGTTTTGTAGCTCTGTGAATGCCTCCATTGCATGAAGAGGAATTCCAGGAATTCTGGGTACTTATAGAGTGGTTTCTTAACCAGAAAAGAGGATGGGAAAAGAGGAAGTTGAACTTCCAAGACTATGTGACATTCTGCAGGTGGAGGTTGGGGATTTCTGGCTTTCCAGACAAGGTCAGAGAAGGAGAAACCCTGCTACTAAAGGGACTCCTCCATTTTGTGCCTAGCTCAGGAGAGTTGTCCAGACAACAGTAGAGTTAGATCTTAATTTGCATGATCCAGCAAATGTCTATAGTGTAGGATATAATTCCTTTGTGCATATACCCAATAAGGTTATCGCAAGGATTAATGGTAGATATATTTTAAGTATTTGCAGTTTCCATACTGACTTCCAAAGTTGCTTTACCAGTTTATACTTCCAATATGAGTGAATAAGTTTCCTCTTTCCTAAATACAAGCTAGCTTTTGACATATTTTTATTTTTCTCAGACAATCTGAATAGTGTATGATAACAGCTCAAAATAGTTTTACTTTGTAAAAACCTAGTAGCTAAGAAAGTGGAACATTTTTGAATTATTTTATCAGTCGTTTTTAGTTATCTTGTGAGAATTCTTTTTACTTCCTTGTCCCAATTTTAATTGTGTTGTCTTCTTAATGTTTATTATTTTTTAGTGCTTCATGTACTCTAGATATTAAATCATTTTTGTGAGGTATTTTATTTTGTTAACATAAAGTAGTTCTACTTATCTACAATTTGTAAAGGAACAGAGGAATTTATGTATATTAAAATTAAAAAAGAATATTTATTGTATAATAATATGTTAAAACATCAGTTGCTATACTTAATTATATGTGAACACTTTGATATTTATTTCTAAAATAAGAATGGTAGCTGTTATAATTGATAGCATTCTGTCCTAACTCCATCCCACAGTTACCTGGCAACAGCCAGGTATGCTCCTCCCTATAGTTACCTGGCAACAACCAGGTATGCTCCTCCCTATAGTTCCCTGGCCACAGCCAGGTAGGCCTGACCCACTATAAAAGGGTCTGCTTGTTCCCTCCTCCCTCTCTTGCTCTCTTTCTCTCTTGTTTGTAAGCACTTATGTTGGTTGTAAGTTGAACTCACTTCTTGGCACAGCAGTGTGTGCTCATAAGGTCTAAATCATTTCTGTAGTCCTTTTAACTTTAAAACCAAAAATAATAATTTAAAAAATGCATTCTTTCATAGATTTTAAATTAACTTAAGAATTCTTTAGCAAGTGATGATTAATGTGTAAATAAGTCCTCGTTTCAAAGGTAATGAACCACTAATAAAATTGTTAATCATTGAAGGAAAAATTTCCTTACAATGTGTAGGAAGGAAAACATTATTGAGAAAATGTGTTTTCCATTCTTTTTTTTTTTTTTCTTTAATCCTTTATGACAGTCTAGAATTCATACACTTCCAGGTCTGCCCCCCCACCAACACTCCCCATCCCATACCACCTCCCACACCCAGTCTCCAAGAGGATGTTCCCACTCCCCACGCCCCACCCACCAGACCTCCCCATTCCTGGGGACTGCAAGTCTCCCCACGGTTAGGTGCATCTTCTTTCACTTGGCCAGACCAGTAGTCCTCTGCTGTGTATGTGTTGGGGGCCTCATATGAGCTTATGTATTCTGCCTGGTTGGTAGCTAAGCGTCTGAGAGATCTAGGGGTTCCAGGTCAGTTGAGACTTCGAGTTTTCCCATGGGGTTGCTCTCCTCCTTCTCTTTTTCCAGCTTTTCCCCAATTCAGCCACAGGGGTCCATTTGTTTGGTGCTAGTACCTGCATCTGAACCTTTTAGCTGCTTGTTGGGCTTCTCAGAAGGCAGCCATGGTAGGCTTCTGTCTACAAGCACATCACAACATCAGTAACAGTGTCAGGGTTCCGGGCCTTCCCTTGAGCTGGATCCTAATTTGGACCTGTCACTAGACCTCCTTTCTGTCATGCTCTTCTCCATTTTTGTCCCTGAAGTTCCTTCAGACAGGAACAACTCTGGGTCAGAGCTTTGACTGTGGGATAGCTACCCCATCCCTCCACTTGACGTCCTGTCCCTGATTGGAGGTGCACCCTACAAATATCACCTCCCCACTGTAGAGCACTTCATTCAAGGTCCCTCCCTTTGAGTCCTGAGAGTCTCTCACCTCCTAGGTCTCTAGTACATTCTAGAAGGTCCCTCCACTTCCTACCTCCCGGGGTTGAGTGTGAATTCCTCAAACCCACTTGGGAGGGAGAAGAAAGCAGTCATGGGGAGCAGAGGGTGGGAGGGACCTGGGTGAGAGAGGGGACAGGGAGGGGAAGGGGGAACATGATCAGGTATTGTGTGAGGGCTGGGGGGGGGGTGGGCAGGACTGAAGTCCTGAGTGCTTCCAGAAAGAATGTTTTCCATTCTGAATGAAAAAAAAAATGTAGTGATACAATTGTTATTGTCCAAGTTTCAGAAACAAAACTCATAACAACTGTTGTGCAAGTAGATTGATATATCTATCTAGCTACTGATTTAGATTGTATTCCTATATTTAAAATTTTCACAGCATTTATGCAAAACAAATTCACAGTAACTAGACATTAAATGGTACATTTAATGTTATATTTCAAATCAGTAGAGATGGAAATAAATCTACTTGTTACTTTGGTTGGTTTTGCACTATAAATTTCTCACCAGAAATAATGTCATTTCATTATTAGACAAACATTTTTTATTAATTGTTTCTTTTCATAAAGCTCTACTTTATAGCCTATGAATATATCTACTAGGTAAAATAGGTGAAATTTTTTAGCAGTGGGGGATATAGAGCCTGGTGTGGCTACCTCTTCTAACCAGCCAGGACTCACAGAGAGGCGATAAGAACACCAAACCACCTAAGCAACATTTGGCTCAAAATTTGTCCTGCCTACAAGAAGTTCAGGGACAAAAATAGTGCAAAGTCTGAGGAGTGGCCAAACAATGACTGGCCCAACTAGAGACCCATCCCATGGGTAAGAACCAATCCCTGACACTCTTAGTGATACCTGAAGAAGGAGCCTAGCATAACTGTCCTCTGACAGGCTCTACTCAGCAGTTGACTGAAACAGATGCAGAGGAGTCTTATGGAAGAGTTGGGGAATCCAGAGGAGATAAGGGCTCCACAGGAAGGCCAACATAGCCAAATAACCTAGACCCTCGGCTCTTCCTAGAGATTGAATCACCAACCAAGGAACACACCTGAGCTAGACTTAGCCCCCCCCCCCCCCGTACATATATAAATGATGTGCAGCTTGGTCTTCTTGTGGGACCCCCAACAATTGTAGAGGAGGCTGTCTCTGACACTTTTGCCTGCCTGTGGATCCTGTTCCCATAATGGGTTACCTTGTCTGGCCTCAATTTGAGAGAATGTGTCTATTCCTGCAGAAACTTGATGTACAATGGTGTGTTGGTTCTCAAAAGGATTTCCCTCTTTTCAGAGGAGCAGAGGAGGAGGGGAGAGGGAGGAATTATGTAAATGAGGGACTCTGGAGAGGGCTTCTGTGATCAGGATGTAATGCAAATAAGTAAATAACAGAAAAAATAAGATAGAAATGAGGTAAGGAATAGAATGGAAAAAATGGATAAAGGGAAAGTAAAAAGAGGAGGCAGATTTATGATTGACAGATGACAGGAAGAAAGATGACAGATAGATAAATGGAAGAGAAATGATGGATGAAAATGGTGATGGATAGATGTATATTGATAGATAAGATAGAAGATAGAGACAGAGACAGAGACACAGTGAGAAAGATAATCAGTATCTAGTAACTTTAAGGTTTTGGATTGTCTTAAGAAAGATGCTATACTAATTACCAGAAATTAAATAAATAATTAGGACACTGAATTGTGAAGATGAGAACTACAGAATGAAAGAAAAATAAAAAGGATCATGAGTATCATGTCAAAGCAGGTTGCTCTGCTAACCCTGTAGTCAGAAAAGACTCAAAAATAATCAGAACATGGACTTCAAATAAGCCAAACAGAAAGAAATTTTGTACATGACTGTCTTTTAAGAAAGACCTATGGAAATATACTTAATACTTCAAAATCCTAATGTTCACTAACAAGTAAAAATCAGGACCTATAAAATATATAAGATCTTGACAGCTAAATGTGTCACTATTTTGTAGGAACTTTGGTATTAAAACCATTTCTGTGCTTTATCTTTATTCTTTATGAATCATGGGCATGAAGGAAGTTCAAACTATTGAAATATTAGAAGCATAGCAAGTGAATTGGCTGTCAACATTTCCATTATTGGAAGGCTAAAGTCAGGAAGGGGAATAATTCCCACACCAAAGTTAAGGAAGTTTTGGGGGTGCTCTGCTTATGGGGCTGTAGGTACAAGGAAGCTTTAGGGAGACACTGAAACAGGGCTATCCTACTGCATTGATTAGGGGTATCTGAGTAGGTTTTGCTTGCAGATCCTGAATTTGAAATGGAGGCAGAAACTAGGGAAACTGTACTACTACTAATATTTAATTTCCTTGACTATTAATGATGGATGTGAATCTTCTTGTACAAATTTATTTTCTTTTCTGATATTTATGACAGATAAAGACATTGGTTTCTTATATAAAGTAGTCAGAACATTATTAAATATATCCACCCATTATTTGTTGTAAACTCTTATCTTTGTGTCACTAACCTTCTATTTCAAACCTTCTCCCCATTTACAGTACTATAACATGTGTATGAATTGATCATGACCAGAAGCATTACATATTAGATGATTAATTATAATTCACCAAAAATCCAAATAAATGCTTTTCACTTTTGTTCATGATTTATTTCTTTATTCCTGGAAACTATCTGGAAAAGGGGCATGTGATGTTTTGCTTGAGCAGACGCTTGAGAAAACAAGTGATGTTTGGAACTATATAAATATATATAAATACAACCCAACAGACAGTGGATGATACTGTGTGGTCTTGGTTCTCCATGCCACTCTGCCGGTCCACACTGGGCTTTCCTGACACTAGTCTTCACTGATTATACTGTCTAGTATTAGTTTCCCTTGCCTTCTTTGCTTATTATTGTTTGTCATGACTGTAGAGAGAAATAAACCAAAGGACTTCTGTGGCATTCTGGTAGCGTCTTGCCAACTCCAAGGACTTGGACGCACCAATTAGCAGAGCATTGCAGTTTCTTCGGAATCAAACTGCCATTGCTGATTCGTGGTTAGAGCTGTTGCTACTGATTCGTGTGAATTGAACTGGCGATATCCTGTAGTGCAGATTGGACTCGATGTAAAGAGCTACTTCTAAACAGGTCCACATCCTCTTTTGCTCTATTAACCTTTGCTTTCCACTGCCTCTTGTGGGTGGTGGGTGAGAGGGAGCTTTTATGTACACTTATTAAAGTAGATTTTGGACAAGATAAGCCTACAGTTATAATATTTTTTTCATTCTCTAACCAGTTTTGGAAGCATACAGAATTCCAGGAAATCAATTTTAAGGATTGTCATGATTCTACTACATTTTGGGACTTGGGGAAAAATTTTATTTAAAACTTGTCTGTTTAGTGGAGGCAACAGTTTTTGGTGCAAGTAGTCAGAATAGACTCAATAAATTTTATATTTTGGCTGTTAATACTCGATTTCAATATCATTATTTGAACTAGTCATGTTTTCTTATTTCTCCATTATTTATTAGAAAATATGATAATATTTATTTAAAACAAAAGAAAATAGCTTATTCTTCCATAAGAGTCCCCAAGCTCCATCCACTGTTTTGTTGTGGGTGTCTATATCTGTCTGAGTTAGCTGCTGGGCAGAGCCTCTTATAGGACAACATGGTCCTGTCTTCACGTATAGCAGAGTATGCATTGGGGGTGGAGAGTTGACTGGGAGTGGAGCAGTGAGCAGGATGTAAAGTGAATAAGTAAAAAAACCTAAAATTATGTTTCTTTTTTAAAAGCTTATGTTTGCTTCTGGTATGAATAACATAATAAGAAACATCAGACTGTGGCTTTAACAACTCAAATTCAATATTTTAAAACTCAGGAATTTAGACTTCCAAGATCAAATGGCAGGTTAGTTGGTTACTTCTGAGGCCTTTCTTCTAGGCTTGTTGATTCTTTTGGTACTTCGGTGTATGTATGTTATAAAATAACTAATTACAATATATGATAACAAAGCAAGGAGCCCTTGTGTCAGCTTCCTTGTATCGTTAAAAGCTCTATGTCTGAATACGATCGATCTTTGAAGTTAAGACTGTTAGAGTATTGTCTTAGGATTTCCATTGCTGTAAAGAAACACCGTGACCATCGCATCTTTTATAAAGGAAAGCATTTAATTAGGGCTAGCTTACAATTTGAGAAGTTTAATCCATTTTCATCATGGCAGGAAGCATGGCAGGCAGCTTGCAGGCAGATATGGTTCTTGAGGAGCCGAGAGTTCCCCATCTTGATCTGAAGGCAGCCAGGAGATTTAATTTTCTTTCTTTCCTTCTTTCTTTCTTTCTTTCTTTCTTTCTTTCTTTCTTTCTTTCTTTCTTTCTTTCTTTCTTTCTTTCTTTCCTTTCTTTCTTTCTTTCTTTCTTTCTTTTTTCAACTTTTCTTTCTTTCTTTCTTTCTTTCTTTCTTTCTTTCTTTCTTTCTTTTTTTTTTTTTTTTTTTTTTTTTTTTGGTTTTTCGAGACAGGGTTTCTCTGTATAGCCATAGCTGTCCTGGAACTCACTCTGTAGGCCAGGCTGACCTCGAACTCAGAAATCTGCCTGCCTCTGCCTCCCAAGTGCTGGGATTAAAGGCGTGGGCCACCACAGCCCGGCTGAGATTTCATTTTCGCACTGGGCAGAATTTGAGCATAGGAGACCTCAAAGCCCACCCCACAGTGACGCACTTCCCTGAACAAGGGCACTCCTACTGCAACAAGGCCACGCCTCCTAATAGTACCTCTTCCTATGGAACAAGCACTCAAACACATGAACCTATGGGGGCCAAAACTATCAAACCACCACAAGCATCTACATGAATCTTATGTGGAGGAAATTCAGCCCAACACAAAGTTCACTGCATGAATGGTAATATTGCCAACTACTTAACAACACTCAAGCAATATTCAATATTTACTAACTTGAGGTTGAAACTGAATAATCATGATTGTTCATCTAAAAGTGAACCTAACAGAAAAAGAAGATGAACGTGCTCTCTGTCGTCTGTCATTAAATCATTAAAACTTCTGCATTCTTATCTATTCACACTGGGAAAAATATGTGACTTTTCTACATGCTATTGATCTTTGAATTTTCCTTTCCATTAGGAAATACATTCAATCTGATATGATATTATTCTTTGGAATGCTTTAGAACACTGCTTCTGTTCTCATTTGGCTCCCTATACTAGACTTGCTTTCTTATAACTTCTATTCCATGCCAGAGTTATTTTTCCTAGGTCAGATCTTCTTGTTCTTTCTCATGGAATGAAAATTCAGAATTCCACAGCCTCTTTTCCTTCAGTTATCACATACTGCATGAACACAAATGGTTAAAGGCAATGTTTTTATTTGCACTCGATCCCCTAATGCATTGCATGTGGTCCTTATTTCTATGACTACCCTGGGGAAGCTTTTGCTTCACTTACTAATGAATTCCTCATCATTACAGTCAATCTCCTGTTTTGATTTCATCCTTCTTAATCCTCCTGCAGAATTTGGCACTGTTGAATGGACCCTTTTGAAAATCTTCCCTTTTACTCTAGCAAATTTTATCTCAGTGTTTCTTTGTGTTTTTCTCACTTTTAATGCAGCTTATTTTCTCCTGCTTCCCTGTAAAATAGATTTTCAAAAGACTCATTTTCTGATATTTAGTAATTATTACACTATAAATCCTAAAGACCAATCTTATTTGTTACAGAGATTTAAATTAGTATCAACTGAGAGACATATAGTTCACCGCAAATTTTATATGGCTGCATTTGTTCATTTTCATTCTTCTGATGCATAGTTTAAAGCAGATAAAATTAGAATGTTCAATATAATGATGTGCTTAGCATCTCTGTGAAAGCCATATTTATATTTCTTGGTATAAATTACACATTTCTCCTTTCATTAAAATAGTAACTCAAATTAATAATATATTTTATTTAAAAAATGTTTCCTTGTACCACCTGCCACATGCCTTGAGTGTGTGCAATAAACTATTTATTAAATTAATATTATTAGTTTTGAGCTTAAAGAAGACAGAAATTACAGAAATAAGTAGTCACAATTTCATGCCTTAATCAATGTTGATATTTCCACTGAAATTTTTCAGATAAATAAATGCAGCAAATAAGTATTTGGTGGATTAAGCATAAGCAGAAATACATTATAGTATATGGCAAAGGAATATTTTCCTATAAAATTCTTAATAGAAAACAGTCATTTGAGCCGGGCAGTGGTGGCGCACGCCTTTAATCCCAGCACTTGGGAGGCAGAGGCAGGAGGATTTCTGAGTTCGAAGCCAGCATGGTCTACAGAGTGAGTTCCAGGACAGCGAGGGCTACACAGAGAAACCCTGTCTCAAAAAAACCAAAAAAA
>CM052713.1:55667531-55850439 GCA_028551405.1 Uromys caudimaculatus | reverse complement strand
CAAATATTCAGGTATGAATACAAGTGTTCAAGCTTTAGCTACTGCCTCATTGAGAATGATTTTTTGGAGTGTTATGGAGAAGTTTGTCAGAGGAAAAAGGGTACAGCTGACGGTCATATGCTCAGTTTGGAGACATTCAACTGTGGAGATTATGGAATGGCCTCTGAATTGCATACTACATTTTTCATAGATCGAGGAGTCACAAAATTTAGTACCTAATAAAAGAAGATGAGACAAACATCATAAAAGTGAGACTAAAATCTTCAACTTTCGTATTTGAGATGTCAGGAGACAAAAGAATACAAGAGGGGGAGTCAATTGAGACACTCCAATTTCATTAAAGAAGTTGATGGAACAATGATGAATTTTATACACCCACAATTTGTAAGTGTTACAAGTTGTTCTTCTTAAGGCTGTAGTAAATACACCTGACTGTTTTGCTATTTTCATTGTTAACCACAGTGGATTAATAGTGTTAGTATGTGTTCATGAATTTAATGCTGCAAAACAAAAAGGGAAAAGGAAGGAAGTAATCATGAATATATGAGAATTTGCTTTTATTAACAAGTTTCCAAGAAAGTGAATTGGTGTTTATGAATTGTTTGTTTATATTATTATATTTATTCATTGATTTAAGTATAATGAGGTGTCTGAAAATACAGTAATTATTAGACTTTCTGAAGCAGAGTTATATCATTATACAAAAGTCTTGTTGTAGTGATGGAGATGACTAGGCCTGTAGAGGTAAATGCTCCATGTCTGAAACTGTGAGTTTAGTCCCTAGAACTCAAAGATAGAATAATGTATGTACTTTCTGTCTGTCTCTTTCTCTGTCTCTGTCTCTGTCTGTCTCTCTCTTATAATTAAAAATATAAACAAGGAAATAAATAAATATACATGAAAAAACACAATACGGTAAACTCCATTTAAAAGTATTGTATTGTATTCAAGAAGTATCTTGCTGGGCAGTGGTGGCGCACGCCTTTCATCCCAGCACTTGGGAGGCAGAGGCAGGTGGATTTCTGAGTTCGAGGCCAGCCTGGTCTACAGAGTGAGTTCCAGGACAGCCAGGGCTACACAGAGAAACCCTGTCTCAAAAAAACAAACAAACAAACAAACAAACAAACAAACAAACAAAAGAAATATCTTGGTTAGGCTCATGTTCAACATTTTCCAGAGCTGAATGGGTGTTTCTCATGTGTCTTATGGTTTCCAGTGATTTCACTTCCTAATTTCTAATACTTGTGTTCATGTCAGCAGGAACACCATTAAAAATGGGCGTATTTTCAAACACATAACACTACTGCCTATTTCTATTACCAAGATCCTATGTCCTAAAAACAACATGACATCTTATGCAATGTGCCAGCTGAAAAAGAAAGAATCAAGATATTGGGGAAATATTTCACACTCAAATGATGATCGCAATCTATTTCTATGAAAGTCATCATTGAAGTCTCTGTGTTGTTGTTTTATGATTAGCTTTAACTCACCTTGTCACCTTGTGGCTGACTACCAATACTGTGGACATCTGTACTGGATGGGAACTCTAGTCTGGGCTTCTTCATTACATCAGGGGTGCACCAGGACTTTATCCTTCCTGCTTCATTACATCAGAGGTGCACCAGGACTTTATCCTTCCTGCAGCTGACGTCTTGACCTCTCCTAATATTGTTCCTTTCCTATGTTCACCTACTGTTCCCAATCTATCTTCATGTTCATTGCATTAACATTCTTTATTTATCTTGTTTTCTTAACTACATCATATCTGACACGCCTATTCTTGAAATAGTTTGAGAAGAAAATTGTGTTGTATATACTACATTTTTATCTGCTTTAAATTTAGAATTAGTGTGTGGACTTAAGTCCTTATTTTTATTGGATATGTTATTGTCTTTGTACTTCTTAACTTGATATCCTGTTGCTTTTTGGAAAAGAACAAACAAACAAAAAGCTCTTGAGAAAAATATTTTACTTCAACTGACTATTATATAATATGATGTAAGTTTTTCTTCATGAAGGGCAATGTTAAATAGTTAAAGGAACTATTTGAACTGGGTTTAAAGGCTCAACCAACACAAGTAAGGACAAGGTAAAAAGAAAGTCATGATTCAAGGATAGCCCAAACTACAGGGAAAGATCTTTTTTCACATAAACAAAAGAACAAACAACAAAAAAGGTAAAATCTTTAGCTATACATTCATATTTTAAACTAAATTTTAAGCATTTATAACATTGAATTGATTATACTATTAGCCTACCAACTTTAGATTATTCATATTCATAGATAATTTTATTGCTAGCTCATTGAGAAAACAATATTAAATAAATTATCTGTAAGTTATTCCATTCACATTTATTTTTTAATAATTATTTAATTTATTTACATTCCAAATGTGCACTTGCCCTTTCTGGTCGTCCTTCCCAGAGTTCTTTATGCCATTCCCACCCCTTTCGCCACTGAGAGGGTGCTCTCCCACCATCTACCCACCCCCACCATACTCATCCACACCCACACCCACCACACCCCACCCCAAATTCAGCATCCCCATGCCCGGTGGCATCAATTTCTACAGGATTAGCTGTATCCCATCCCCCTGAGGACAGACAAGGCAGTCCTCTGATAACATTTGTGCCAGGGACCAGCACTTTGGTTGGTGGATAAGTCTCTGGGAGCTCCCTGGGGTGTGGGTTACTTGGTACTTTTGATCTTACTATGGTGTTGCTATCCACTTCAGCTCCCAACCTCACTCCAATGATTGTTGTGGTGAATACAGTTAAAACGAATATGAAAAATTATATATGTATAAATTTATTTCTGCTGTCTGAGGTTTATTAGCATTGTAGGTATCCAAGTGAACAATTTTAAATCCAACTGCAATAATCTATCTACACAAGTACTTTTCCAATCTTATGCATATTATGAAAACTTATTATGAATCTAATAACTGGGATTAACAAATAACTATGTTAATTAAATTTCTTGCATACTATTCAAAGTTAATCATCTGATATATTTTTACTTAATTCAAAGTATAAAAACTACACTTCTTGAATTGCAATGAAATTTTATTTGATAGTGTCTACTATGAGAGATAATCTGCAAAATTAAAAGTATTTTATTATTAAAAACATAATTTATAGTTTTAAAAGTAAAATATGAATATAAATATATTAATTTCCCTTATTTCTAATTTAATTATATATACTTATAAGAATGAAATGATTGGAATTCCTTAATTTGAATCAAAATTTGGCGTCTGAATAGCGTTTTATTGTTCTTTCTCCAACTCACAACCCTACAAGTTGATATATGGCAATAGGTATTGACCAATTAGAGTAGAATAATCCAATCTGAGGTCAATGTATAGACAAAATTAAGTATTTAGGTTGAAATACTAAATTATTTTTATAATCATTATTGAAGATTCACTTACATTGCATAGATTTTTATAGAAAACTGTGAAACAATTTTCTTCAATTTTCAATAATTTTATTTCATTTTTGCTTTTTTATGAAAAGGGGTCATTTATGTAGCCCCCAACTCTCTTAGAGATCTATCTGACTCTGTCTCCCCAATGCTGAAATTAAATCATGTACCATCAAGCACAGGTAAAATTTTGTCTTTAAATTGAGAATTAAATTTATCCTAACTTCTTCCTCTTATACAAACCATCTGTTGCCTGTAGTTCTTGAAATGTCCCCATCTCCTTGTCACATAACCTGATATGGTCATTATTCTTATGTTCTTTTAGACTTTTTTTTGAGACTTCATGGATGCAGCTTTCCTGCTGTGTCTTTTAAAAATATGAACCATCAGGAGTATTCATCTTCTGGCTTTTATTAGCTTTTGCACCTTTTCTATGATTTCTCTGAGACTTGGGCATAATGGTTGTATTATATATGTTTTAAATGTGGCCGTGTACTCTCTTGTCATTGTTTGTTTCTATTTAACTACTTTAATTCTCTGTAATAGTTTCTGTCTATTGTGAAAAGAAGCTATTAGGTTAGGAATGAGAGCTGTACTTATATGTGCATATGACGATAAGAATTTGAAATATAGTTAGAAATTATTTTGGTTTAGAAAACTGACAATAGTATATTCTCTCTAGGATATACGGCCACTCCAGACACATTTAACACACCTAACTTTAATGTCCCAGGCATGTATTCTCATAAATGTAGTTGACCTTAAGTCTAACTAATTAATTGTTGCTTATTTCCCAAATAAAAGTGAAAATATTTCACATCTAAGAGATCTTTCACCTTTATTGTCATTTGTTACTTTTGATGTTGGTTAGAAGTATGGATTGAATTTCTCTCTTGGCAGCTTACATAGCACCTTCTGACAATATGAGAGCTAGAGGAAAGAAAAGGCTCTCAAATCACTTCCATCTTGATGCCTCCAAGTCCTGTGTCCAAATAAATTGTTTATTCAATAGTAGAGTCATTACTGTAAGTTCTAAGAAGTAATTAAGGACAATTGAAATAGACTATTTTTTGGAGGAGTCTCTGGGTCTACCCTGATAAAGATTTAAAAGGATATATTCTAGATAGTCTGTTACTTGCATGGTAGTAGTAGTATACACACATATTGTACACACACACACACACACACACACACACACACACACACACACATGAAAAGCATCATAAAGAAATAGAATATTTTCATTACTCAAAAATTGGTCCATCATGTCGTCTTGAAGATATTTTCAGTCAAAGACTGAAAATGATTATCTACTTTCTCCTATTCCACGAACTCAAATATTTTATAAAAATAAACATTATTACACTTTATTTGAACATTTTTGACCATGTTTTTTATTCATTATGCAGTTTTCTCTTGGAGGTGCCCAAAAGCTGGGCATACAGTGGCAAGCATTGTTATACAATTCTTCCTGATCACTGTGTGGATACATGCAGCGCAATGCAATTAGCACTTCAACTTTTGTTATATTGAGTGTATTGGAATAAATGGGTCTATGAATATTTATATAAATATCATTGTGTGGTTGTGTATTTGAGTAAATATCTAATAGCTGACATTATTTGCAGCACAGTAAATGGCTTTCATGTATTATAATACTGTGGCTACAACTGATATATTGTGGTAATTATTGAGTTTTGCAGATTAATAGCTACTCTTACTGAAGCAAAAGATATATAGTAATTTATATTGATGCTACAAAACTGCTTTTGTAAGCTATGCCAATTTGTTTGATTAGTAATAAAACACAAATGTTTTTAAAAAATAAATGTTAAATTTCATGTAAGGGGCAATATTTTAGCCAGTTCAGCATTTTCTGTAACTTTGTGGTAAATGTGAAACATGTCTATGATTTACACATTCCAGAAGTAAAACAGTACAACAAATATATTTGATAACATAGTTATTAAGTAGTGGTATATCTAAATTGTATCTGTCATATAAAAGTAAAATAAAGGAGAGCTTGGGGTTCACTGTTACTAAGAATTGAAGCTTACAGGTGTTTCCCTAAAGACAAATATGACAGAAGAGTCAGTGCCCTGATAATTGCACCCTGTGAAGATCAAAGGAATGGGAGATAAAAATCGTATCCTCTCAGTGAGCTTAAACGGGTCCTTCAGGACAGTGATTGGCAAATCATCCTTCACCTCAGACACATATGGTGAAGATAATGAGGTCACCAGAGAGGACTGGGTATATTTCGTAGATTTAATATAAAGATTTCTAGCCTAGAATTTCTAGGTAGTGGTAAACCTAATCCCCATTTAAACTGTAATGGCTTAACAGGTAACTAACAAAAAATATTAAATTAATAGCATTATTCTAAAATATTTGACATGAAAATTTTGCATGAACAAAATTTTAAAATTGCTAATTTAAAATTCTTTAGTTTTTTTTTTTATTATTCTAGGTTCTTTCTGCTAAAAATATGACATGGTAATAAATTTCAGCAAATTGGGTAGACATGGTGAAACAAGAGATAATAGAGATCCTTAATGGGTAGAGATAATTCTATTTTATGTGTTAGTAGGTGTTTGGATATGTTTGTGCGTGTATGTGTGTGTATGTGTGTGTGTGTGTGTTTGTGTGTGTGTGTGTGTGTGTGTGTGTGTGTGTGTGTGTGTGTGTGTGTGTGTGTGTGTGTGTGAAAATATGGTGAGACAAATATATGGCAAAGAACAACTAACATCCTAATAACTAGTTTCCTCAGAAGTTTCTATATATCCTTGAAGATCTTTGTAGGAATGAAGCCCTTCAGCAATTGAAATTATTTAATACTTGTGGATGTTTTTACTCAGTTAAACACTGCAATTAAACAGGAAGAAGTTGGATGGGGATGATTGCTGTGAGATGCAGCTGTTATGGATACCCCATTCATAATATAGGTCTCCATGTTTTGCTGATTCTCTGCAAAAGATGAATATAGCCGAAAATTTCAGAAGCAGCACGTTAGTAGATCTTAAGGCTCCATCACTTAGTCCAGAAATACTGGCAGTAGAAAATTGATCATGGAAGGAGACTTATTCTGCATGTAGCCATCTTCAGATATGCTATCTTCCGGTGCTCTGCACTCCTGTCCATAATGAAGCAGCAGCTGAAGTCACTGAATTATCAAAAACAGATTTACATGATGATGATGGTGATATGGAAGGAGTTGGGGGAAATGGAGGTAGGCGATTACATTTCATTGTACATATTCGTGATATTCTCAAAAGAATACATTTTTACATAATTGATACAAACAAATGCCTGTGTTGGGGACGATGGGAGACCTCAAAAAATGTGAAAGAGATTGTCTTTAAAGAGCATTGAAACGTGCTTATGTAGAGAAAGCAATTTTATTTTATTATTTTTTAAATTTTATTTAAACTTTTTTACAGTCCACCCTCCGACTGATCCACATCCCATATCTCCTCCTCCTCCCGTGTCTCCTCAAGGACGTCCCAACCTCTGCATCCCCCACCCCACCAGACCTCACCACTCCCTGGGGCATCAAATCTCTTGATGGTTAGGTACATCTTCTCTGACTGAACCCAGACATGGCAGTTCACTGCTGTTTATGTGTTGGGGGCCTCATATCAGCTGATGTATGCTCCTCGGTTGATGGCCAGTGTCTGAGAGATCTAGGGGGTCCAGGTTAGTTGAGATTTCTTATCTTCCTACAAGGTTGCCCTCCTCCTCAGCTTCTCCCAGTTTTTCCCTAATTCAACCACAGGGGTCAGCAGCTTCTGTCCATTGGTTGGGTGTAAATATTTGCATCTGAGTCTTTCAGCTGCTTGTTGGGTCTTTTGGAGGGCACTCATGATAGGCCCGCTTTTGTGAGCACAACATAGCCTATAACATAGTTATAGTGTCAGGCCTTGGGGACTTCCCTTGAGTTGGATGCTAATTTGGGCCTACTGCTGGACCTCCTTTCCCTCAGGCTCTTCTCTGCTTTTGATCCTGGAGTTCTTTCAGACAGGAACAATTCTGGCTCAGAGTTTTTGACTGTGGGATGGCAACCCCATCCTTTACTTGATGCCCTGTCTTTCTGCTGGAGGTGGGCTCCATAAGATCCCTCTCCTCACTGTAGGGCATTTCATCTCAGGTTCTTCCCTTTGAGTCCTGAGTCTCCCACCTCCCAGGTCTCTGGTACATTCTGGAGGACCCCCCCCACCTCCTACCTCTCTAGGTTGCCTGTTTCCATTCTTTCTGCTGGACTTGAAGGCTTCAATCCTGTTCCCCCCACCCAATAAATGATCATGTTCCCTTCTTCCCTTCCCTGTCCCCTTCCCACCTAGTATCCTCCCTCCCTTCCCCTGTTTGTGACTGTTTTCTTCTCCCTCCCTAGTGGGATTGAGGCAGCCTAACTTGAGATCTTTGGCTTGTTAACCTTCTTAGATTCATTTACACAATGGAATACTACTCCACTATTAAGAACAAGGACATCCTATTTTTTACAGGCAAATGGATGGAACAAGAAAATATCATCCCGAGTGAGGTAAGTCACACCCAAAAGGACATGGGTGGTATGTACTCAGTGGATATTAGGCAAAAACACAAACAAAAAACAAACAAAAAAACAAAAAAACCCAAAACAGAATGCCCAGGATAAAGCAATTTTAAAAGTACAGCTCTCTAAAAGAAAGAATTACAGAATTTGCCATGCATTAGCATGATTAGGTACATAAAACGTGGGTGTTGACAACATCCTCTAAAGATCATCAGTGCTGCCACATGACAACTGGATACCTGTGAATTCTTCTCGAAGGTTCTAGGGGTTGATACTGTGTGAGCTCATTTAGCAAAGTGTTTCACTCACATGTAAGACCATGTTTTACTGAAAGTTTCAAGACACTAATCAATCTGTTGGTAAAACAATATCAGAACAAGGGTCTGGGACAGTGAGGGTATCTCCTTCATGGATATTTCAGATCAAACAATATTTAGAGAGCACTTAGGTCATAAATGATTCCAGTTTATATATCAGTTAGCACCATAGATTATTTTATGCTACTTTTATAAGTCTATATATTCTGTTTGTAATAATTTATTCTAAGTCAGGATTAATTCATTTCATACAAAAATATCTTTTACTAATTATGGCAGTTGTCTCTTTTCTAGAACATTAAGATAATATATCTGCAAACATAAGAGAAGAAATGCATCACCCTCCCCCCCTAAAAATCCATCCAAAATAAAGAGATCATAGGGCAATTGGTTTCACTTTTCCTCTCTATCAGATACAAGACCATAATCCAATCAATTTTCCTGTCCTGGAAACAATGGCAAGTGTATTTTCTTTCCTTTTCTTATTTTTTTTCTTTTATCTTCCTCGCACTTTCTCTTTGATATTTTTACAACTGCTTCACAGAAAACTGACATTCATGAATCCTATGGTCTAGCATAACAAGTTAAATATGGTATTCAACTTCAAGATTTAATAAATGATGTTCTTTTATTTTAATGATATAAATGCATGCATTATCATTGAGCCATGTCAAACATTATTAGTCTATTAATATATGTATGTCAAAATTGACAGTTAGAAAGATAAGGTCTATCAATTATTAAACTTTATCTTTTTATCACCAGAAAACTAAGTCAAACAAGAATGGTTATGTTCTTTGATGCTAGAAGAGAATTTATATTAATGCAAATAGAATTTCATTCTTTAGGTATCTGTAAGAATCATTTTGAATAAGTTTTAGAAGAGAAATTTATATCATCAGAGTGACACAAATAAGATTGTTTGATGCATGAAAGAGCAATAACTCACAACTCATGTCCAAAAAATATTTTCAATACAAATATGCAAATAAAACAGAGAACATAATTTATAAGATAACCCTATGGAAAATCATAAATTATTTGAACAAGATGAAATGAATCTTTTATAAACACATGAACTTCATTCAGATAAATAAAAAGAACAAATAATTAATTCAGTCCCAGAGACTACATGATGTTAGAAGTAAATCCAACAAATGAAAACACTTTATGAGATATGATATAATAAGAAATATACTTATTTAAAACTGTAGCATAATCAACCTCATCAATTTCTTTGTCACTTCTTGTTGAAGTATGTTCTTGTATAATAAACTTTAAGTAACTCTCTTATCAGAATGTATAATGTTCAGGATGCTGAATTATTGGATACTCCTTTTTACAAACTACCCTAAATGAGCTGATACTTTTCTGAGTACCGCTTTCAACTTGATTTTAAGTAAACTGCTGAATATTTCTGAGCATTTAGAATTTGGCCTTATAAAGGAAAGCTTTTATAAAACTTTCTTCTAAAACTAAGTCTACACAGAGCTACTTCAACTGAAAAATAATCAGTCATGAAATGGGAAGGCACTATGGAAACCTCCTCCTTCAGGATAAATCAGTGTTTTCTGATGACGTTGTGAATGTGGAACCCTTTTCAGTAGCTGTGTGCCCACCAGTGAGCCTGCCAAGCTAGAGATTATAGCTCCACACATATTCTCATCATTTAACCTTGTTAAAAATCTGAGAAGATAAAATAACACAAAAATACATGAATGTGGCAAAGGAATTTGAAGGGAGTGATTGTCAGAAGTGGGAGGGAGAAAAAATCCATTAATTCATGCACATCTCCTGAGTATGAGATCCTATTCTAGCCTTTGTGTTGTAGGAGAAAGTAATACTAAAATTGTATTTCTAATTACAAAATTAGTTTTGTCAGGGTTTGATAAAAAATTAAATACATTGTTGTGATTTGAATATTAAGTGTTCTCATTGACTAGTGTGCCTGATTGTTTGGTCCCTAGCCAGTGCTGCTACGTAGAAAAACTATGCAAGTTTTAGGAATGGGAAAGAAAATCACAAGGCGCAGGCCTTGAAGTTTTGTGATTTGACTTTTCACTTCCTGTTCCATTTTCTCCCTCTCCCTCCCTTGTCTCTCTCACATTTCTGCTTGTATGCCTTCACCAGTTTGATGGAGAGTACACCTAAAGGACTATAAGTCAAACAAACCATCTCCCATATGTTTCTCAGCAACAGAGTAAAATACAAACCAACCAGTCCACCATCAAACAAACAAAAACCGAAAATGGCACCAAGCGATGGAGCTGTTGCTATAGTAAGTTTGGCCATTTACATTTGAGGCCTTTGTTTTATTGGAGGATTTCAGAAGCCTGTGGAATTTGGGGCTCCAGAAGTTTTTAAATGTTTGATACAGAGCTGGGTAGAAGACATGTTAGAGAAATACAAACATTTTGAAAGTGTCTATGCAGATTCATAAACAGATAATTCATTTAAGGTCATTTTTACAATAAAGTAAGCAGAAAGTCCCCTGTAAGAAGATGATATAATAAAAAGTTTGAATTCCAGAAACCTTGCAAACATGGACCACTTCACCAGAAGACATCTATAAATGTGTTCAAGGTCATTAATAAAAGGATAAGAAGTCCAATGGAAGCTGCATAACTGAATCAAAATGAATCGAAAAATATTCCTCGGGATTTTGAATCTGAAGAAACCAAAGAGCATATTCTTTAAGAGAATGAATTACAAATATTTAGCGAGGTATTAAGATTTTGAGAGTGAGAAGAAAATTCCTCAGGAAAGAGTGCAGCAATTGATTATCCAATACCAGATGATCAGCAGTGACAACATACATACACCCTGATAGAGACTAAGAAGTTTCTATTTAGGAATAAGTATTTATTGACATTGTACCTTTAACAATTAGTAGAAGAAAGACACCATGAATTTGCAAAGGAACAAGAACAGGGTATATAGAACATTTGGACAGAGAAAGAGGGAGGAAAATGATTTGATTATGTTATAATTTCAAACAAACAAAAATATAATTTTTATGTTCTTCCTAAACCTAAGCTCACTAGTCATTAAAATATTATTTTTATTCTTTTTCCTTGCATTACCTTTGTATACCTCTAATATATTGTTTGCTTGGATATTTTCAGTTTAAGTACCTTTCAAATTTAATTATTTTCTAAAGATAACATTGTTAATGATCATTTTCTGTTAAAATTTTCATTTAGATACCAATTTGATATAATTGAAAATATTTTGAGTCTGTTAACATTTTCGTTTTTTCTATTAATTTCTTGACATGGCTATTATTAGTATTTTATAGTCTATTTATTTATACAAATTAGCTCCTGTGAGTCCTTGTAAGTTTTTTAGCCCTAAACAGTTGATTCATTGTCTTTTTCTGATTTTTCTCTTACTGATTTTGAATATGAAATATCTTTGCACTTATAAGTGAAATTGTAAAAGTTTTACTGTCACATTGGTTATATTGTTTCAGTGTACATAGCAAGAACAAGTTACTTCTGTAACAAGGTTTATTATACAATAAAAGTAATGTGAAAAATAAAGGTTGACAAAACTCAAAATCACATTTCAATCCAAAAGATCTTTTCACGTTTCAAAGTTAGCTCTCCAGTGTCCTAAGTTTCCTTCCATGCATTACCTAACTTCCCCAAATCTTCTATAAATTTTTTGTTTCTGTATTTGTCACGTTTATTAAATTAATATCAATGTAATAATCTGCCACAAATAAGATAACTTATGAACGAACGTTGAATAACAAATTCTAGAAAAACATGAGTGTTCATTTCAAACTTTGAACATATATTGCTTTTTAAAAATTGTCTCTTTTATTGAAAATACATTTTTTCTTCATATAATAAATCTTAATTATAATTTCTCGATCCATTAATCGTCCCAGTTCCTCCAACCTTCTCTCCCATCAGGATTCATCCACTTTCTGTCTCTCATTAGAAAAAAACAAAAGCAGGAAAGACCCCCCAGAGCTCCAGGGGACTGGACCACCAAAGAATACGTGGAGGGACCCATGGCGCTGGCCGCATATGTGGCAGAGGAGGGCCTTGTTGGACATCAGTGGAAGGAGAGGCCCTTGGGCCTGAATGTGTTCGATGCCACAGTGTAGGGGAATGCCAGGGAGGGAAGACAGGAGCGGGTGGATGGTTGGGGGAGCACCCTCACAGAGGGAGGGGGAGGGGAGATAGGATAGGGAGTTTCCGAAGCGGGGACCTGGAAAGGGGAAAATATTTGAAATGTAAATAAAGAAAACATCCAATAAAAAAAAGAAAGAAAGAAAGAAAAAAATTAAAAAGGCTTTTAAAGGATGCTAATATAACAAAATAAGATAAAACAAAAGCTAACACATTGGAATAGGGAAAAGTAAGTGAACAGAAAAAAGAACCCAAGAAAAGGCACAAGAAACAGAGACCCACTAAATTTCCCACCCAGGAATTCCATAAAAAGACTCAACCGGAAGCCATACTAAATACACAAAGGACGTGTATGGTAAAAGAGAGAAAATATAAAAATAAAATAAAAATTAAGTTAAAAATGCCGTGACACAACATTAAGAGAACATAATTTCATTCTAATGTATAGCCTCCTTTAACACGGTTATATAGTTGGGTTTTATCGGTTAGAGGCATTATGAGCTTTTTAGGGTATTGCTATATTACACTTGTTCCTTTTGTTTATTTTTATTTGATTTTTTTATTTTGAGATATGGAATCATGTATTTGTCTTTGATCAGTATGTAGCCAAGGACTGTTTTGAAATCCTGATTTTCCTGCCTCCTCTTTAGTTTTGAGATTGTAAGTAAACACTATCAATACCAGATTCACATAATGTTGAATACAGAATCCAGATCTTTGCGCATCCTAGGCAAGCAAACTAACAGCTGAACCACAGTCTCGTGCCTTCTTTTGAATCTGTAAGTTTGTTTTTGCTCATATTGAAAAACTTGTTTCCTGAACTGAATCCTTACATTACTTCCAGTATGAGTAACGTTGAGACAAATAATGTAATTAACTTGGACCCATGTTCTATGACATATAAAATACTACTAATAATAATTAATACTCACCAGGATTACTACAAGGGTTCACTTATGCAAAATCAAAATATAAATATAATCTCAACAACCATGAAGTTTTCAGTGGACCGTTTTATAAGAACTTGGTTCTGTGTTTACATATGCGATCTCATTCGGATTCTATTTCTGGAATAACATCATACATTTAGACTTTGCATGGTTTACTGTTTTCTTAGAAGGCTATAGCATCCTGATTGTCCAGGTTTTTCACTTTGTCCTTAATTAAAGCACCTAAGAGACTGGCTGAATGGCCAACCAATAACAGGCCCAACTTGAGACCTGTTCCATAAACAAGAACCAATTCCTGACACTAATGATGATACTCTATTATACTTGCAGAAAATAGATTAGCATAAGTGTCTTCTGATAGGCTTTACAAAGCAGGTGAGTGAAGTAGATGCATGTACGCACAGCCAATCATTGGACAGAAGTCGGAGGTTCTTATGGAAGAGTTGGAGGAAGGATAGAGGGCCCTGAAGGGGCTAGAAAATCCACAGGAGAACCAACAAAGTTAACAAACTGGTACTCCAGGGAGCTCTCGGAGACTGAGCCACCAACCGAAGACCTTACACAAGCACATAGGTAGCCATCAGCCAGAGAGCATACATGGCACATGTGTAGCAGACATGCAGCTCAGTCTCCATGTGGGTCCTCCAACAACTGGAGTAGGGGCTGGCTGTCCTTAAGGCTATAGCCTGACTGTGTTAGCCATTTCTCAACAGAGCTGCTATGTCTGCCTCAGTGGGAGAGGATGAGTCTAATCCTGCAGAGACTTGATGCTCGGGGGGTGGGGGGGATATACAAGGGTGACCCACTTTCTCAGAGTAGAAGTGGGGAGGGGATGGAGGGACTGACGGTGTGAGCGGGGAGACAGAGAGTGGGGCAGCGATTCGGATGTAAATAAATTAATTTTAAAAACAGGGGAAAAAGCACTTTTTTTTTTTTTTTTTTGGTTTCTTTAGCTACCTTTGCAGCTTTTAAACTACTTTGTTAACTTTACAAACATTTCATTCATTATGTTTTCTTCATCCTGATTCCAATAAGGACATCAGAACTGTGATGCTTTAACTTTGCACTTCATTTTGGGTCACTTTATATTTCCTAGTCTTTGTGTTGCCGCACAGGTCCAATGCCCCTTTCTGTTTTGAAGGGCTTGTGTTTCCCCTTAAAGCCTTCTAGTTTGCAGCTCTAAATGGGGTCATGATTCTCTTTATCTGTCATTTTTCTTCCTATTCTTCTCTGTTTCTTGCTCTTTATTTTTTATTTCTTGAACTCTGACTGCAGCTATCATGTGCCGGTTTGTGTTGAAAGTACTTATCTTCAATCATAGGTCTATTTTTTATCGTATTCTTTTGTGATGGGATTAGGGCAGCGTTGTGGAAGAGCAAAGCTTCTCACTGACATAAAGCCATGCTCTGTTTGATATGGGCAAGTTGTTGTTGGTATATGTGATGTGCGTGCTTCTTTGGAATTTAGTTTTTCTAGTTGGAAATGCTAGTTGCCAGATTCATTCACAATTAACGTTCTTTTTTTTTATATTTTTTTGTTATTTAAAACTGTTTTAAACTTAAATATATTTTGATTGTATTTCTAACTATCATTTGATAATTTCGTACAAGAAAGAGAAGTCAGCAAGTTTACAGTCATTCTTTTGTTTGTTTGTTTTTTAAAGAGCCTTCATGTGCTCTGTTTTTTTTAATTATTATTATTAATTACATTCGTTTACAATTCAAATGATATCTCACTTCCCGGTTATGGTTACTCCTCCACAACCCCCCCATCATGCAACTTCCCTCCCTTTTGTCTCTATGAGGGTGCTCCCCTCTCCCACCCTCTCTTGCCTTACTGCTCCAGCACCCCCAACTCTGGGTCATCAAACCTCCACAGGACCAATGGACTCCCCTCCCATTGATGTCAGAGAAGGCCATTCTCTGTTACATATGTATCTGGAGCCATGGGTGCCTCCCTGTACACTCCCTGGTTGGTGGTCTAGTCCCTGGGAGTACTGGGTGGTCCTGCCAGCTGATGTTATTCTTCCTGTGGGGTTGCAATCCCCCTCTGCTCATCCAGTCCTTCCTCAAGCTCCCCTATCAGGATCCCTGAGCTCAGTTCGATGGTTGGCTCCAAGTTTAGAGTCATTGTATCCAGCAGCATACAATGCTGTTGGAAGTTTTCAAAAAAGGACTCTCTCTCTCTCTCTCTCTCTCTCTCTCTCTCTTTCTCTCGTCTGTCTTTTTAGGTGATGATTTTACTGAGCTGCTTTTGTTTTCTTTTATTATCATTTTTTAAATGCAAGCTTTATTAAAAAAAAGAATTATTTAATTTCTGTTCTACAGGTATTTGCCTGCACATCATGTCTGTGCGTCATGTACATGTCAGGTGGTTGTGGAGGTCAGAAGATGATATCAGATACTCTGGAACTGGAGTTATGAATTGCCATGTGGATTTGGGGATTTGAACCCAAGTTCTCTTTTAGAGCAAACAGTGCTCTTAACAATTGATCTGTCTCTCCAGCCCCTGAAATACATTTTTTTGTTTGTTTGTTTGCTTGTTTTGTTTTGTTTGTTTCTTTGTTTTTTGAGACAAAGTTTTTCTGTGTAGCATTGGTTGTCCTGCAACTTGTTCTATGGACTAAGCTGGCCTTGAATTCAGAGATCCACCTGCCTCTAGAATGGTTGTGAGGCACCATGTGGTTGCTGGGAGCTGAACAAAGAACATCTGGAAGAACAGACACTGCTCTTAACTGCTGAGCCATCTCCCCAGCCCCTCAGGTGAGCTTTGTAAAGTATATATAAAATAACTAGGGATAACTGTATTAGTCAGGAATCTCTAGATTCACAGAACTTATAGGTAGTCTCTATATAGTAAGGGAATTTGTTGATGACATACAGTCTGTAGTCAAACTCCCCAACAATGATCAGCAGTAGCTGTGGATGAAAACCCAGGATCTAGCAGTCGCTTAGTCCCACAAGGCTCACAGAAGAAGATTGAATCTTTCTTCTTCCAATGTCCTTATGTAGATCTCCAGCAGCAGGTGTGCGCACCACCACACCTGATACTTGTGTCTTCCAGACTCAAGATCTAGATCACAGGTGAGCCTTCTAATTCTGGATTGTAATTCAATCCAGATATAGTCAAGTTGACAGTCAGAAATAGCCACTACACCTCTCTAATGAAAAAAACAAAACAAAACAAGATAAATCAGAGATTCAAATATTGTATATTTCTTAAATATTTTTTGTGTATAAACCTCTAAATATATACCATGTGATGGCTGATATTCATAGATGCAAAAATGAGTTAGGTTTGGAGCAGGTATTAGGCTCCACTGTCAAGAGACTCTGGTGCTGGTAACTGAACTCGTATCCTATGAAATAACAGCAAAAACTTAATTATAAAAAACAAACAAACAAAAAACAAAAAACAAAAAAAGAGTAAAGTTTTTGGACAAATGAATCTATTTCATCTATTATATCTTCCATTCCTGAGATTCTTTCTTCCATCTCTTGTATTCTGTTGGTGGGGCTTGCACTGTAGTTTCTGTTTGCTTACTTAGGTTTTCCATTTACATAATTTCCTCAGTTTGTGTTTTCTTTCTTGCTTCTATTACCATTTTTTGATCTTAAACCGGCTTTTTCACCTGTTTGTTGTTTCTTGGCATTCTTTAAGTAATGATTGTTCCATTCATTTTGGTCCTTCCCTTAATTTCTTTCTGGGATTTTATTTTAACCTCTAGCTTTTTCGTAGTGGTTTTAAAATTGTTTTCCTGTCCTTTAGCTGCTTGAGAATACTCAGATCTTGCTAACATCCGATGGGCGGCATCTAGAGGTGGCTTCTTACCCTGGCTCTTGTTGCTTGTTTTTTCACACCTGTGTTTAGGCATCTGGGTTTGGGATGATTATAGATCCAAGTGCTGATCTCTGTGTTGGTCTGTGGTGGATGGGAATTTTGTTCCTTAGTTTCTGTTTCCTCTTTGGTCTTCTGGACTTTGTGTCCTAGATTTCAGGTGGCAGTCATGACCCCTGTCCCAGTATGGAGTCTCTGTCCCAGTTGCAGGCTAGTATTCCAGATGCTACTTTGGATTGGGAGCAGCGGGAGTCTCTGTTCTTCTCACTGATATACCCTGCACTTGTTCTTCTGACTGTTTTGGACTGCACCTGAACCACAGAGTTGCGGTAAGGTTCCCAGCAAGGGAGAGGACAGTAAAGTTGGGTAAGAGGTAGGTTAGATTCTTTGGGAACCTAATCTAAAGAATGAGGCAGCTTAGCGGGTCAGTGGGTCACTTACTTGTTCTTGTGATGGCTTCATTGTTCTTTAAAGCAGCTGTTCAGATGATTTTCCTTATACCACAATAGACATGATTTATGCATAGCTTCATAAAATATGAAAAATGAAGGAGAAAAATGAAGTAGAGTTGCCAACTGAAATGTTTACACTAACGTAACAGCATTTTAAAACTACTCTTTCTAATAGGATGGATAAGGAAACATGACATTCACAAGTAAATGTTTCTAATATTCCCAGACATTTTATTTCCTTTTTGTATAAAGATATAAATTATGGGTAAAATAAAAATAATGCATGAGACTAATACTGAACATTTATATAAATAATAGACCATAAGTTACCTGTGTTTCTCTCTCTCTCTCTCTCTCTCTCTCTCTCTTTCTCTCTCTCTCTCTCTCTCTCTCTCTCTCTCTCTCTCTGTGTGTGTGTGTGTGTGTGTGTGTGTGTGTGTGTGTAAGTCTGTGTCTGTATTCTTGGCATTGTGTAAAAATGAATATGCAAAATCTAATGAAACATGGATACATTTGTCAGTGCATGTGGTATTGCGGGTATGAGGTGGGTTTGGCTGTGTCAATCTGCTGCATTTAATGTTTTATGTTATAGGGATTAATCATACTGCTGTTAAAAATTGTTCTATTTTTACTGTGCTCAAGTAATGTTTAGACAAAGTCTAAAATTTGTAAAATTGGGCTCGTAAACTGTAATTTCTAATGTACATATTTCTTGTTTGTATGCTGTATAAATAGGTACAGTTTTTATTTCCTTGAATAAAAGTATAACATTTACATAAATATAGAATGCAGAAAGGTATACACACATATATAAAGAGATAAAGTAGGTGGTATTTTTTTTTTTTGTAAGTTTGTAGTATTCATTTGCAAAGAAGTTTCAGGAGGTTTTACAACTTTAACATAAATTCCTGGTATTAGTTCCAAATATAGTAATAGATGAAATGTGAATTATTCTAGGTTCATTCTTTGCACATGAAACTGTTCTGAATATCTTCCGTTAAATAGGCCATACGTATTTCTCACATATATGTGGTCAACAACAACTCATTTCAGGGAAATTTAATGGTATAATAAGTGACTGCTCAGAAGCTATATGATGCAGCAGATTTTACCTTACTTTACAGTAATGGATCATTAAAATCAGCAAAATAGCATAAAAAAATTAAGGCATGAAAGTATTACCTACATTTTCAATTTTCAAACAGGGTTAGTAAACACAAAAGGAAATTCCCCCAATACTAATCATTTTATATATATATATATATATATATATATATATATATATAAAGTTTGTGTGTAGCTTCTAATAATCAACTAAATCTAATTACAAATTTATTTATTTTGATGAATTATATATAAAAACTTTAATTTTTTTTTTTTTTAATTTTAGTATCGACATGAGTATCCAGTGAAATTATTTAAGTTATTGTACTGGCTAGTTTTGTGTGTCAACTTGACACAAGCTGAAGTTATCATAGAGAAATGATTTTCAGTTGAGAAAATGCCTCCATGAGATCCAGCAGTAAGGCATTTTCTCAATTAGTGATCAAGGGGGGAAAGCCCCTTGTGAGTGATACCATCTGTGGGCTGGTAGTCTTGGGCTCTATAAGAAAGATAACTGAGCAAGCCAGGAGAAGCAAGCCAGTAAGGAAAATCACTCCATGGCCTCTGCATTAGCTCCTGCTTCCTGCCCTGCTTGAGTTCCAGTCCTGACTTCCCTTGGTGATGAACAGCAGTGTGGAAGTGTAAGCTGAATAAACCCTTTCCTCCCCAACTTGCATCTTGGTCATGACGTTTGTGCAGGAATAGAAACCCTAACTAAGACAACAGGATTTCTCTATTTAGCCCTGGCTGCCTGGAACTTGTTCTGTCGTGCATGATGGTCTAGAACTCAGAGATACATCTGCCTCTGACTCCCTAGTGCGAGGATTAAAGGTATGTGCCACCACTGACCATCTTATTTTGGAATTTTATACCATGCTTATTCTGGCTCATGTCATAATGCTTACCTCATTTCATGTGTGGCTAAATACTCAAAAAAGATAAATCAAGAATATTTCTATAAGCCATGAAGTCTCCTTAATGAAAGGATAAACATATGTTCTGAATTTTACACACTGTTGTAGATGATTAGCTCATCGTTGATTCATGGTAATAAAGTAGATCTCATGACTATAGAATGATATTACATATTCCAAAACAAATCCCATAGAAGCAACATAAATAAAGTCTACAATTGTTCTCATGAGTGGTTCTTAATCTATCAGGGAAATTAAAACAAACAAACAAACTATGAATTAACAATGAGTCCAATGATTCCTTTGAATTCCACAAGAAAAATAGGCAAAGGTGTGGAATATTCTGTGAGAAAGAACGAGGGTTTAGATTTCTCAGTTAAATCAGAGATATGATAATACAGTCATTGCCACCACACAAAATTGACTGACATAAAGAGACAGCAGTAGACACTAGAAGGTTGGGAGAGATTGTTAAACATTAAATTAGTGAGAACTTTGGTAGCTCAATGCCCAGTGGAATAGCAGACATATTTTCATTGGAGAGAATATCAACTAATAACTTCTCAGCTCCACTACCAGATTTTCAATATATTTTATTTTTGTTCTGAATAAAAGCAAATATAAACAGTTAAATTTTATACATTTATATATATATACATATATATATATGTATATATATATATATATATATATATAATATAGCACTACTTATTGAATACATTCACAGAAATTGTCATACCAAGCGTGTTAAAGTGGCACACAAAGAATTACTAGAAAACAGAATTTGAGTTCATTACTCCAAGGAAGAGGCTATTTTTTTTTTTTTATTAAACATGGGAGTTATAGGAACAGCTCTATATTAAGAATGATGCCAGCAAGGTTACTGTAAATTAACCAATTGTTTATCAAATATATGAAAAAGATATCTATTTGACAAAGAAGTAACTAAACAAGAGAATCAGTTGTATGTCTGTGTTTCTGTAATGTTTTATAGAAGTTTACTCAAAGAACTTTCTAAATGTTGTAGAAATAAATCACTTCAGTGAGGAATTGTCAGTATTCTGAAGGTATATGGTTATAATGCTTGGCATATCAAGAAAGATTTGACTTTTGCGTCAACTTTAAAATATCATTCATTATATTCGTATTAAAACAGTTAACTTTTAACCCATACTATCTGTTTCCTAATTTGAACATCTCCACATATTCTGCCGATAATTTTGTCTAGTAAAAATGCTTCTTTTAGGCATTATAACCACTGACTCTGTTAGTTCTTTTTCATTTTTATTTCACTGTGAATGTATTGATCATTCTTACTCTCCAATTGTCTTAAAAGGTATCGTTATAGATTTGGTAATTCTTTCCCTTTGATACTTGAAAAATTAATTACCACATTTGTGTTTTTATTTCCCCATTAAACAATGCTCACTACACTAGTGTTTTCTCTGTAAATACAGAATAGTTTATGAAAGGAACTGTTGTAGATCATAGGTACAAATCCAGAAATCTGGTTCTCTCCTCTACTATAAAAGTCTTGGCACTTTCCTTTAACTGCTGAGGAACCTGTTGGCCTAAATTCTTTTTTACTTGACTTGTTATGATGTATGAAACTCAGTAGTGTTTTCATTTAAACCATTCCCTTCATTTTATCAATCACTGGTTTGGCTCACTTCTATGAATTAAATACTGAGATTACTTGCCATAGTTTTATGGCAATTTATCTGTTTGCCTCACTGAAAAAGCAAGTATCTCAGAAGATATCAAGTTTCCTTCAGAATGTCTTTTTGTTCAGGGTTATGGAGGTAGAAATAGTTTCAAGATTTTATGTTCATGGGCCAACTTCATGGAAACTGAGAGAAAAAAAATTATCCGACTTATTTTTTTTCCTTGAAGAATGCAAAGTCATACATTTTTCCACTTGATAAAACTGTGACAACTGTAGATATGTCAGGGCAGTCACAGAAAGACATCCTAAAACAACCTGCTTCCCCTCTGCCATTCCCAGTTAGAATCACTTGAAGATGTTTCAATTTTGGGAGAAGTATGATCCACCCTTGTAGGCCCCCTTTAGGATTCTCTTATTGAGAGAGAGAGAGAGAGAGAGAGAGAGAGAGAGAGAGAGAGAGAGATTTATATTTCATCTGTGTTCTGCTCTGTTGATACTGTCAGGATTCAGGTCTCTCTGATATATTGTTGTGAATGGAAAAAGATACGAGAGAAGCTCAGTACTCAAGTGTTCTTGTTCATGAGCCTCAGCATCTAATGTCAACAGTTTCTTTCAGGAATTACTAATTCTTTTGTAAATACCCATTGCATATGTCCCACATTTTAAGCTAGGTTTACATGTAGAAACACTGGAAAAGCCACATTTGCTCTCATGCCTGGGAAAAGAGAGTTTTTTTTCTAATGAGTTCCATCAATCTTTGATTCTCTCATCTCTAACAACCCAGCTATACAGTGACCTCACAGCACATTCTATTTTCTCTAATGTACTTTATTACTCTGTGGTATTCTTTTAGTGTCAAGCTCAGCATTTTCAGCAAGCTTAGATTCCTGCTTTTGATTAGAGTTCTAATTGATTCTTCCTTTGTCAGAAAAATGTCTAAAGGTCAAACATAATATTTTATATACTTGTTAATAAAAGTTCCCATGCTTACCTATGTCATACTTGTTTTTAATATTTCTCAATTATCTATCTTGAGTTCTATTTACTACTCAATGCCCTTATTCTGATCTCATTTTCTTCCATGTTAAACTAACTGTCATTAGTCAAAATAAGTGATTCTTTACAAAACATTTCTTATATATTATTATTCTTCCTATTAGTCTTTTAGTAGGTTCTTACTTATTTTGATCATATACATTCAGTTGCCCCAACTCTTCACACACATATCACCCATTCCCTACCATCCAACTTTGTGTTACTTAAATAAACAATTTTAAACACTTCAAATACTGTTTATAGTTTCCAAATACTTTTAGATGTTTTAGTTCCATAGGGGTTTGTTTAACATATCAGGGACTACATTCTAAGAGAAAACGGTCTCTCCCTCTCACATAAGGTCACAATTGCTGATAGCTGCATTCCCTAAGGTAGGTGTGTGTCCAGAACTTCTTAGAGTATTTTTATTTCTTAGCCTCTAATATTTAATAGCTGAATTGTTGCTCTGATAGAGAGTCATTCCATTTGAACTTTTTCATATGGTTGTGGGTATATACCTCTTTATAGTTGTACATTTTAAAGATATATAATATTGACACATCATTAAAAACTAACTGAAAGGATGTATTTAAATTATTAAAATTAGAAATCAAATGGGAGAGACTGAAACAGGCACTGAAGAAATATAGAATATTAGAAGAAGATAAAATATCAATATTCTATCAAAATGGAAAATATAAAAGAAATACACACATATGTGTGTGTGTGTATGTGTATATGTGTATACATGCATACATATGTATGTTTATATATGGATATATCTTTATTAAACTAAAAGGAATGACTAGTTTTAATAGATCTATAAAACCATAGAAATAAATGCTGAAATGAATATTTTCCAACCAAAAAAATATCAAATCCAAATTCTGGATTCATAGGCTAATACTACCAGACCTTAAAAGAATTAACACCAATATTCTCCCAACTATTTTACACAATAAAGAGGGAGAAACATGCTCTAGTTCCTTTTACAAAGCCAGAATTACACTAATTTCATAACCAGACAAAAACCCAATGAAAACCATACACAAATATATTTAAATAACACAAATATAAAAATTTTCTCTGATCAAAATATATTTAAAATTCTCATTGTCTCAGAAATAAGTTATAGCTGGGTTTGTCTCAATGGCAATAGAATATGGAAGGATTTGGGGATGAGAATAATTTAATAAAACATATTAAAATTCAGAATTGTAATAAAAAGAAAAACTAATTTAGGTTGTCAGATTTTTGGCAGTTATTGCCTTAAACTTATTTACCATAAGCAATCTTGCTATCTCCATAATGATTTATTAAATTTCAAAAAGCTAAGATAGTTTTCTAAAAAAAAAAAAAATTAATCTCGATTTTCAGTACCCCTCCAAAAATGCATGACTAAAATAATTGTAAATAGAACTGAAGAACACATCCAAATGAGAATTCACCACTGTAACTCTTGTTTAATTTCCTCAGATGACGGGATGAGATGAAAGCCATACTCAAGCTTTGCAAACGTAGGGTTTGGGCTGAGTCCATAGCATTTCCTTGTGTGTTCTAACTATTGTTCAGCCTAGGCCTGAAAGCTTCCAGCCTCCATACAATCTAATCGAACAAGGTAACTGAATCAATCTGGTTTTTCTTGGATGCTGCCTGAATCACTCCGCTTGACCTCATGGTAACTTTCCTAAGGTGTTTTAATCTTTTTGCTCCTTCTCCTTCTCTGGCACTTTCTGTCTTCACCTGTGTCTAGCTTCTCTCTGAAACCAGTGTCTGTAAAACTGCCCCAATAAAACTACCACATACATACACCATCCCATTTCTCTCTCACACTGCTCTTAAGTAGCTTCTTTTTCCTGTGCTGTTTTTGTGTGATTTGGCCATATCCCATCTGTGTCTCATTCTGTCAAATCCTTCTCTGATTAATCACTTTTCCTGCCCCTCAATTAGGTGTTACTTTCTAACATGAATGTTTCCTTCTACAAACTACCCTTACCTTAATTGTGTGGCACTTTTGTATTCCAGCCAGATAGTACTGCAATCTTGGGTTTGTCTGCATTCTGGCCAGATCATACAGTCCTAGAAGGTCTTTGGATGTTATCTCTTGCCAGCAGCAATGTTGTTGAATTAAAATTCCTCTACATCGCCCCCCTTTCCATTTAAGCTAAAAATTGTAAACAGTTTAACTTTTACAACAGAAACAATTATCAATCCCACAATTTAGCAGTCAAAATGTCCTTTTGAAGATTCAGTGATGTATTGTTCCTTCACAATGCAGTCCTGATCATCTGTTATTCAGGAAATGTCCATTTCAGAATCAAGGTTTTCCAGTCTGCCATTCTGATGAATGATGTGTCATTTACGGCAAGTTTGATTGTCTGTTTTGGTGTCTTTCTGCATTTCTTCCTCCTTTGAATCATACTTTTCATGTAGAAGTTTCTTTTATTTAGAATGGATATTTCTCAAATTTGTTAGGACCTATAGTCTTTCATCACCTGTGGAAATATAGACAAAACCTCTTCCCCAACATAACACATTCCTTGACTTCCATTCTAATGTTAAGACAGCTTTAAAATATACAGGTTGATCCAATTTAGTAGTTTGTTTCTATAATCCAGTGTCTTTCAGCAGCTGTTGTTCCTGCCTCATGGGCACTCAAAAATTTAAAATTAATAAAGTGTTATTCAACCTATTTCTAGGAATCCTTATTCTTCCCTTTCTGATTACTAAGGTAACAATTAAATATTTATGAATTACAAGTACAGGAAGGCTGAGATCTTCTAGGGAACTCTCTAGGAAAGCCATGCCTACAATCTCCATTCAAATGACCTCATCTTCCACTGTTAAATCAATGAACATTTTGACATCTAAGATTATTGGCCATTGTTTGTCTAATTATATAGTCATTAGGGTCAATATCAGCAGTAGTTTTAATTTATTTATCCATGGGTGTTGTAAGAGATTTTAAAGATCCAAGAACTGTTTTACACCCTGCATTTGCATTTTTGAAAGCTAAAGTTTCAATTAATACCTGCTCAAATCTAGATCTGTTTTTCTATTTATAGTAGGCATTAATCTTCACATAAAATCCTTTGTGAAAGTGTAAACAAACTCTGTTTATTTTGGAAAAATAGTCCATAGAAAGGCAAAAATACACATTTTCCTAAAAGATGGCCAGAAGATTTCCTGTAATATGTGCTACATATAAGTTGATGAAAACACAATTAAATAATAAAACTTGAAAATTATAATTATCATAAGATTTTCCAGCCAAAATTAATTTAGAGGAACTTAATTTTCAGAGTCCATGTCATGTACTTATCTTGCATCTAAGAATATCCATATGTTGTCATAAAAATAAGTTGTAGCCTAGAAGTTCAATCTCTATGATCAGTATGCTGTTACAGGGCATGCCAGCTTCTTATACTGTCACATAAAGCATGACATTAATTATTCTAGTAATACCGAAATATAATCATTAAATAAGGGCACATATTAAGGCAAATTAATTCAGGAAGTAATAAGATCTAATTTAAACCTAAATATCATTTATATCATTTCACATGCATGAAAACACAAATAGGATATCAGATGATTTCTTTGATTTATTTCTAAGGCTGATCATACAAATATGCATACATACATATAAAATATAATATTTTATAATATAATATATAGGTAATTTATTTTAGATTCCATCCATTAATTTGGAGGAATAACAGGTTTTACTTATGTGCTTTTTGTCAAACTTTCCCATGGGTATCCATTACACAGGTGTGTATTCCTGTTCTATTTATCAAAGCAAAAAAAATCCAGCTTGGAAATACTTTCTTACATTAAATATGAATTTTTAAAATTAGAATACTATCAATAATTAAAACAAAACTTTAGTTTCTTGTTTTACTGGACTCAAATAACTCTTTTTTTCACCCTAGACACATAATGCCGAACTTCAATCTATAAAATTCCACAATTATCTAGATGAACAATTCAGAAGAAGAAAATTAAATCAGAGCCAGGAAAGGATTATTAGCTGCTCTAAAGTTAGTTTTTGCTGGATTTTAATTTCTATACTAATAGTTAAAACAAGGAAAACAATCCATTAGTCACTGCAAAACTAGTTTGCTTTCAACTGAAAATCTAAATTTTTTATTACATTTTACATTCTTTAATTTTACAACTTATCTCATTTATTTAATAAAAAAATTATCAAACTTAGAAGACCTTCAAAGCTTAAGAAGTGCAATTGTGCTTCTTAAATCAGATCACATGAGATTTCCTAAATAATAACTTCTAATTAGGGATGTCATTATCTATACTTCATGGTTCACATTATTTGTGATATTGAACTGAGTGCTGTGAGAACATAATTATCCTTAAAATTGAATGTTCATCATGAAAAGTAAAACCTGATCATGTAAAAATGGAAAGACAGACTGAGTAACACTAATATGAGGTTGAAAATTTCACACTTGGCAGAGTCCTATTAACTCACACTACACACAATTTTGTTATTTTTATTTCTTTTCTTGTTCAGGGCTATAAACAATAAAGGAGAAACAAGTCAAACATCAGCCACAAAAGAGTTTAAGGCAGATTTTTCATCTTCTAATTTACAGCAAACTTTACCAATTCTTCCTTAGATAAGGACATTTGCTGTTTACTTGAATTACTGGTACTGAGGCTCCAGCATAAACACTCAGAAGCATTGGTTAAAAATGGTTTCTCAGGGTTACATAGAAACTTTCCTATCATTACATGTGGGTGGATGATGATCATTTTTGGTGGGCCATTCAGAAAAGTTGCTAAACAAACAAGAAAAGAAGGATGCTGCTCCTGTAATGCCTGGTCATCAGGACCACTAACCTTAACTTCTGAAAATGTTCGACTTTGCAGCTACTACTGAAGCAAATAAACCTACTCACTACATAAAATGACAAAGGACTTATATAATTCAGAAGAAAAAACTAAGTGTCATCCATTACTCAAGTCTTAACATTCAATTTCTTTTGTATAACCAACGCCCATTCTATTCATCTATGCAGAGATTAACCATTGTTCACTTAAACCACAGGTTAGCATTTAAAGCTTAAACATAGTACCAAGGCTCAAAGCAAAATGAAATCGATTGCCAAAGACTAGATAAAAATAAAAATCACAAACTTATTGTAGTAAAACCACAAAAGGAACGAAATGTTCCACCCTTACTATTTCTTGAATGTTTGAATGATTAATTGATTATACCCTACAAGCACAATGTATCTGAAAGATAGCTATTTTCATTTCAAATGATAATTCTGAATATTGACAGCACACAAATAAGAAGCATTGTAAAAGTGCACAAACTGTCTTAGAATTTAAATTTGCTAGATATCAGATTCTTATGACTTTAAAAAAATGTTAGGTATTCTTTAGAGGTTCGGGTACCTGAATAACATTTTATATTTTTATAACAGAATGAATGCATATGATTGGGCATTCAGTTATTACTTAAAAGTAATTGCTCATTGCATTATTATTTTTTATATCCATTTGTTTATTATGGATTCATGGAGAAACCCAAAGTGAGGAAAGTCGTGTGTTCTCATATGCTTACTCAGAAAATAATATTATAGTTAATGGAAGAAGGGAATGTGATCATGCTACTTTGATTTAATTACTGTCACAAAAATATGTAAAGAAAAGCAACTTAAAGAATAGTTTTATTTTAGATTACATGTCAAGGAAATAGTCCATCACTGAAGGGAGATGATAAATCACAGCAGAAGGAACTTCTGGGATCTGGTCATAGACTCTAGTCAGAAAGCAGAGAGATGAATGTGGAATTTCATAGCCCATTTTCAGGGTTAGTCTCTCTGTCCTGTTAAACTTTCTAGAAACACATTCATGGACATACCCAAAAGTCTATTTTCATGTTGCTTCTAAATCGAGTCATTTGACACAAAACAATCATGACAGAATAATTTCATGTTCTTCTTCTCCCCCTGGGCAATAAAAGAGTCCTCATGATATGATAGGATTATAAGTAAAAACATTTTGTTGTTTTTGTTGTTTTTTATTTTTTTCATTTAAGTATGTCTCATGGGTCAACTCATAGAATGGCATTCATATCCTTAATCAGTGAATTTTGAATAACCTTAATTGTGTCTTTTCACATTAAGCAGTCTTCTGGTATTTCTGTTTGTTAGGAGTGATAGATCTTTCTCCCTCACCTTGTGAATAGAGAGCAAAGATCCTGCCCATCAAAAAGGCAGACAAGATTACCAGCAAAGTGAACTCTGGGAACTCTTCTGGACAAATAGAAGCATGTAAATAAAACACTCCCAGATTCCTATCTAGTAGAGCATTCTTCTCCAACTCATGAAGAAGATAAAATGCAAAGAGAATTTGTTTCATTTTTTAAATGTCAGGAAAACATTTTCTTACTTCAGCCTGTAAGACTGATATTTGGTCTTAAAATCGATCATGTCACATGTTTAGTTTTCTCTTTTTTTATTATATATGCTTTTATTAATTCTTGAGAATATTCTTTTTTCTATTTTTATTATTTTATTTATTTATTTTTCTTTTTTTATTGGATATTTTCTTTATTTACATTTCAAATGTTATTCCCTTTCCCGGTCCCCCCCCCCGAAAACCCCTATACAATTCCCCCTCCCCCTGATTCTATGAGGGTGTTCCTCCATCCACCCACCCTTTCGTACCTCCCCACCCTCAAATTCCCCTACACTGTGGCATCTAGCGAGCCTTCATAGGACCAAGGGCCTCTCCTCCCATTGATGCCTGACAAGTACATCCTCTGCTACATATGCGGCTGGAGGCATGGGTCCTCCATGTGTACTTCTTGGTTGGTGGCATAGTCCCTGGGAACTCTGGGGGTCCGATTGATAAGTGGATATTAGCTCAAAACCTTGGAATACCCAAGATACAATTCACAGAGCACATGAAGAAGACAGACGTATGAGTGCTTCAGTCCTTCTTAGAAAGGGAAACAAAATATTCATGGGAACAAATACAGAGACCAAGAGTGGAGCAGAGACTGAAGGAAAGGCCACCTAGATAGAGACTGTCCCACACGGGGATCCATCCCTTATACAGTCACCAAACCCAGACACTATTGTGGATGCTAAAGAGTGCTTTCTGAAAGGAACCTGATATAGCTGTCTCCTAAGAGGCTCTGACAGAGCCTGACAAATACAGAGGCGGATACTGGCAGCAAATCATTGGACTAAGAACAGGGACCCCCATGGAGGAGTTAGAGAAAGGACTGAAGGAGCTGAAGGGGTTTGCAATAAACAACAGTAGTTTATTCATTATATTCCCATCGTTGCTTCCCCTCTCAGTCCCCCCTTCCACCCTGTTCTTTAAGCCTTTCCTCTGCTCCTTTGCTGCAACAGCCTTCCCCCTTCCCAGGGACCTCAAGTCTCTCAAAGATTAAACATATCTTCTTCCACTGAGGTCTGTCCAGGCAGACTTCTATTATATTTGTTCTAGGGTGCTTGGACTGGCTCATGTATACTCCTGGTTAGTAGTTCAGTCTCGGGGAGCTCCCTCGGGTCTGGATTAGTTGAGACTGCTGGTCTTCCTATGGGGGTTACTCTCTCCTTCAGCTTCTTCAATCCTTCCCCTAATTCAACCATAGAGGTCCTCGACTTGGATGTAAGTATCTGCTTCTGTCTCAGTCAGCTGCTTGTTGGGCCTCTCAGGAGACAGCCATGCCAGGATCCCATCTGTAAGCACATCATAGCATCTGTAATAGTGTCAGGACTTGGTACCCTCCTATGAGCTGGATCCCAAGTTTGACTAGTCATTGGACACCCTTTCCTTCAGTTTCTTCTCCAGTTTTGTCCTTGCAGTGCTTTTCGACAGGAACAACTCTGGTCAGAAATTTTGACTGTGTGTTAGTAACCCTGTCCCTCTACTGGAAGCCCTGTTTATCTACTGGAGGTAGAGTCTTTTAGTTCGCTCTCCCCAATGTTGGGCATTTTGGCAAAGACGCTCCTGTTGAGTCCTTGAAGTGTCTCACCTCAAGAGTCTCTGGTACTTTCTAGAGGTCCCCCCCCCCCGCCCATGCTGCTAATCTTCATTCATTCTCTTAGCCCTCTGGACTTTTTTTCTGTTCCCCAACCCCATACCTGAACTTGTTCCCCTTCCCGCTCCTTCTCCCATCCAGGTACCTGCCTCCCTCTGCCCCCTGTGATTATTTCCTTCCCTCTACTCAATAGAATTGAAACATCCTCACTTGGGCCTTTCTGCTTGTTATGCTTCTTATGGTCTATAAGTTGTATCGTAGGTATTCTACATTTTAGACTAATATCAACTAAATAGTGAGTATATACCATGTATGTTCTTTGGGTCTGAGTTGCCTTATTCAGAATATTTTCTAGTTACATCCATTTTCCTAAAAATTTCATTATGTCCTCATTTTTAATAACTGAATAGTATATTCCATTGTATAAATGAGCCACATTTACTGTATCCTTTCTTCAATTGAGGGACATCTTGTATCCAGCTTCTGGCTATTATAAATAAGATTTCTATGAACATATTGGAGCGTAACTATGCTTGGGTAGTTATATTTTTTATTTGTCCTATATGCAATTATAGTTTTTCTTTGTCATATATTATATTTAAATATAATTTGTAAGTAACTGACCAAACATAATTATAGGTATCATGATTCTATTGATAGCTCTGATGGCTCAATGCACAAATTCAAAACAAAAAATAAATGTGGGGTAAATTTAAAAGTTGTGGTTCATTTCTACTATATGTTTAGGATAGTGTTTGCAAGGTGACTCTCATCTGTCTGTGCACTAAATCATTGAACTGTAGCTATAAATCTTGTCTGATATACTTTATCTTGTAATAATAGCAAAAACAAATAAGAATTCTGTGGTTGATCTTTGAGCTTTATGTCTCCTGAATTCATTTTCTCATCTGCTACTAGATAGTAGACTCTTTAAGGAGAGAAATTGTGTCTGGTACCTTCATTACACAGGATGGAGATTTGCACATTGTAGTGCCACAATGATAACTTCTGAGAGAGAACAGAATAGCTTAATCACTAAGCCTGACAGGTTGCACTACACACAGTGCTTGTGTTTTCATTCTGATTTTTCCATGAAAAGATTTTAAAAGCAAACACTCTTTGCAAAATAATGTTAAATGGCCATGTGCATAGTACTATTCCATGAGGTATATATATTGTCTTGAAAAGATTTCCCTTTTAAGTGTCATGTTCTGCAATAACTGATTCTGAGTTTGTTCACTGACTAAATATAGCAAATCTCTACAACAGTATTGTAAAAAAATTCTTGCATGAAATGACTGGCATTTTGTGTTAATTGTGCTTAATCTCTCTACATTATGTACTTGAAAAATACATTGTAAAAGTGGACAATTGTTTCTATCACTTATTTTGTTGTATAACAAAAGATACTCAGTTATAAAGCCAACAAATAATAATCATTCTTTTAGTTTAGCCTAACTTTCTGTGTGTTGAACATTCCTCAAGTAAATAAGGCTAAGTCAATAGATGCTATCACTGTTCATAAGGCTGGGGTGATCCCTTCGTTCAGCAGGTGTCAAGATAATGTAAAATGTCCTTACTCACTTGTCTGGAATTTGTAAGGCTATTACTTGACAACAATACAATCAGATTATTTGTCTCTTACATCCAGTAGGCTAGTCAAAAGGTTGTGCTCAAGCTTTTTTGTGACTCTAAAAACAGCATAAGACATCAAGCCCAAATGATATAAAAATATTGTTAATTTCTCTGCTGAATTGTATTTTGTTAACTGGATAGAAGAATCTGTAGATATAATTTCCTGAAGGAGTCTAGAAGGGAACATTCAATCATTGAAGAAGTAAACTTTCACAGGGCCATAAATTAAAAAACAAAAACCAAAAACAGACATTATGCATTTACTACAAATTTCTTTAATGAAGTCTATGATTTGTACCACTGTCATGAAAAGGGGAAACATACATTGAATCTAAACACCTTCATATACCTCAAATAGTTGTGTGATTACTGTATTCAAAATTGTATTCTCTAAAAGTATGTGTAGTATGGCTCTTAGCTATTCAGAATGTAATCAATATGCAAGGCAATGTTAAGAAAAATAACAAAATCATCCACTGACATGCACAGATGTGAAAAAGGGGAATCTGGTTTTTTCTCCAAGAGACCTTAAAATACTGGTGCATTAAACATCTGAACAATCCTGTACTTGTTCCAAGTGTCTGGATTAGGTATGGTTGTGTTTTCTTTTAGATCCTCATTTTCTTGGGACTTCCTTTATCCAAATGACATGTCTTTTACCAATGGGTCCTTCTTTACTATTCTGGATTTTTCTAAAATTAAGTAAAGTTCTATTTAAGAGACAGAAGTACTATTAAAACTTTATCTTTCTCTCTAGGACATGAGGCAATATTCCTATGTTTTGTATGTATTTGTTAACAAGAAGAGAGACACGTCACTTTTATCTTAAATTTTAAAAAGTAAGATTCACCTTAAAACATTTATTGTCAATAAATGTGTATTTTGCATTTTTAACTTTTAACCATTTAAAGAAAATTTTATTTATTTTCAATTTTTTCATGCAATATATTTTGTTTATATCTCTTTCTTTATACCAATTCCTTTCATATCATCTCCACTTTCCTACCCTCCAACTTCATTCAAATTTTCTCTATCTCAAACTAAAACAAACAAACAAAAAAAATAAAGCACCAACCAAGCAACAAATCCCCAAAGGGGGAAAAAATTATACCATAGCAAACAAAGAGACAATTTCCACAAACAACAACATGGAGTACATTTTGTGTTGGTCATCTACTCAGAAGCATGTGTCTGAAGAAATGTGGTTGATATAGTGTCAATTCATTGGACAAACCCATTATTTTTTCTCCTGTTATCAATTGCAATTAGGTTCTTATTTAGGGTTGGGGATTTTGTGTTAACTTCAGCATCTCTATCCTGGAATTTTTCCTGATATGAACTTGTGCAAGTCTTGTGAATGCTATCAAACTCTGTGAGTAGATCGATAGATAGATAGATAGATAGATAGATAGATAGATAGATAGATAGATAGATAGATATGTATCTATATCTATATACACATACATACATACATACATACATATAGTGTGTGCCGGCAAGACATTCTTTCAGTAGAGTCATCCACAACCTCAGGCTTGTACAAACTTTCTTAATCTGCTTCTAATTTTCTATATAGTATACTGAGTACTAAGGAGAATAATTTTTTTGTTGTTGTGGGAAATATATAAAAAGATGAAATGTATGGCGTGTTCCTGCACTATGCCCTGGTTCTCTCATCCCTGGCAGGCTAGCCAGCCATGCACTGGCAGGCAATGCCTAACCTGCTTTCATCTGGTGGAACTCTGACTCAGAGCTCCAAGATCTCTCCATCCAGCTCACTAGGTTCTCACTGGTGGGTCTCTACCATGCCAACCCCATTCTTCAATACCCCCATGGCCTCTGTGGTGCACATCAGGCAAACCCACACTTTGTAGCTGTACCTTTCTCTCTGGGACCCAGACAAGGCGCTGCGTGAAGGAAAATGTAACACAAACTTTGATCAGAAACAATGGTAACTCAATCTCTGGAAGCAACAACTAAAACCTAACCTTGTAACCTTTTCAAAATCTGATTCTTCTGGTGGTGAATCCTTGCGGATCCACCATACCAGGAGACTCTAGTAGCTATATTTTACCTACATGCTGTTTCTCTTCCAAAAGGAACCTCTCTCTCTCCTGCTTTTTCTCTCCACCCTCCAACCTGGAGTCCTTCTACGTGCCCATGTGAATGGCTCCTTTATTCATTAGGAGATGGGTTCACAAGAAGTCACAGGTGTAACTCATTCCTTGTCTGAAGCCCTTCACAAGAGGGCACAATTAGCAGAATACAAAAAGCCCCATGGCTATCCATGACATTTTGTTTGTTTGTTTAAATTAAAGTTGAGTTCTCCAAGGTCTCTCACTTTCTGCACATTGACCAGATGAGGGTCTCTGAGTCAAATAAGCTACACTCTTTATGGATTGTTTTATTGCTATCTTAATTTAAAAGAATAATAGAGGTAGGTTTTTCTCTAGGAATCATGGTCTAACTAGTATCAGATTATTGGCCACTACAGTTGCGTGTTTCACCTTATATAGGTTGCCTTAAATGTGGTTATAAAAGAAGCAGAGGTTCATTGGTTACGGCCACAGTTGTGCCATTATTGTACCAGTATATATTTTAAGAAGATTTCTCCTTATTTAGTCCTCCTAAGATTACCCTTATCCTTTCCTATTACAATATTCCATTTTTTCCCTCAGAAGATATCACTTACTTTAAGGGACTTGTTCCTTAAAATCTGAATAAATTTTGTTGATATTCTAAATAAAGTACACATATCTAAAACTTAAAAACCAACAGGGCAAATTAATAATTAACTCTAGTAAATGTTGAGAATATCAACTTTAAAAGCAGAATCAACAATTGACATAATTTCGATACTGAGGTCAGATAACATGTGAAGAAAGAGGCTATATTTGTAATTATTTACATGAAATATTGATACATCCATTGGTATATCATTTGGATGTTAGAAGGTAAATACTCATTTATAAAATATGCAGACAAGCCTACTGTATGCTCCCTTTTCTTTAGTTTTAGGAAACACAGATAATATAGGAAAGACTACTATTAACAGTTGAGTTTAAGGAAAATAGTACTATGAATCCAAACAGCTTACCACATGGAGAAGACTGAAAGCCTTCTTGACAAACTAGTAATATTAAAAAAAAAAAAAAATTCACAGGCATTCAGAAGTCCCTGTGAATTGACATTATATGTATGGCCACTCATTTATGTCTACGTGTCCTCCATTCTTCTCTTCAGTTATGATCCGTTATAAAGGAGAAATCCTCCACAATGTGAAAAATCAGTAACTTCAATGTCATCCTCTGTACTAGAGAAAATTATCAAATATAAGAATCATTGAAACAAGCATGCACTAGCTGCTCTTGAACCTGCATCTACCTTATGAATTTTCCTGACACATGACAGGATAAACATATTCTTATCTATCCTTTTTTGAGATGGGTTCTCAATAATTAGTCAACCTGGATGATATGGGTCTCAATCATATATCATTCTGCTCTTTTCTGCCGTCTATTGCTAGGACGGAAGTAGAGCTTCTTTCTGCAGCTAGAGGAAGCACAGACTTTCTGTCTTTACTGTTCTATCATAATTTAGTTATTTTTCATTTTCTATCCTTTGTGGGCATTTAATGATTACTGAAGATTGAAAGTTTCCGAAGTACCTTTTTAATCCATTTGTCTTCAGAGTTTGTTTAATATACTTTCTGGTATACAGTAGGATATTACTGAGTCTTTCACAGAAAAACAGTTAGACTAAATAATGAATAATTGAGTAGGTATGTGACTTCAGTATTATAAAGAAATGAAAACATAATTTAGAATTTCTATAATCAGAAGATTAAAATTATTTTATTATTACTGTTTTTCAGGATATTTCAGCCTGAAATATCCTGCTGATATAACAGAAAAAATTCACAAGGAACCCAGCAGCAATTGTTAGAATATGCTGGCACAAAATATTATTTGAAAATCAGTGGAATATTTCTTGAAGTTAAAGGAATTAAGTTATGGTGTAGAGAGACATGTCATGTGACAAATTTATCAGAAAATAAATATATTATTTAAAACTAGATTCATCTGGGAATAACAACAACAATAATGAAGCTTCCAGTGTAAATCAGCTTAAGACTAGCACCTGTTCCTATGGATGCATCATAATAAAATTTCAGATTCCATTATACAACCAAAACTGATGTTGATACTCTTCCTGTTAAAACTCTTGTAGCAAAAGATAGTAGGAAAATTTCATTCTTGCTCTTCATTGGCATTTAGATGGCCCTGTGGAAATAGGTCTTAAAAATACAAAACAATCATAAGCCGTGTGCAAACACAAATCTAAGACTGTTTCTAAGCTTAGGGGAAGAATGTAAACAGGAAAGAAGAAGCAGTTTATGTATGAGTTGAATTAAAAGTATAAAACCATTTGCATTTCACACTGCATGCTCAAAGTAGTAGTTCTAGGCTCTAAGGCTGTAGTACATACATCATACAGTGTGTTGCGAAGATTAATCTTTGGTGTCAAACTGGCCACAGAGTTGTATACAGGTATTTGTATAAATGTTGTTATAGATGTTTCTGTCATGAGTTTTATTGAATTTATTCTTAATAAATAATGTTGCTGTGAATATTTCAGACTTACAACATGATGCAATGTGACACATAAAGATAGTGTCTATGAGACTGATACAAATTACCACACTAATCATTTTTCATATTTACATTTTTATGAGTAGAACAACCAACTAAAATCTACCAAATACCCACAGACCTTTAGAGGTATATTAGGTATTAGGTCAGAGAAAATTTAAAGGTATTACATCAGAGAAAATTTCTGATGAATAATTCTGAGTACAGATTACTGAGTACAGGGTAGTAAGTATAAATCTCATATGATTAGTTAAAGGTTGGTAGCAAATAAAATCTGACCTATTCTTGGGAAGAGAGGATTATTTCAACCACTGGCCTTCTAACTAAAAGTGATCCAACATCTTCTGTGATCCATGTGTGTGTGTGTGTGTGTGTGTGTGTGTGTATACCTATATATCCTAGAGTTTTTATACTTCTCAAATCCTAAAATTGCATTATGTAATTAAGATACTTTCTGTCTCTCTCTCTCTTTCTCTCTCTGACTCTCTGCCTACTTCTTCCCCAACCCCTCCTTCCCTGCCTCTCTGAATTTATTTGAATGTGAACTAATAATGGCAATGCTGAATTCAGTCTGAAAAATGAGTTCATGTTGTAACTGGAAGGAGTGCCAACAAAGGCTCGTATGAGAGTACCTACTCAATGGCTAACATTAGAATTTTAGATTGGTAATAACATTGCCAGGGGTAAAAATTAGAGGCACTTTCAGATTGACATATTAATACTAATTTTCAGTCATTGTAACAGACTGGCTTATTTTGCCACATGGTATTTTTATTTGGAAGTTATTTTTTTTTCCTTTTTTTAAATTAATAATTCCATTCGTTTATATCTCAAATGATATGCCACTTCCTGGTTACCCCTCCACAAGTTCCCCCATCTGACAACCTCCCTTTCATCCCTCCCCTTTGCCTTGCTGAGGGTGCTCCCCCAACCCTCTCCCGCCCCATCCCTCTAGCATCCCCCTACGCTAGGGTATCAAATCACTACAGAACCAAGAGTCTCCCCCCACTGATGTCAGACAAGGCCATCCTATGCTCTCTATGTATGTAGAGCCTTGGATTCCTCACTATACTTTCCTTGGTTGGTGGTCCAGTCTCTGGGAGCACAGGGTGGTCTGGCCAGCTGATGTTATTCTTCCTATGAGTTTGCAATACCCCTCACCTTCTCCAGTCCTTCCAGCAGATCCCTGACCAGGGTCTCTGAGCTCAGTCTGATGACTGGCTCCAAGCATCCACATCTGCATTGGTCAGTTGCTGGCTGAACCTCCCAAGGAGCAGCCACACCCGGTACCTATCAGCAAGTGCATCTTGACAATGGCAACAGTGTCTGGTTTGGAGTCTGCAGACAGGATGGACCCCAGGTGGGGCAGTTCCCGGATGGCCCTTCCTTCAGTCTCTGCTCCATTTTTGTCCCTGTTCTTCCTTTGGACAGGAACATTTCTGGGTTAAAAACTTGGAGATAGGTGTGTGGACCGATCCCTCGAATGAGAGCTGTTCCTCTCTACTGCAGGTGGTCTCTAAGCTGTACTATAGAGCAATAGTGATGAAAACTGCATGATATTGGTACAGAGACAGACACATTGATCAAGGAATAAACTGAAGACCCAGAAATAAAACCTTACACTTATAGACACTTGATCTTTGACAAAGAAGCTAAAAATATACAATGGAAAAAGGAAATCATCTTCAATAAATGGTCCTGGTCTCACGGGCAATCTTTCTTAGTTGTGTCCATCATGGCAATACCATATTTCTTCATGATTTTTAAATCTTCATGCTTCCCTATCTCAGTTGTTTTCACTTCCTTATTTGAAAATTTTATCTAACTAATAATTATCTGGCAATTTGCCGGCAGTTTGCTTTACATACTGGTTGAAGGCAATTTTTTTTTTTTTTTTTTTTTTTTGCAGACTATTGATAGGCATTGACATGCAGCATCATGGAGACATCTAAGAAATGCTAATTTCAGTCGTTTTAATTGTCGCTTAGATTGTGATTTGTTTTTTCCAAATGTGTAAACAGGCCATTTATCTTCCCCGAGTGTCTTGTAGAATATACCACTAGATGGAAAATAGGTTCATCTTGTGTATATCTACTATTAAGGTACTTTTGCAGCTCAGAGCTAACTGGGACTATGAAACCAGTTTTCTACAAAATATACTTAATCTATTTTTAGAATCCAAAAAGGATATAAAACAGAGTAACTACACAAAACATCTATCCCACAAATATTTCTGAGGCATAGAGAAGGCAAGAATCTCATTCACAATTTTCAACGTATTCTTGAGCCCTGTAGAGCTCACATGATTCTGGGAAGTGCAATGGTAGATGATTCATCTCCATGTCCCCGCGTCATACATACTTAAGTACGTCACTAATTCTATAAAACTATGTCACATCCTTAGTCTACAACCAATATACAAAAATAACACTGAGGTATGATCAAGAAAGATCCACACTGCTGTGATTTGACATATGCCAAAAGGTTCTTGTCCAATGACTTTGTAAGGACCTGGAAATGCTGTTCTACTGGGATGATACGTCTGTTCCTGGCACTATGGAGCTTAAGGGTTATCCTTCTCTAGAAGGAATAGGAATAGAACCTTCGTTTTACTTAGATTTTACATTTCATCACTGAGACCATTGAAAGATGTTATGCCTATTTTTATGGTTTACCTTAGCGAACATGTTTTCAAATTATGACTTCTTAGGCAAAGACAGAGATACAGTTGCTTAAGGAAAAATGTTGTCTACCTAGGTGGATGCTTAGCTAGATTGTGCCTGATTTTCAGTTTTAAGAATCTGCAGAATCCAGTATCCCGATAAATATTCAAGGGTACAATGACCACTGTGCCATAGCTGAGGATGATGTAAGTAGAACCAGGAATTGGTCTTTCTGAATAGGTCACTGGTGATTACCAGGACAGCTCTGTAAACACATATTAATGTTGGCCAGGAAATTGCCGTGCTGTTCAAAATTGCTGACAGGAAGTACGGAGAGCTCTTAGGCCAAAAAGGCAGAGGATAAAAGATGATATTTATCTGATTATCACAGTCATACTGCACAGCTTTGGGAGGAAAAAAACATATTCTGTAAGAATTTGAAGTCTGAGAATAATGCAGGATAATACTTAAGTCTGTTCTAATGGCAAATATGTGTTCTTATGACATTGAGGCTAGCATATACATTTTGTCTTTTAACTCTGTCTTGCATACCATGACTTTAATTTCTCTCTCTCTCTCTCTCTCTCTCTCTCTCTCTCTCTCTCTCTCTCTCTCTATTTATTGGTTTTCCAATTCAGGATTTCTCTATGTAAACCTGGATTTCCTGGAAATTGCTGTACAGACTAAGCCAGCTTAATCCTCAGAGATCTGCCTGCCTCTGCCTCCCAAGTACTGGGATTAGAGGTGTGAACTACCACTACATGACATCTAAGACTTTAATGCTTACCTCTTAATGACTCTCACTGTAGTGACCTTGGCACTGGGCACCAATGCCAACCAAGAAGTAGGGAAGTAGGAGGGTATAGGCTTGGGAAGGAGGAATCAAAGTGCAACCTAGTCCAACACAATAGTAGTAGCTCAATCTTTAATATAGTACAGTAATTAGATTTCAATGTGGCAGGCCTGCTACTGAATTTCAAATGAAAGATATGAGATTTGTTCTTTTTCTACCCCAAGGGGAGTGTCTTTATTGCTGTGATGAATATATTGAAATTAATATACTGAATAGCACAGGAATCTTGCTTTGGCATTTTCTGGAGGGTTTTTCTTTCATTTGGTTATTCTTAAAGGAAGAAGTAGGCCACTCGTATGATATTATAATAAATTGAGTTCTTTTTATTTTGCTGTGTTCTAGCCATCTATAATGATCTGTGGGCAGATGATACCAGGATGATCTTCCTTCATCTCCATCTGTAGTATTGTTGTTTTGCTTTTACTATTATTGTATATTATTAAAACCTTGAAATATTTGTTTACATATAAATATATATGGGACACTTGCCACTTAAAATTGCTGTATATATTCACTAGAATTTTCACAATATTGTGTTTAATTAAAATCATAGAGCATATAAGACAGGGAAAATTTATTAAAGCTGTAGGACTTCACATATTTTATTTCTAATTTGAACTACTGTTTTAGCTTGTTATGAAAGTACATAATAGAATTTGATTACTATTCTCTTCAAGATGTAATATGCAATATTCAGAAGTGTTTAAAATTTTCTTTAACCTCTAAGTTTGAAGCAATCATACTGGAAGGCAAGGAGCAACTGCTGGCTAAATCAAATATGTATTTGAAATAAGGATATTTCACATTGCAGTCAAGGGACCAGCTATTTATGTTAATGCTTCAATTTTTATCAAAATTGGTCCCTTTCTAAAATGATTTTAGTCAACTCACCCTCCACATTAACATCAAATATATGAAAGGCATGTGTCTCTTAGGAAACCAATAATAATTCTGTCCCTAGATAACAATCCATCCCAACCGTGAGATTTGATGGGCTGGATTATCTAGAATGTTGGGTGCAGGTGGGAAGGTCTCATTTTAATCATTTGGAAATGAGTCCATCTAAAAGTTTGAAGCAGAGTTTTTATAACTTACTGCGGTCACCTTCATCTCTTACATATTAATTGAAATTATTTTTTCTTACTTGTCTTTAAGTATTCCTACTAAGAATGCTTAAAGTACCTGCTTCAGCCCAGCAAAATGCTAAACTGTAATGTCATTTCACAATGACTCAGGGATGCACCAGTGAAATAATGTAGTTTATAAAAACATTACATCATAGATTCCATAAAGATTTCTATCAACCCAAAATCAACATATTTCTTTAATGTTTTCTTTAATGGTCATAGATAATTGAGATGTCCTGCTCTTTGTGAAGTTAAAAATTCTATTTACTGCAGATTGGTCTGGAATGGATTTGGAGGGACACTGTATTAGCATTTACTTTGAAGTTTGCTTGCATAGGTCAATGAATCCATTAAAATCCAGGAGATTGAAATTTGGAGCTATCAAACACCATTTATTTTGCTTTCAGTTACCCAAGTTCTGATCTATTCTACATAGACAATTTTCATCATTTTCTACATTACATGCGTCTAACTTCCCTGTGCCTCAGAATCTCAGGGTTAAATAGAAAAGATCTGTGCCTATTCCAAAATTATAGCGTAAGTTTTAAAATGATCTAATACCTGTGTGTATGGTTATAGTTGTTGTTGTTGTTGCTGTGCGCATTGTATACACAGTTTGCGCATATATAAAGGAAAGAATCTGATCTTCCAACTTTATTATTATTATTATTGATAAGGTATTTAAATAGATCTAGAACTCACTGATTAGCGAGAGTGGCTGACCAATGACAAGCCTCTGGGATCCTTTGGCTCCTCTTCCCAAACTAGGATTTCAGATGCTGTCTTAATTAGGGTTATCATTACAAAGACGGAATATGAATACTGAAAGCAAGTTGGGTAGGTAATGTTTTATTCTGCTTAACACTTACTTTATTTATCTATTTTTTAAAGAAAAACTCTATGTTATCATAATTTCTCCTATGAAGTATGTTCAAGGAAATAAAGCTATGGTGTACCACAAATGATTTAAAACAATACTGGGGCATTTTGAATAATATGTACATACATAACTTAAATAAATATAAGTATTATTTTCTCTGGAAAGTTAGCTTGCAAATGAAAAGCAGCAGCTTGAATCCATGTCCTGCAAGTGCAGACATCTTCAAACTTGGACTCTTTCATATAGATACCTCGTCTATTAATGGGATACTAGATTTGAATGGCTTACACATCTAAATCATAGTCCATCATTGAGGGAAGTCAGATCAGAGACTCAAAAGGCAGGGTCCTGCTGGCAGGGGCCGATTAAGTCTAGGATGATTGTTACTTACTGCCTTGATCCCTCTGGCTTGCTCAGCCTGGTTTCTTATTGAACCAAAAACAAACAGACACAGTGTGTCTCCACCCAAAATGGATGTTTCCATCCCTATCAATTGGAGGAGTTGGAGAAGGGACTGAAGGAGCTGAGGGAGTTTGCAGCCCCATGGAGGGAGCAACAGTGTCAACTGGCCTGACCTCCTGATACTTCTGGAGACTGGATCACCAACCAAAGAATACACATGGAGGGACCCATGGTGCTGGCCGCATATGTGGCAGAGGATGGCCTTGTTGGCCATCAGTGGGAGGAGAGGCCCTTGGGCCTGATGGTGTTAGATGCCCCAGTATAGGGGAATGTCAAGGTGAGAAGACAGAGTGGGTATATGGGTGGATGGGGGAATACCCTCATAGAGGCAGGAGTAGAGGGGAGGGGATAGGGGGTTTCCAAAGGGGAGATCTGGAAAGGAGGAAACAATTTGCTCTACTAAAGTATATTCTTTAAACTGTTATTTTTATGATCAAAGAAGGTTATTTCTTGTTATTCAGATATTCAATGACTTTGTAGGATGTACTCTGTGTATTACATTAATTTTAATTTTATTTCTTTCATCCATTGGATGTTGAAAAATACTTATCACTTTCTCTATTAAAATTTTTAACTTACATTTTCCTCAAAAAGTATGAGGACACTTGGATGTATCTTTGTGGGAATTTCTAAAAGTGATCAACTCTTGTTATCAATAGAATTTTTTCTATTTTTTGATATTTTATTTACATTTCCAATGCTTCCCCCTTTCTAGTTCTCTTTGGAAACCACCTAACCCCTCCCTCTCCCCCACCTCTATGAGGGAATTCCACCTACCACCCACCCGCTATCAATAGAATTTTAAGGAAGACTTCTCATCAGTGTGAGTGGTCACACAATTCTTTGAGACTTGAAAGGTAACTCAAATTCAGAGGAAAGACAATACCTCCCTCGAGTCTCCTTTCCTCTTCCTCCTCTTCCTCCTCTTCCCCCTCCTCCTCCTCTGCCTCCTCCTCCTCCTCCTCTTCTTCTTCTGTGCCATTTTCTTAGATGGAATAATATGGATTGGAAAGAATTTAATAATAAAAGTGTTAGCAGATATAAAAATCTATTATTCATTCTGGTATTCTTCAGAATATAAAATATATAAAAATATAAATATAAAATATATAAAAATGTAAAACATATAAAGATATAAAATATGAAAGTATAAGTTCTAGCTTGCTTTTCTGTTGCTGTGACAAGACCCATCCTGTAAAAGAAGGGTTTACTTAAGACTCATTTTACTTTCATTTTTTTTGTTTTACTTTTTACATGGAGAGTGTTAGTATATAGAATTATATATCCACTTATTTATTTATGTATTTGAAAGAGGATATTTTCCATTTGGGATGATATTGGCTAGGCCTTAAAAACCTCTAGAAATTAAATTTTGTAAACTCCATCTCATTTTCCTAGGTTTATATATTTATATATGCAAATAAATGTGCCTAATTTATGAAGATTTACACATGCACTTTATCAAAATTTATTTTCTACAAATTAAGATAGTTCTATATTTTATTTAAACATATTCATTAATTAAAATAAAATCTCAGATATCAATATCTTAATATATTTTACCTCTTCATTTATATAGTCCATGTCCTATTGAACTAGGATATATGCACAGGAAGGTTACATTTAAACTTTCTTTATTAATATTGCTAGTTTTGTTAGTATGAATGGAATGGTGCTTACACACAATGGTGGTGAGAGAGCAACTTCATGGAATTATTTCGTTCCACTTTTATGTGGGTTCAACTGTGTTCATCACACTTGAATTATGTAGCATGTGTTTTATTCACTGTGGTATCTCATCAGCCCTATGAAAATTGTTTTACTTAATTCAATTAACTTGAGAAAAATGTTATCATTAATAAGAGCAGGCTGAAGGATGTGTATATGTATGTATATATATATATGCTTTAATGTTGCATAGTATTGGAAATCATAAAATCTGTGACTTCCACAGTATAAATAATAACATGTAACATATGCAGTTTAAGTGGTATGACCTACATCAGAGGCTCAGTGACAGAAGTAGGGCTTCAAGCTAAGCAGCTTAGCTCCAGATGCTGAACTGCTCACCATTATAGTCATTTGCATTTAGGTTATTTGTTGCTTCACTTAAGATATTTTTAACTTTATTGTAAAGAAATCCCCACATTTGCCATCAAAGGCTTTTTAAAGAATGTCTTAGTGATTTTCTGGCAATTTACTTCAGAGAACTATTTTCAATGTCCAGAATATTAGGAAATAATTGAAAAAGAATTAAGTTCATTATGCTACGATACTATTGGAGTATTTCTAGAAATTTTACTTCAAATAAATTTACAGGAACTTTGTTATTGTTTATATGTTAATATCCTCAAAGAAAATAGGGTAAATGGTCAGCCTGTTGGGGTGTAGACAGATGGAGGAACATTTAAGGAAGAGGTCAAAGCTCTTACCTTCATGTCCCATAAGGAAACCAAGAGAAACAATGGTCTATATTGCTTGGAAAGTCTCTCGGACAAACCCTGGCCAACAATTTAGGTCAAACATCTATGTCTGGAATTGAGGTTTGTTAAATAATATGTAGTTCATGATGGTGCTGCAGAGATATTAGCAACCCGTGCTGTATTTCCTTATAATGGAAGGACATGGAGGGTTTGGCTTCTGATTGTAATCTTTGTAATTTTTATTGTATTTTTCATTGTTATTCATGTATCTGCATATTTTATGATTTCATTCTCTTAGCTGTTGATTTTAATTTCTTTGTATATATCTATCACGATTTCACTGTCCATTAATTCGTCAAAAAAATGAAAACAAAAACATGTAGACTATGTTAATTTTCTAGCTACTTTTGAAAAGAGAAGAAAGAATGTGAATAGCCAAGAATCTCTGTAGTAGAATATAGAGTCCACTGAGAATATGCCAATGAGTAGTACTATTGGGTCACATGGTATATCTCCATTTACCTTTGTGAGAATTTCTCACCCTGGTTTCCTTAGTGATGTAGCAATTTTCAATGAAACCACCACACACAGGGGCATAGGTCTTACAACAATTAAGGTATAACTTATCCAAAAGCCTCCTTCCTTGGGACCAGCTTCTATAGTATTTATTGCTTTATATTGACCTGAGAAAAGTACTTAAAATTAATAACAGCAGAGTTAGGGATACAGTGTTTAAAATGTTTTGCAATGCTGTGTAGGATTATCTAGTATTGTGAAACAACAAAAATTTCCCTCCTTTTCATATTGAATAGTCCTAATAAGCTATAACTACTATGAACCACAACTATGACTTTTCTGTCAAGATGTCTCTAATGTCTAATATTGTCACTTTTAACTGTGGGTATGGACTGGTCTCAAGGCATTCAATAAGAAGGAGTTCATTCTTCCTTCTCCAACTCTAGCCAACTCAGATCATAGATCCGAAGAAGAACTAATGAAAGGCATTATTCTAAGCTAATTTCAAACTGTATTCTAAATACGCATCTTCTACCCACAAATAAATGTAGTTCTTATTCCTTGTCAAAAACCTTTGGTTCTCAACAGTACTTGGGTATTTTACTACAAAAGACTTAAATTTTATAAACACAAACATGTATGCCATTTTTCAATAAGAGATGTATGACAAGCAAAATAAGAAATGAAACAAAACAATATAAAATCTATAAAAAGAAGGAGATGGAATAAATTCTCAAACTCTAACTAGTGAGATATCATTTTACTGTATTTCACTTTCTAAGTGGATCAAACAATCATATTAGACATGGTTAAGGAACTGCCTCTTTCTAATGATAGCTAACAATTAGGCTCAATGTGTCTTCAAATGGCCATCTACATGTGCTTGACTATCCTAGCACTGCAAATTAAGGTTTAAAATATTATCTTGAGATTTTACAGAGAAATAACAAATAATAACTATGATAAACCTCACTTAAAATTCTCTTTATACTACTACTTGGACTAAGTGAATAATTTTAAAAGTTATTGTCATAAACATGATTCAAAATATAAAATTTTCACTAATAAACTATATAATTTATATGTGCTTGACTTTCAATTTCTAAGCTTCATGTTTCCTACTGGTATAAAATGAGTAAAAATAATCTAATACTATTTTGTGTATTTATATTTGTAATAAATAATACTAAAACTAGCACACTGTAAACATTCAATAAATGCTTTTGAGAGTAACTACTAATTGTTATTTCTTGCATAGTCTCTTGATACTGAAATTTTATTTAACATATAATCACTAAACATATAACAATTGTTGGGCATAAATTACATGGTGAATCATGAAAGCGGTTTATTCTTTAAGTGTTCGATAACTTGAAATGCTGCTACCCTGCTCTCATCTTTTAGAAATCAATACTAGAAATGAATCAGGCTGCAAGGGATTCATCTACCACAAGCTTCCTTCTAAATCTAGACAACATAAGAAGAACTATGTTATACAGCACTGGAAAAGTGTCATGTTACATTGATTTACTATGTTACTGACAGCACTGAAAAAAACAAATCAAACTCCCCAAGAAATAGCAAAAAGTGCATTCAACAAATGTTGTCCTTTGGATAACATCATTAGCCCAGGGTAATACCTGGAGGTACAAAACGATATTGAAAGGCAGCCATGAACCCTTTCCAACTATTTGACCTTTTGATTTTTAAAAACTAGTTTCAAAAATTTGGCTAAAAAGGTTCACAAAAGCACAACCAATTGAATTTAAGTCATCTTATGTTTATTTGTTAAAATATTGTTGAGCCAACCTTAATAGAAAAATTAATTTGCTCTAAGTCAGGTCATATATCCTGAATAGCTGAATAGTTTTTTGGGTTTTTTTTAATGCTATGACTCAAACTAAGGTCCTTGTATATCAACAAAGGAAGAGTACCATTTAGGTAAATTCCCATTATATTATCACTTTCTTTAAAAATGTCTGAAAATGAAAAATGCAAGTTCTTATCTTAATCTAGGAAAGCAGTGAAAGAATAAACGATTATTTCATATGACACAAAACTAAAGTGCTTATTTAGAGTATAAGTTAATAGACATTAAATTTAACAAATTCATGTCACCATTTTTAACAATGCCTACTTTGGTTTTCCATTCAGATTAATTTAAGCAGATAAGACTTCATTTCTTCTTATGTCATCATTTTATCATATAATAATTTTGATAAATATTTTATTATAATATACTAGTAATATCTCCTTTTTCATGAAACTTTACATTTAACTCAAATATTATGTTTTACATATTTCATCTAATATAATATTTTTCAGTTGTCCATGAACTCAACATGTGTAGTATAATTAATTCATCTAGAAGATAATGCAATACAGGAATATATTAATTAAATTTCATTCAATTATTATCATATGCTCTTTTATCTAAAATTGATAAAAGTCATGCCCCAAATGTAAAGTAAATGGGATTTAACTGAATTATGTGTTATAAAGATGCCTTCTATTATCATTTATTATTTGCTATAAAATCATGTAAAATTAATAAATATTCACATATGAAAGGCTTCAACATTGAATATCAGGTAGTCTTCAACTCCATCATACCATTCTCTTTGTCATAGAAGTGACGAGATGATTTGTAATTGCGATCAATCTTTGAATGATTTATAGCTTCTGTTTCCTATGGAAAAACTAGTGAATGCCCTCTGTATTTAGTACTGTTGTCATTTTAAGGGGAAATATTCTCACCTTATAGAGAACATACTGCTTGGGTAAGAGTAGACTGCTTCACGACACATCAGTTTCTCAGCTTTGAAAGAGCTATTTCCCAATCTTTCATGAGAAGGCATCAGTAGTGACTAGGATCGTGTAAGCAGGTAAGATGCCCTGTAGAAGTTGTGATTTATTGTACTTTCAATACCCTGCAGAAGAGTTTGGGCCAAAGGAGTGAGAGCCATGGTAAAGAGACATGATGAAGGAAGCCAAGCAAACAGAAGCAAAGCAAGCCCAAAGCTAATTTAATTTTACAAACTTGTAACTCAGCCCACTCCTTAGATACACAATTTCTCTATGGCTACTTCTGTCTAGCCAGAACAGCTTTACCTATCTGATATCATACATTGTACTGTTTTAAGTAAATGCTCACTAAAAACAACAGTTGCCAGCTAGCATTTTGGCAGAAAACACAGATAATACAAAGGTGCTCATACTCTTGCTAGGGAAAAAGATCAATAGAAATCATAATTTCTAATATGATTTTAATTCTCATGATCTTGAATTAAGCAAAATCCTAAAGGCACTATAGCAACAAATACAAATGCATTCTGTAATACTATAAATGCAATAAAGCGTGTATATTAAAATAATTTTATATCATAGAAAACAACATATTTAAAAATGTAGATTCATCATAATTCAAATCATTTAAATATTTATAATTAACTAAAAGTCCCATATATCTAAAACATGACTAGCAAAAAATGAAACAAAACTACATGCATTAAAGGTGTTAATATATGAATGTGTGTTTGTAGTGTGTGTGTGTGTGTGTGTGTGTGTGTGTGTGTGTGTGTGTGTGTGTGTGAAGTTTTGGGGTATGAGTCTTTTGCCTGTATGTTTGTTTGTATGTATGTATGTATGTATGTATGTATGTATGTATGTATGTATGTGTATGAATTCTTCCCTGTGTGTACTTGTACACATGGATGTCAAAAGAAGATGAGTTATGTCATGGAAGTGGAGTTGCAGATAGTTTTGAGCCACCATCTACCATGCAGGTGCTTAAAATCTAATCTAGGTCCTCTAAAAGAATAGCAAATTCTCTTAACCACTGAGCCATATCTAACCATTTATTATTTTACTTTATCTTATATTTATGACCCTATAAGATGATAATTTTATCAGAATATATATCTTAAATTCTAAGTAGTGAGTGCGTTTTAATTTTTTAGGTGTCAATCACATTGATTCAAGCTGGAACAAGAAATTTCTAGCATAATAAAAATATTTAAAAAATAAATTTGTCTTGTGGTACATTGACAACAACGGATTCATATATTTGCTATTAAATATAGTGTCATGTAAGATGATAAGTAAAACATTTTTGCTTCTCAATTTAAATTTATTCTCATTTTAATCCTATACATACTAAACAGGATAAAGCAGGCATGACTTCTTATTTTTCTATGCATGTCACTTGGAATCAATATGAGTCAAGCACAAAACATATTAACTGCTCAATGCCGCATGACTTTTATATCCTCTAGGAATACAAAGTCTACATGACCTCTGTAGAAGCTGAAGGTCAGAATGTGAGCAAACCTATATCTGGGTCAAGGAGGTACACAAAAAGACAAGCTTGGAGGCACATTTTCTAACTTCTGGCTAAATTCGGTGAGATGTCACAGTCCTGATGAATCAAGTTTGAGAAAGTAGGATGAATGTCAAACGGTTTATGCCAAAGAGCAGCTTGTTCTTGGAGCATGCTTAAGGCTATTTTGTTCAGGGATTTTATTGAAGAAACAATCTGCAACGGTAAGTCTGCAAAGCCCACCAAAAAATCATTTTCAAGAGTTTTCAGATATATTGGACTACAGGAAATAACTGATTTTCCCTCAGTGTTCTGGAAAACATTTCTGTTCATATTACTTGTATCAAAATGTTTAATAGAAAAATAACTAAATCTATGAAATTTAGCATTTATTTATATATTTGTGTGTGTGTGTGTGTGTGTGTGTGTGTGTGTGTGTGTGTGTGTGTGTGATGAGGGATATGTACAATGCTGGTTAGAAGCCAGCTTGCCACTGTGGGTTCTCTTCTTCAGCTATATGTGTCCCAAGGATCAAAGTCAAGTCCTTAGCCTTTATCCATAAAGTCATCATGTTTTCCCATGAGATATAAACTGTAATATTATATGAATAACAAGATAAGCAGCAAAGCATGTATACTATTTCCAATACTTATAAATAGAATTATATCCTATGTAATGAGCTATATTGAGAGTTCTATGTGCCTAGGTGACTGGATGGCCATCAATCTGCACAGTTCAGCATAGCAGTTTGGCTTAGAGTAGTCCTAGTACTCCTATCATTTCATATACTATTGCCACACTTCACATACCAGCCGTCTTGTATGACTCATATCATCTGACCTTTCCCCAACCAATATCCCATATATTACAGATACATCTGCAACCTGAATAGGAGGTAATGATTAGAATAATTTAATAGAAGAGCAATACAAAGGGACTGTTTATGTAAAAGGAAATTTATATACACCTATCAAAAACTTGTTTTGTTAGTGACTACTTTTTGTTAAAAATAGAGCAATTTATATATCTATATATTTGACACCTAACATTTATTCTTAATAATTCTTTAATGGGAAAATATGTCTTTCCTAGCTGTGATTTTGATTGATAATATATCTACTAACGAATGTATAAATTAACTGATTGTATTTACAAAGTGTGGAAATATATGATTTTAAAAATAAGGAAATAATAAGTACACATGAGGACAGTAGCATCTTACCTACACTTTGGAAAAAAATTACATAAATTTAAATTACAGTCCATTTGTAGATATTTTTTCACCAAGGTACCAGAGACTGTATTATAGTAAAAAAAATTAAACTAATCATCTTAATAAAGCTTTATAGTAAAACTGACTTTTCTCTAAATATAATTGCATAAATATAGGCACATATATATATATATATGTATATATATGTATATATATGTATATACATATATATATATATATATATATATATATATGTCAAAATAAGAACAACTTTGAAGAAAACTTACTATTTCTTTCCTTGAAGCCATCAACTGTCTTTAGCTTTAAGTTTGAAGATGTGGCCTTATAAATCTCTCCTCCCTCCATTAGAAAGTTTAAACTGCCTTTATTTTGTACATTTCTTTTGCAGACAACCATGATTCATGATTTGATCATGAATACAGTAGCCTTCTCCTACGAAGAAAGCAATTTTCCCAGCAGTCTTATCAAATTCTGACTTTTACAATATTTTCATCCCATCATTAGTGAATTTCTTTGAGTGTTGGAAAAAAGAAATGAAATATAAAATATATGTTACCTTCAAAACCAAGTATTCCACCATTTCTTTTAAGAATATTTAAGTGGATAACAGAAAACTTATTATTTCTGCATAATAATTTTAAACTTATCTTCCCTTTGATTTTTCTAACTTATACATTCAAAATCAAATTTTAGCAGTTAATATTACTTGCAAAGTATTAAGTTTTGTTTTCTTTCAGGACACTTTCCTTAATCTACATTAAAAGTAAATGTTTAATTGACAAGTATCTTGATGGTATAAATTCAAGAGCAGTATCTGGTATCATAAAATCTGCTTACCTTATGGTTTATACATTCTATTATTCAGCACTCAGAATAAATTTCCATCAATAGCCTCAACATATAAATTAAGAATCATCCATCACTCTTGGAGAGAAAATAATATTAAATACTTCCAGATCACATAATAAAATAGACACATACATTATTAAATTACTTCAGCATGTGTCAATTTCAATTCAATATTCAGTTAGTAGATGTCATTATTTTTTACAATGTTTCAGTATATTATATATTCTAGTAACAAGTAAATATTGAGATGATATATCTGAAGGCTTCTGAATGTATATCTTACTCTGTTGTATGTAATATGTCACATGTTATGATTTGGCCATTTTTCTTTACACTAGCCTGGTTCTTACTTTATACGATATGGTTTTTATTTACACCACAAAGAATAACAAATACCAATCAATGGTGCTGACTCAAAGAATTGGAGATTAACATCTTGTTCCAAGACTATTTTTTGACCTATAAACATAACTTCAGAAGTCATTGTCCTCTTTTCTTCTATTGGAATTTCAATTCATATCAGCACAAATAAAAAACGCATCAGGAAATAGAAATCAGATGAACAACACACTAAACCAATCAGTATGTGGAAAGGCAAACTGAATAAAATATTTTCTGAAATTAAAATAAAAAGACATTTTAAAGCAAGAAATAGAAATTAAATCTTATATCAAGAAGTTGCAACTTAGAAAGGTCCCAGAAAATAAAGGCAACATCACATCTAATAAAAATGAATCCCATTTGATGGCTGGAGTTTTCATCTACTGTCATACTAAGATTACTAAACACACACCCGTTACACACATGCAGACGTAAGGAGAACCATGGTATCATAAAAACAATTAACTTCTAAAGGTACAGGAGCATGTCAGAGGATCAAACAGATATTCCATAACTCAAAGACTCTGACAAAATTTATAAAATCAATTGAAAATTTGCTTGGATACATTAGGAAAATATAAGTATTTGAATAAAAATGTTGAAATAAAAATATTGCACTATTTTCAGAAGTTAACAAATTTATTGGTAAAACATTATTTTAATTCCAAAATATACAGTGTAGAAATAAAAAAAAAATACAAGATTTAGGGAGAAGGTAGTAAAAATAATTCAATATTTTAAGCTAAAATAATGAATGAAAATATCATTATTAACACATAATTATAAAGATGCAAGTTTAGACTGTAAAAAATTAAAACTCATGTATAGTATTAATTAGTCTAAATTGAACAAAATAAATTGACAGAAAACTGTAACACTGAATTAATTGAATGTGTTAATTTTAAAAGCAGAAATCCAAAATAAATATTTAAAGATGCTTTGAGAAAATTTTAAAGCATTGGAAACAAGCTTAGAATGCCAATGACATTATAACCAAATAGAAAAATAACTATATTTTCTACTCCTTTATCTTTTCTTACAAAATTAATGATGCTTAAATAAAAGTTAAATAATTACTGGTTATGTGCATAAAAAATCAGAACATTGATTTTCCAAATGCTGGTTCCACTTTTACAAAAAGTGCCAAGAAATGACATTTACTTCATGTATGGGAGAATTACCTCTCAGAGGCAAAGGGGGTGGTGGTGAAGAACTTGGGAGAGAGTACCTGGAATGAGGCCAGTATTTGGAATGTAAAAAAATAAAATAATTTAATAAATCAAAAAGAAAATTATAATGTACTCACTGATCTGTAATTATAAAAGCAAAAAATATCTTAAACACAAACTAAAAACATAGAAGTCTATGAACTCTGTTATGTGATCTACCAAATGGTAAGCTTATTTTTTTCCAAATGGTAAACTTTGACAAATTAAGTATTCTAAGAAATAATTATAAATACTTATAGGCAAAATTTAATTGACCATATAAGAAAACTAAGACAAGTAAAATATTGAGTGGGACAACTTTACCTTAGATTTTATAAGGTAGTAATGAAAACCAAATAAATAATTGCTACAACATTATCACTATAAACATATCAGATCTAAGCAAATCTGAAGATCATTTGCAAATATGTAAGCTTTTAATAACAAAAATGGATCATAAAGGAAGGGGATATTCTTCTGGAGGAAACAAAGTTTTTAACAAAGAGTATTGGAGAAACAGTATTTTTCTCTTCAAACTTACTTTATGAGTTTTTGTTTTTAAACATTTGAGTTCTTTTCACTATTTATGTGGAAGAAAATTATTCCTAACAGCAACAAGGTATACATGGAAACAACAGATAACAATAAATCAGGAGTCTTTTACTTCAAGTAGAAATTCATAGGAAAGATTATTTCTAATCTAAATTAGATAACGTCTTTACAGTTGAAGTTCTTAAGAAAATACTGAAAATGTCCACATCAGCCACCAGAGGTCAGCTCTGGTTATGCACACATAACATTGATGGGTAGCATATTGCATTGCATTTATCAAAGATCAATGAGTGTTTGTGTTCATTTGCTTTGTGTCTTAGAAGAATCACTTACTCTTTGTCCTTAAAGGCATGAAGTTCTCTTTAGGGCAATTGTCTCATAACAAAAAGATTTCTATTATGTGGAATTGTCAATTATTATCGTGTGGTTGAAAGAATAGTGTTAAATGTGGAAGAACTATCAATAAAACTGTCTGTCATCTTGTTTCCAGCTTTGGTGACTGCATTAACTATTGGTCAAGATCTAGCTTTCATAACGGTGTAAGGATAGAACATACAAAAATTGCTCAGTATATTCCTAATATAAAAATTGGTAAACCAATCTCACTCATATTATTTCTAATTCAAACACTTTGTTAAGGAAATGATAGTAACCGTTGTTATTCCATTAGCAATATAAAGTTTATTCTAACAATATCATCACCTTAAGGGTAAAACTGCATATATGTACAAAATTAGTAATGGAAAAAGTCAATGTCAAATAAATTCTTATTGAAAAGATGTATGCATAAAATACTGAGAAATCAAATAATTTTCAAGTTTTTTATAAAAAAACAATTTACTTCAATTAGATTATTGCTTCATTTAAAAATATATAAAAGGTCATCATACATAGTTGAAGCTGGCTGAGAACTTGCTCTGTAGACACTTGTGCATTCACAGTGAGAAATAACTCCTGTTACAGAAGATCCAATGATCCTTCTAACCTCTGTGGGCACCAAACATATATTTGTGACATGAACTGTAAAAGAGGCAAAACATTCATATAAAAAATTAATTTAATTTTTCAAATAGAGATGTTAATTATTAATTACAAAGTAGAACTTTGACATTAGCTATTAAATATATTTTTAATGAATATTGAACCTTGTGATCATGTTTAAAATTAGACTACTTTAGTAATTAAAAGACAGTATGTGTTGTTTGCTCTCTGGTCACTCATGGCAGGAGAGAAGAAAAAAAATTTTCAAGGAGATAATTACAAAGACTTTGAGAAGACATTTAGGTAAGAACAATCGGAACCCATTGTTTGTCAGGAATGCTCGGGGTATTGTTCTCCAAGAAAGAATTTAACAATAAAGTTCAATGCACAATGTTCTATTGTCTTTCTTTTCTTATATATTTAATGGAATGATAAATAAAATTATTAACACAGGATAATAAATTGAATTGTGGCCTGAGATTAAGCTGAAGACTTGACAATAAGAATGAGCATTTGACCATAACCAAATTCTTATGAATAGTAAACAAAGAAACCAGTTAGGTTATTCAAGTAGAACAGAAATAATGCATGAAAGATACATTTATGGAATTTGCAAGTGAAATCTGTTTGAGCATTTTTATGATGTAGAAACCAATGTATTCTAACATAGTGATTAAGTAGATTTAATTTAGAACATTTCACTTGAGGATAAATTTCATAACTATGACCTACATTTTAGGATAGTTAAGTCTCTAAGTTTCTTTTTGCTTTCATTCTCATCTAGACAATTTATGAGTGTTATATATGTTAATGGAAATATTATTAGTGGGCTATTTAAAGATTTCAATTGCTATAGTTAGTTTTGCTGTTGTTATGACTTATTCTGTTTCAAAGATTTCTAGGGATAATTAGAAATTTTAATAGAAAAGAAAAATATTAAGTTTAAGAGAAGAGTTTAATCTCAAAACAGATTTTCAGAAAGCTTCAGATTTTAGCTCCTTGTGAGGGCATGAAATGTTTTTTTTCTGATTGAGAGGAGTGCTCTATTGGGTAAGTTTCTATTAATGAAAATGTTATCATTGTAATGGTCATATAAAAAAAGTCAAAGGACTCTTATATTTTAAATTTTATTTAATTAAACGAAATAAATATATATTAATTTAAAGACAAAACATAATAGCAAGAGTTATAGTCTCCAACACATCAGTATAGCAGAAAACAGACATTAAAGCAACACAACATTTTTCTACATTCTTTCATAAGTTCATTTAAATTTTAGATTTTGTCACAACACGAAATTATAACAAGATCAAAATATGTTCTATTAAGCATTCTTCTTATCAATTTCAAATCCCCAGTAAAATAATTTTTAAAGTTAAAATTACTTAAAACTAAAAATGATAATCAACTGCATTGTCCCTAACCACAGCAATGCTGTTTGGTCACCCAGATGATTATTTACTGTGTCGTAGTAAAGGTTTTATCTTCTGGTGATTTGCATTATTTCAGAATTTCAGAATTAATTTTATTCTTAACCTACATTTTAGAACGATTTGTTTATATCCCTGTGTTATTCCTAGTGAAATCCAAGGTCACAAAATAACAAATGAATATTTGCCATTTACATACACCTGTGTGCATAATTATATATTTAGAATGTATCTATGATCCCACTGATCTTTCAGTATAAATAGAAAATGTTATCATTTATACCATTGTGTGTCTGGTTGTATGGATACATAATTATATTTTGAATGCCTGAGGTTATATTCTAATAAAAATTTATTCTACCTCAAAGTTAATAAATCTACATAATTTTAAAGGTTTTCAGTCTATGTGCATTTTATTAATATAGATATTTGATGAAAAGGAGGTGACATTTGAAGGTTCTTTTGATATTTCCCTGCAACATTGTAGCAAAGGTCTGTGAGAAAAAAAATCAAAGGTCATCGTCAATAAAAGAGGCATTTTCCTATTCTAAAATGCTTATTTGTAGTTGTCATGAAATGTCAATAATTGCTTAGAATGATATTTTATGATTAACACTTTTATATAAAAGAATTTCATTTTGATATCTTGAATAAAATGGCCTTTATCTGAAAGTTATAAGGTTCAAAATAAGAAAATGTAATGTTGCTATCCTTTTTCCTTAGTTTCCAACTAAGAATTATTGAATGATAATATATTATTTAATAGGTAAGACAAGAGAACTACATTTCACCTAGATCTACAAAAGGAAGAACAGAAGCACAGAAAAGATATGAGGAAAACACAGAACCAGACAAAAAAGCACAAGGGAGTGGGGTAAGGAGGAATGTGTTTCCTTACATCTTCCATAGTCCTCAGGTAATTTTAGGGCATGTTTACAAAGGCTACTAATGTATATCAATGTGAAATATTAAATACAAATGACTTTATCAACGATAAAGTAAAGTACAGCTAGTACAAGATATTGTATTGCTGCTCAAAGCAACATACCTGCTATAATCTTTAAGCATACATGCAAACAATACCTCAAATCTTCATAGTGTTTTACCGGAAGCCAAAGCTTATTAAAAGCACTAATCCTGTTATTCTTAGGCCTTGTCTAAAAGTAACTTTTGGTAGCCAGATGTAAATTCTGTTTCCTAGGCTTAGCAGTGAATAAGCTTACCTTTTGTAGGTCTTTCTGAACTCTGGCTGGCTGTCTCAACTCAGCTATTCTGGCTAAAATTCTCTCTGGTTCTCTCTGACTTCTTTCAGTTTCTCAATGAATTTCTCTACTTGACCTCAAACTAATTCTTGAATTTTTTCTAATCATCTGGCTCTTTCTTATTTTTTGGCTTCAACTGCCTCTGCTGACCTGCACTGAACTACATGAACTCACAAAGGAACTCAACTCCCCTTCACTGACTGAACGGACTGGCTGACTCTTTCTGCAGTGCTCTTCTCAGTGCTTTTCTTTCCTGTACTGTTCTCACTAGAGTTGGGTGTATATAATCTCTGACCCATCCTGTCAAATCTTTCTCTGATGTTTCACTTTGATTGCCCCTCAATTAGATATTAGTTTAATGGGAGTTGATTCAGTGGGGAGTCAGCTCCATGCTGACTGATTCAAACTGGCTTCTCATCTTTTGACTCTTTATTATTCTCTTGCTTGTTCTGTCCTCATCTGTGAATTGCCTCTGTAAACTGTCCTATTAAATCTCTCTCTCTCTCTCTCTCTCTCTCTCTCTCTCTCTCTCTCTCTCTCTCTCTCTCTCCTTTCTTCCCTCCTCTTCATGCTACTCTCTTAACTCCCCTCTCTTTCTTATCTGTTCTGAAGATTTGGGCATATCCTATCTCTGACTCATTCTGTTAAATCTTTTCTTGTATCATACCCTTGCCTGTCCCTCAGATAGATGTTACTTTCAAACATGGTTGCTTTCAACTACAAACTAACTTTTCCTTCATTGTTTGGGAAGAATGATCTGTACTAAGAGCATGTCTTGACTCTAGCCAGAGAGATTAAAAGTGTGTGGTGTGTCTGCACTCTAGCTGGATCACATAGACTCAGAAAGTCTTTGGATATGATCCCTTGCCAGAGCAGCCATGTTGTTCCACTACATCCACTTATTTTTAAAGTCAGCAGTACAATAAATATTCTAAACTAATAGCATTAATATATGTTTAGATGACTTTAGAAAGACACAGGTTGGACCTGAACTTGCTGCCTCAGTCTCTGTAAACTCACATGTACTCTGTTTAGTTGATTTTGACACCATTGTTCTTCTGTTATTCTCTGTACCTCTGGCACTTATAACCTTTCTGTCTACTCTTATATGGGATGCCCTGAAAACTCTACCAAGAACCATTTGATGGAAATATTTATTTATTCTCTCCCCCCCCCCCACATCTGTTATTATCTGTACCTGTTCCTGTCTGATGCCAGAAGAGACCCTTCTGAAGATATTTTGAAAGGCACTGTTAATGAGCATAGCAGAATATTATAAGGCATCATTTTATTTTATTGACTTTATTTTTTAAAACCAGGAATATTTGCTTTTACTCTGTCACTGGGCTATTTAGTCTCTGGTTCTTGGTTACCCAAGTTGTATTAGGTGTGGATTCCTTCTCTTAGAGTTGGCCTTAGAATGAATCAGACACTGGTTGGCTACTCCCAAGAGTTTTGCGCCACTATTACCCTAGCATATTTTGCAAATAGGACAGATTTTGAGTTAAAGGTTTTGTGGCTGGGTCTGTGGATTGGTTATTTGCTTTTTTTTTTAAATTTGATACTGTTTCAGGTATATAGCAAGTAAAATTTTCCCATTATGTAAACAGCCTATTAATTGAAGTGATGTGGCAATTATCATTGTACAAATAAGTATTAGTTTCATGAAGTCCCACTAATGAATTGTCTTAATATCTGGGCTAACAAGATACCAAGAATCAAGGCAGCTATTTCTTGTACCAATGGCTTCAAGTGAAGTTTTAATATTTTTCTTTATGTGAGTAAAGTCATTCTCAAATTTATCTTCATGGATGGTGGGAGGAGTTGATAGTCTGAATTTTACTAAATTTACTTGAATTCATAGATAAATACAGTATTCTATTTTTAATATCAAATTGGCTGAAAGGCAAAATAGATGTCCGAAATAAGTATGTGTTAAGTAAACTTCCTAGGTCGGCTTAAAGTCGAAACCTCAAAACAGGGACTAAGTAAGGCTGGTTAAAATAGATGTTATGAACATATAACAATGGCTTATATAAAAATAAGCCTTAATTTTCTGAGAGCATTTACTAGGTTGAATGGCAGATGTATATTCATTTTTTTCTTTATTTCTTATTTTCTTTTCACTTTCTATTTTAAGACACAGTCTCATACAGCCAAGACTGACCTTGAACTATTTTTGTAAATGAATCTGGACTTGAACCCTTAATCCCCCTATCTTACCCTCCTGAGTGCTGTACTTTTAAAATAAACTTTTTTTTGGTGTGGTGTGTCCGTGCCATTTTGCATTCTCACAGCAGTAAAAAAAAATCATGAACTACCCATTTTCTCTTAAATTTTATGTAATTTACATACTATGAAGAGAGAGATATAAAGGATACACACAAAATACTAATAAAAATAGTTTTCCTTATATTCTTCTAGACAGAATAGTATTTTTGAAATGTGATTTGCTATACAAATGTTTTATAAGCTTACTTGAATAATAAATGTTTTTCCTATAGTAAGATATAAATACATGTTTCATTCACGTTCTAAACACAAGCAAGATTGGTTAGTTGGGCTCTGTCTGATTTATCAGTTCTCAGGAATGATTTTAAGAATGACTTCCCTGTTAGATATAATATATCTGCCACTTTATTTCTTAATAATAAATATTTCATGCAAGTCAAACTTTATGAAGAGTAAAAATTCCAGACATTGTTGCAAATATTGTGCGTCTATGTGTATGTATGCATACAGAACTATATTAAATCACAGAGTTTTAATATAGCACAGGCTGTTCTGTTAGTGTTTTAGACTTTGTAATATTTGGGCTCATTAATTTCAAATACATAAAGTAAAATATTAGATGGAAAATTATGCACAAATCTTTTCAAGATAGAGACAACTGATGAATGAAATGAGCCTCTCATACTAAATCAATAAATCAATTCAATACAAGTAAAATGGATAAGGAATCACAAAATTAAAGTTTATTACAAAGAACATCCATTTTTCTTTCAGAGATACTAGTTGGTTTTTATAGTTTTTTTTTATTTATTTAATAAATCCTTGTTTGAAAGGAAGTGTTTAGTTATAGCATTTCCGAGAACCAGTGTTAAAAGAGACATTTGTATATGCCCTTACAGGATATGAATGGTACGATTTATCAAATCCTTTTGGTTTATATACAACCTCTATTTTGTGTTTACAGGATTTTATAGAGCGAGATATTGCTATTTACTTCAGAATTATTTGTACCTAGAATAAGTGTCAAATAAGCCTAACATATACATTTCTAATGAAAACGTGAGGGTTCTTCCTCTCCCACAAGAATACTAAAATTACATTTTATGTTATTTCCAATAATTGTGTTCAATTCTTTCATCTTTTCAAGGTAAGCATTCTGTGTGGGTGTAAATAACAAATATTCTGTGTTATTATTTTGTTGATGAAACTTTCTGTCATTTCTTAATATGTCCAGGTACTAGCTCAGCAACATAACTAAGACCAGTTAGGTGTAGGGCATCTTACTGAACATAATCAATTAATTTATATACTCTTATCACTGTGCAAATATTTTCTTATTTTTAATAACCTTGAAATCAACTGAATACATGGCTGTGTTCACTTTTTTCTCTTTTTCATGTTCATATGTTTTTATGATTAACAGAAGTACACAAAAATATTTTAAAATATTGTATTTGTCATTCTTCATATTCTACAAGTATGTCTTTTAAATATTTTGTTAATAACTGTTCTACAAATGTTCTTAATGGAATTAAAAGCTGTAATGTTCTATCTGTACACAGTGACCATATATTTCAATGTAGAATAAAAGTGTGTATAGTACATAATTATATTGAAATTTAGATAATTATTTAGGTCAGGGAAAAAGCAGTTGCTTAGAGTGGAGATAATCTAATAGATACTCACAATACATACATTGAACCCTATCACGAATCAGTTAAAAGTGAATATAGATAATTCGGAAGAAATGGTGAAGAAAAAATATTTAAATGAAAATTATTGTTTATTTGAATTTACTGTTTGGCATTTGATACTTTAAAAATTACCTTTTATTTTTAATGATTAAAATGTTTTACAAAATTTCGTAGAGTTTCCATTTATACAAAGAGACAATATGACCAAGGCAACTACTCTAAAGGACATTTAATTGGGACTGGCTTACAAGTTTAGATGTTCATCCCGTTATCCTCAAGAGGGAAAAGATGGCATGTTCCAGGCATGTCTCTGGAGAAGCTGAGAATTCTACATCTTGTTCTGAAGACAACCGGGAGAAGACTGTCTATTCCACAAATCTAGGAAAAGGGTCTCAAAACCCACCCCACAATGACACTCTTTCACCAAATAGTCTATACCTATTATAACAAGGCCACTCTTCCTAATAGTGCCCTGGGTCAAGCATATGCATACCACCACAAAAAGTATAATCATGCATAGTTAATTGTGCCAACTCTATTTGAAAGCTCCTGGTCCAGCATTGCAATGCTGAATTCAATAAATATTCTTGACCATAACTTTGAGTTTTTAAAGGTGTTTATGTTAAGAGTATATAGTGCAGTACTTATGAATCTTGGAGACAATGTTTTATCATTGCTGTTTGATACTAAATTATTTTTTGATGTTCTGATTAATTTAAATAGTATCTATGATGACTTTTGAAAATAAAGCACTTTGAGCAAATTTAGAAAATGGGAAGAACGTCTTTTTGTTATAAAAAATAGAAACTATAATTGCATTCTAAAAGCTAGAATTATCATCACATTTAATTGAGTCATCTGAAAGTCATTATGTATGAATTCTTATTTTTATTTTTGAGTCAGAATCAGATGAGATGTCAGAGATATGTAGGTGAGTGTTATCTTACTGAAGTCATCATTGCTTCCATTAAAAGCAACACATCTGCTCTAAGTTCTATGCTCGTTCAAGCTTCACTGGAATTTCATAAACTATGCAGAAACTTAGTCAATGCAGAATTTAAAGAAATATATACTTAAATTCCAATGCTCACAATGGTCTTAAGAGAAAAGTTTCATGTATTTCCTGTTAGGTTTTTTTTTAACTTTTGCTGTAAGCATATTACTTAAAGAGCCTATATTTCTAGTGTGCTGTATTTTTTATGTTATGGAAGTCTTATGTTCTACAAGGCAAATTTCCATTGGAATTGAATGTATCATAAATCTCAAGACACCTGAACCCATACTCAAACAGAACTGGATGAAAGAATCAAGTAAATTTCAAAGGATTAGTATGATTAAGATGAATTATCAACTTCAAAGGTCACAGATTTTTCCAATGGTTGCTGCTACATTTTATAAAACAATGAAAAACTTTAGTCTATGTAAGTTGTCTTTCTCATCAACTAGGAACACACACACACACACACACACACATTAGTTCTAAGTATCAATTTTGAATACTTGGTTATTAGTAAGAAGTTTGTGATATTTTGGATATAATCTCATTTTGTATTACATGTGTGTTTACATCTCTATATATTTTGTCAACATGCATTATTGAAACAGGAAAAATCCAGTGACTATTCACAACATCCGTGATATTGTTCTGAGAATAGTTCTTCAGAGCAGGTATTGGAATGCTGCTGAGTGTTCACAGCTTTTAAATTCTATCTTTAGATAAAAATTCTTAGAAAGCCATACATAAAATAGCTCAGGCGGTGCTTAATTCTGAAGCATATGGAGAAACAGCAGTCCCATCTATGCAAGTGATTTTTTCTATTAAGTGTTTTAATTTAATTAAGTACAGTGTTCAGGGTTACATGGATAATTTGGCAAATCTCTTCCAACAGAAAGTTGCTAAGAATAATATAAATATACTTTTTTAATGCTTGCTGATGGACATAAGTACATCTGCCAAGTAAGATATTATGAAAATTGCCATTTGATTCCATGTAAAAGGACACAGAAGTGATTTCTCCAGAGAAACAACCTTTACACAAGAAATAAGAAGCAGAGACAGAGAGGGAAACTCTAAGATTCAAGGTGACTGTGAAATGCAGCCTACATTTGACAAACTATGGACAACGATATTCAAACTAATCATGTAGAGACAAGAGTCAACACACAAATGTCTGGACTAGAAATAATACAGAATATTTAGAAGGAATTGACTTGATTTGGAAGTACTCAATAGCAGACGTTTTAAGGCATAACACACCCAAGAAAATTCTAAATGTAGATACTGACTTTGAATTTATTGACTTCATTATGCATAAAGGAAATCCACAAGGACGTTAGTTTGTACATGACCATGGCATTTCCTCCAAATCTGCTATTTTTACTAAGCACTAAACTCTGTTCATATAAATTCATATCAACCAACCATCCCACTTGTACTTCAGAAAGAGGATTTCAATTCCAAATTGCAAGGCGGGAAACATATATGCATAGGATTTAGGAGCAAATATCAGCCTTGAATAAACCAATACTCATTCTAAGATGAGTCCCGAAATAGAAACAAAAATGGAAAAGAAGTGCAGCTTCCTGTCTGACAAACTGATTTTGATAAGCAGAGTTATATTGCTCGCTAGTATTCTCATACACTTTCTTTGTGACTCTGACCCAAATATTCAGTCTCTTGGGCTCTCCTCACCTATATAATTTATACAATGCACATGCCTTTGTTTTATGTTTCTAACAGAATAGCTAAGAAAATATTTTCTAAAGATCACAGGTTCAATTTATAGAATTATAAGATTATGAGGCTGAAATTTGTGGGGGCCACGTTTAGCAAGAAGATTGCTATGGTGATGTGTCACGGTAGACACTAGAAGAAAAAAAGAAGGGGGGGATAAAGAATTATGTTTACCTGACATAATTATCAATTTTTCTTTTTAGTCTTTTTATTTTATTGAAAAATACTTTTTCCATACATTATATCCTGATTACAGTTTCTTTTTTTTTTTTTTTTTTTTCGAGACAGGGTTTCTCTGTGTAGCACTGGCTGTCCTGGAACTCACTCTGTAGACCAGGCTGGCCTCGAACTCATAAATCCATCTGCCTCCGCCTCCCGAGTGCTGGGATTAAAGGCGTGCGCCACCACTGCCCAGCCATGATTACAGTTTCAACTTCCTCCTCCTAGTTCTTCCCCAACTCCATCTCATCTTGATCTACACCCTTTTGGTGTTTAAAAAAAAAAAAAAACAGGAAGCTAAGGAATAAAAGTAAGATAGAATAAATAAGATCTGATAGTAAAATAATGTTTACAGCAATATTGTCTCTCCTCTGGCTAGGAAATTGCTTCATTTATTAAGATCAATCTCTTATGACCCAGTTGCTCCTAGATGTAGGTCTCATCAACTAAAACTACTTCATCAGTGGCTAATTTTCTTATTTGTAGAAGTTGAAAACTACATTTTGCAAAATATTAAAAATGTTAAATAAGAAACTTGAACTAATAGATTTTCCTTACAAATGAGAAAAAAATTAAGACATTCTTAGATTTAAAAATAAAATCTGTGTTAGTCTTTCAGAATTAGACTTGTTATAAAATGGTAAAGGAGATCATTTCTTGATTAAACGATACACAAAAGCAGCTCAAGTCACAATAAAAAAATAAACTATGTAGTAGAAACAATCCAATAGTCTGACACAAAATTTAGTGATATTTTACTTTATATTTTCAAATTTTAAATTAAAGAGTAAGAGTTTATGACTTTGCGAAGAACTAGGAAGTCGCAGCAGGAGTTAGTATGGGGAGGGAAAAGTGTGTATTATGTGGATAGAGTATGCATGCAGGCACTTCTAATCAAAAAGTGAAAAGGAGAAAAGCAGCATTTAAAAAGTAAAATTAATTGTAATTGTGCACATACCGCATCTACACAAACAATATTTAAGTAATATACATATAATGAACCAAAATATGAATTAAATTGCTCTCCATAAATTGGCTGTCACCACAAGTTACTCCAAAAACAAATTTACACTATTGGTATAGTATGTTCTTGTCTTTCAGGGGTTTAAGGTAAGCCCCTTCTGCTGAGGATACTTCTTCACACTTTAGATACTAGGCTTTATCTAACATGAAATCAATAAAAAAAGACTACTTCATAATAGATAAAATTATATAGTTACTTAGTTATTGAAAGTAGATACTTATCTAATACAATTCATCTGGGCCTCAGTTTCTCCTCCTTTCAGTCCTCTTAGCTCTGCCTGCCTTCACCTACCCCATCTCCCATATCTACTCTGTCTCCATTTCGCTTCAGATAAAAAAACACAGGTCTTCAAAAGAAAACAGCCAAATACAACTCTTTCAGACTCACTCTCTTATTTTTTTTCTGATTCATCACTTTGTCTGCCTATCAGTTAGAGCTCACTTTCAAACATATCAATTTCCTTCTACAAACTAACCTTACCTATACTGTTAGAGATTTAATGCTGCATACTAATGGCATGGCTTATTCTAGCCAGGTTAAATACGATAGAAATATAAACACAATATCATACTCAGTTTTATAAAATGAAATTCCATTACACCTGTAAGATTCCTTTTTTTCGTTTTTGGGAAGAATGACACCATATAAAAGACTTTCTATTTCAAGAAAATAAGGCTAGAAGTAAATAAATAAATCAAAAATTTCTGGATATTAAGCCAGAAATTCTTAAACAACAATAAAGATAAAAGTCCCCAAATGAAAACCAGGATAATTTACAAGCACATAAACAAAGGAAAAGTAACGAAGCCTTAGTAAAATCTGTGTTCTGTTAAAATTAGTGTTCTAACAAATGTTTATAGTAAGCTTACCTTAAAAAGTACCTTAAGTTTACTTTGAAGAACTTGAACAAGATCAAAATTTAAGACAAGTGGTACAAAGAAAACACTAATAGCTGGACACAGGGTACATGTGCTTTAAAGTTTAAACTGGATTTAATAAGATGTGGTAGCCAACCTGAGCTGTATTGTAAGACTCTGTCTCAACTGCCTAAGGACAAAGTTAAATAACTAACAGGATTTTGAATAGAGATGGTGAACTGACTGTTACTCTAGTATGTAGTAACCTTTTATTCTTAATTTATTTAATTTTATTTAAAGTGTAATTGCATTATTTTTCCTATATATATATTTTATTTTCTGCATCTTCTATTCATTCTACATTTCTTCTATATATAATGGATTCTTTCCATTGGTTATTATTGCTACATATATGCATCAGTAAGCAAATTATTAAATAAATAAACAAACAGAACAGAAGCTGGTGTGCCAGGCTGCCACTTGGGGTGCCCAGATTGCCTGAGCACCACCAGCAAGCCAATGGGGAAGGCTTAATGAGTCCTTAATGAGGATCCTTAGGCTGTGTTTTCTCCTGTGGGAAACAGAGGGATCTGGGATGACTGTTGTGGTTCCCAGTCTGCTGTGTACCCAGCCACAGCTGAGGTATTGCTGAGATTCACCCATCCAGGCTTCCTCTCTGGGCCAGGCAGGAAGTGGAAGGCTGAACTAGGGAGAGGATGTAACAGAGTTAGGTTCTGCAGGAGCGCAGAGAGTATGGGGGAGTTGGGAGAAAGAAGGCCTTCTCAGAAAGATTTAGGCATGTGTCTTTACAAGGCAGGCCTCCCCTGCAGCAATCCTTGATAAAGAGATGGTGCTTGCTTGACCAAACTGTTTTTTGATGGCGAATGTGAATGCATACACCTTACTCAGGGTAAACCAGGGAATAAGTACCTTTTGCAGGACTGAAAGGGCTTTCTTCCTTCTCCTTCTCCTTCTCCTTCTCCTTCTCCTTCTCCTTCTCCTTCTCCTCCTTCTCCTTCTCCTTCTCCTTCTCCTTCTCCTTCTCCTTCTCCTTCTCCTTCTCCTTCTCCTTCTCCTTCTCCTTCTTTCTCCTCCTCCTCCTCCTCCTCCTCCTCCTCCTCCTCCTCCTCCTCCTCCTCCTCCTCCTTCTCCTCCTCTTCTTCTTCTTGCTTTCTTTTTTGTTTGTTTTTGTTAATTATTTTACACCTTTACTTTACATCCTGTTCATTGCCCCCTTCTTGTCATCTCTCCCACAGTTCTTCCCCCAACCACCTCCCCTTCTCCTCTGAGTTGATGGGAGCCCCACTGGGTATCCACCCCCACTCTGGGACTTTAATTCTCTTTGAGCCTAAGCACTTCCTCTCCCATTGAGGCCTGACAAGGCGGCCCAGCTATGAGAACATAACTGACATACAGGCAACAGCTTTTGGGATATTCCCGGTTCCATTTGTTCAGGACCTACATGAAGGTCAAGCTGGACATCTGCTACCTAGGATGGGAGACCTAGGTCCAGCCCTTGTATGTTCTTTGGTTAGTGGTTCACATTCTGAGATTCCCAAGGTCCAGGTTAGTTGACTCTGTTGATCTTCCTGTGGAGTTTATATTCCCTTCAGGGGAAGCAATCCTTCCTCCTATTCCTCCATAAGAGTCTCCAAGCTCTGTTTGACTGTGGGTGTCTATCTGTCTGAGTCAGCTGCTGGGTCGAGCCTCTTAGAGGACAACATGCTCTTCTCTGCAAGCATAACAGAGTATCATTAATAATGTTAGGCATTGGTGTTTGCCCATGGAATGGGTCTCAAGATGGAACCCTTATTGTTGGGTCATTCCCTTACTCTCTGCTCCATGCCCTGACCATGCATTTCTTGTAGACAGGATCAATTTGGGGATAAAAGTTTAATGGTGTCTCTTTTGCTCCACTGGGGTTCCTATATGGCTATAGGAGCTGGCCTCCTCAGGTTCCACACACGCAGTGTAGGAAGTCACAGCTAAGGTGAACTCCATTGATTCTTTGATGCTTCCCTTATCCCATGTCTCTGTCTTGTCCTACAGATGACTCCACCCCTACTCATTCCCGTCAGTTGCAGGCTTCCATTCATTCTCATGGCCATCTGGACATCTCTCCTATCCTTCCCTACGACTGATCCTGAACGCCCCTTCCCCTTCTGACCCCCCCTCTCCCATTTCCCTCCCTCCAGTTTCCCCTTATGACTAGAAATTTATCCTGTCTTCTAATTGAGATTAAAGCTTGCTCACTTGGGCCTTCCTTCTTGTTTAGCTTCTTTGGGTCTCTGGAGTGCAGCATTGTACCTGTATTTTATGTAAATACATGTCACACATGTCATTTTGGGACTGGTTTACCTCACTCAGGATGATATTCTCAAGCTCCATCCATTTGCCTGTATAATTCATGATGTCTTTGTTTTTAATAGCTGAATAGCATTCCATTATGTAGATATACCATGTTTTCTTTATCATTCTTCAGTTGAGGGACATCCAGGTTTTTTTGTTTTTTTTTTTCTAGTTTCTGGCTATTATGGATAAAGCTGCGGCAAAGTTCTTAGTCACCAGGGAAATGCAAATCAAAACAACTCTCAGATCCCATCTCATACATGATAGAATGGCTAACACCAAAACCCCAAGGGACAGAACATGTTCGTGAGGATGCGGAACAAGAGGAATATTTCTTCATTGTTGTGGGAGTGTAAAATATGCAACCACTTTTGAAATCAATTTGGCATTTTCTCAGAAAACTGGGAATAGTTTTACCTTAAATCTTAGCTATACCACTCCGGGACATAAACATAAAATATGTTCCAACATCCCACAAAGACACTTTATCAACTGTGTTCAGAGCAAATGTATTTGTAATTGCCAGAAACTGGGATTATTCCTTAATTGGGAATGAGAGATCCACTAATCTGTAGATAGACGTATAATGAGAGAAACCAGGAAAGTGTAAGGGAATCATTGGGTTTGGTAGGGAGTAGAATAGCAAGAACTAAGTGATATGAAGAAGGAATTTTTAAAAATGAAGTGTGGGTTTTAATTGGAAATGAAAGTCACCAGAGAAAGAGTGGAATGGTAGAGAAATGCATAATACTAAGAATGTTTTTTAAAGCTTAATGAAATATTTTATTATATTCACTAAAAATGGCATGTTTGATTCTTTATTAAGATATTCTTTTGGCATTTATTTAATTCCTAGAATTCAAAATTAGTTCCTCTATCTACTGTGTTGACTATAAATTAAAATAATTTTAGTAGATAGTTCAAGCAAGTCTACAAATACTTAGTGATATGCACTAATTTTTCATTTTGATTTTAAAGGACTGGCAAAATTGTCTTGAATAATTTACAAAGCAAAGCATGTTGCCTTTTCTTTGTTTTCCTTGGGGTAATTAAGTTGAGTAGATACAATTCCTTGATGACATATTTAATTTAGAGAAATATTTAGGTCACTCTCCATGTCTCACTGATCAAAGAGGTGACTAATATTTTCTCAGCAGTAGAATCATTAGGTAAGCGCATAAAAATAAGAGGTAAGAATATTGAATAAGTATAATTATTTTTATAGAAATTTAATTATATTCAATAAATAAATTTACCTATTTAACTTAGATAAATTACAATTGTTAAATGAACAAGAATATGAATTCATTATTTAATTTAAAACTATTTTTTAGATATTTTAGATAAGGTTTATCCACATGGAATTCATTTCAAATCAAAATAGATTCAAATTCACAAAGATTCTCTGCCTCAACCTTCCAAATGCTATAATTACAGGGATGAATGAGCATATCCAGCTTTGTATAAGCCTATCATAATCATTAAACAACAACTGAAAAACAAAGAATAAAACACTGTCTTGTTTTCTGGATGCAGCTATTGTTATAATATCTTATAACAATAAGATCTTTGTGACCTGTTTTGGGTAAAGATTCAAAAGACTTATAAATTTGGATGAATGCATCTTAAAGCTTTGACTAACATAAATGACACTAAGACAGAAGTACACTTAGAAAATAGTATTCAGCTACAAGCTAAGTCCATAACATCAGATTTTATCTTGAACTTTCAGCATTCAGAAATGTGAGAAACAAATTTATTTTGTCTATGAGTCTTTACGTTTGCTCCAATTTTGTTATAGAATGAATAAAGGCTGGCAGTGCTCTAACAAATCAGTGTATATAATGCATATCTGTCTGGGATGCTGCCATTTCAAAGAAAGTTTGACATCAGCTGTATGCAAACTGTTTAAAAACACTTAAATGTTTTCCTGAAATCTGAATGAATGTTTCTATAATGAGGAAACAGGTGTGAGGGAAACACATTCCAGCTATTGTTGATGAAGCTCTCTCAAACATTAGCTTCCCTTTTCTGAAAAACAATGTTGCAATATGAGAAGGAAGAGGTTATATCAGACATTTATCCTACAATATGCAGACGAATGGTTTAGATTTAGCTGCAAAAAGAACTAAACTTGCTTCTGGATAATGAGATGGGAATGGATGGTGGATGGAATCTATGAAGCGCAAGGACGAGTTTGTATGTAAGCTCCTACTAGTTAAACACATCGATTATTATCACAGGTTTTTCTTAGAAAATCTGGGGATGTAAAGTCCTGAGTTACTAATATCTAGTGAGAATTTGAGAGGGACATGATGCTTTCTATGTGCAGGACTAGTGAAGGTGTGGCAATTTCAAAGTAGGTAATCAAGAACTAGAATTTATCATTCTGAGTGATTTAACTCAGACCCAAAAGGACATGCATGGTATGTCCTCACTAATAAGTGGATATTAGACAAAAATGTACAGAATACCCAGGATGAAGGGCCCTAGTGAGGATGCTTCAATCTTACTTGGGAGGGAAAAGAAAGCAACCATGGGGTGGAAGGGTGGGTACAGAGGGAGGGAGGAACCTGGATGGAAGAGGGGAGGGTGAGGAGAAAGGGGGAATGTTATCAGGTAATGGGGGGAGATAGGAGAGAAGCCCCGAGGACCAGCAGAATGAATGGAAATATGCAACCTCAGGAGGTGGGAGGTTGGGGGACCCTCTAGAATATACCAGAGACCTGGGAGGTGAGAGACTCTCAGGACTCAAAGGGAGGGACCTTAGATGAAATGCCCAACAGTAGGGAGAGGGAACTTGTAGAGTCTACCTCCTGCAGGAAGACAGGGCATCAAATGAGGGAAGGGGCTGCCATCCCACAGTCAAAACTCTGACGCATAATTGTTCCTGTCTGAAAGAACTGCAGGGATAGAAATGGGGAGGAGCCTGAGAAAGAAGGTCCAGTGACAGGCCCAAAGTGGGATCCAGATCAAGGTCCCAAGGCCTGACACTATTACTGAGGCTATGGAGTGCTCACAAAAAGGGACCTAGCATGACTGCACTCTGGAAGACCCAATAAGCAGCTGAAAGAGTCAGATGCAGATATTTGCACCCAACCAATGGACAGAAGCTGCTGACCCCTGTGGTTGAATTAGGGAAATGCTTTAAGAAATTGAAGAGGAGGTTGATCCATAGGACAACCAGCAGTCTCTACTAACCCAGACCCCTGAGATTTCTCAGACACTGAACTACCAACCAGGCAGTATACACTAGCTGGTATGAGGCCCCCAACATATATACAGCTGAGTACTCCTTGGGCTGGCCTCAGTGAGAGAAGACAGGCTTAACCTTGAGTTGGGAGGCCTGATGATGTGATGTGCAGTGGGGGAGTATGGGGACGTCCTCTTGGAGACGATGGGAGGAAGAACGGGATGAAGAACTGTTGGAGGGCAGAAGGAGAGGGATAAAGACTGGACTATAACAAAAAGGATTAAAGATAAATATTTCAAAAAATAAAAATGATAAAAAGCAAAGATTTTAAAAGTAACTTTAAGTGTTGTTTTCATCAGCTTACTCTCATGTTAACAATATGTGCCATGATCTAATTATAAAGAGTAACTCTTTGGGTTTTAGTTTTAGAGATCTCAGTCTGTCATAGTTTAGCTCTAGTGTGTAAGTTCCCCAAAGGTCTGAAAAGAACAGCATAAAATGGCAAGCACGTGTGGTGAGTCTCACAGTTACATCATTACAACTAGAAGCCAATGAAATGCAGAGGAAGAACATGGGATTTCAGCATTCTGTATCTTGTTTCCAGTGACTAGGAGATTATCTGGAAGCCAAGTCTCTTAAAGGTACTATCCCTGCCATGTAAGTGTCATAGGCTTCAGATACAGCTTTTCTTCTTGAGCCTTTGGGATACACTTTACAAAGCATTGCAGTCTGCATATGTTCGGAGGTCATGTGTTATTATAATTATCAATAAATTGTGTGTTTATATGCATGTGTAACATTTTCAAGGCTATATGACTTAGTTCTATAAAAAATGTGTAATTAATGACTAAAGAATGTTACAATGTGAAAAATGTCATTGCAATGTAGAAATATTTTTATAGGATTCTTCAAAAATAAATATCTTGAGATCAATATCCTCAAAAGTTTAATTTTCATATATAGTGAATAGTAAGTACTTTTTCATGATGTGTTGTGTATTTTTCTCAGTTTCCATCTACTTACTGAAGCATTTTTAATGGCTTTATACTTAACTAAACTTATATTTTCTATGGAAACATTTAATCTATTTTGCATTTGATGAAGATTTTGTGGAATATAAAAGTTTGACAAAGAACTATTTGAAAGTACTGAAATGTCTGCTACTAGATGTGTTTTATAAATGTAAATTTATTTTTCTACTGGAAGAATAATTGCTTCAAAACATATTACTGCTTCAAATCATAGAAACTGCTGGCAGGTTGATGAGACAGCAGAATGTTGGAAGTACAGGGAAAGCCTGGGCTACATAGTGAGTTTCAGACCTTAGCCTACTGCAGCTATTGTTAAATAGATTATACAATAAAGGGACAGCTTCAGTTATTAGTTTATTTTTATACTTATATTACTCCAGTTAGTGATATATATTTTAACTCTAATGTTGTTCTCCAAGGCATGTCAGTAAAATTAACTGGATGGTTAGAATAAAATAAAGAGTAAATGTGATAGAAGATAAAGCAACGTGTTTTCCAAGAAAAAAATCAAACAAACAAACAAACAAACAAACAAAACCTTTAGTTGACAGTTCTAAAAAGAAGGCAGTTAGTTTGTGTGAATGGTGGCACACTCCTCTGTAAGAATTTAATGTATCAATTCTATTGAGCTCTAGGTAACTAAAACCATTCCTTAGATAAATTAATTTGCTTGCAGCAATAACTGTAACTCCTATTGGAAGAATATTAGTATATCTATAGACTATTTTAATGTTTAATTTAAAATTTATTTAAACCAGTCCTTGAGAAAAATGTAGATAGTGTTTTAAATGCACTGAATTTTCTTTTTTTCTTTTTTTTTTTATTTATTTATTTTGCACTGAATTTTCAATGATTTGTAAAAATCTTGAGGTATTGGTCAAATATTTGATTTTTATATAAATATATGTATTAGTAAAATGATATATGAATATCAATGAACAAATGACGTTAAAGCTATTGAATATTTTATACTTCTAATTATTTAGGTATTTGTTATATTGATCTGATACTCATCAAATATTTAGAATTATCACATGATATAAAATATTTCTTATTAACATTTCTTGGTACATTATAATTTATTGGGGCCCAATAAAGACATTTAGAGTTATTTAACATATCTGTTATTTACCACCACATTGAATAATTACGATTCTATAGAACTACTTGGGAAAATTGAGAACTAAACGGTGTACATGCATGATAAAGGAAAACGTCTTACAGATGTACAAATCAAACATAAAATAGGAGCATCTGGTGATTATCATAAATACTGTGATAGATGCAGCACTGACAATGCTGATGTTTCAGTTACTGAGCAAAACCCAGCAAGATGACCTAGTAGGTAGAAGCACCTACTTCAGAAGCCTGCCAATCAAAGTTCAATTCCTGGTACCCATGATGGGGGAAAAAAAAAACCAAACTAACTTCTACAAACATTTTTATGCTTGACACACATATACAAAACACACTTGTTTCATTACTGCCACACAAGACAGACAAACACACACACACACACACATGCACACACACATTAATAACCAAGTATTTTAAAATTAATGAATAAATATAATATGGAATGATTTTAAAATGAAAATGCAGTGTCTTTAATTTATGTGTTAAATCTTATTCTATTGTGAAAAGTTGATACTAAGATAAAAATACTAGGTTTTATAGAACTTAAATTTGGACAAGAAAATAAGAAAGACTTATCAGGCGCTAGAGAGATGGCTCAGTGGTTAAGAGCACTGACTGCTCTTCCAGAGGTCCTGAGTTCAATTCCCAGTAACCACATCGTGGCTCACAACCATCTGTAATGGGATCTGATGCCCTCTTCTGGTTTGTCGGAAGACAGCTACAGTGTATTCATATACATCAAACAAATAAATAAATCTTTAAAAAAAGAAAGAAAGACTTATCAGATTTTTAATTCCACAGTATAAAATACAGTATCTTATTTACTTATTTACATTCTCCAAAGATTTGAAACATCTTATAATTGTTCTCTGTCATGTACATAAAAACAAAAATCAGTAAATAAAGTCATTTGTAAACAAAACAGGCATTGAATTTTATAAAATGTTATTTAGTGAGATGCTAAAATTTTACTGTGATGATTTTTACTTAAAACCGTAACATGGTAGACAAGCTATTGAATTTTACATGAGTCAAAGAATATTTTTGGTCTCCTGAGCCATACCTGTGCATATAGTTAAGTGTTGCAGGTAATTACTTCCAGGTGCTTGACTATAGGAATTCATTGCAATGCAATGAAATCAGGAGAGAGAAAAAACTCATCAGCAGAAATTAACACATAGGCATGTTACAGAGACACGTATACTTAAATGGCATCAGTATCATAATTTGTGGATTCAAGATGTTTATGTTCATTCTGGAGACAATCTCCTCCTAGGTAATTAGGGAGATCTACATACAACTAGGCATGTTTGATTTTATGCAAAGTTTAATAGAAAACTTTATATACCCAATTTTAAATGTTTAATATTCAATTCTACAAGTGGCATTATGGAAAAATTTATCATTTTATTTTACTACTGTTAAAGAAAAATAAAATGACTTGGCTTCCATTATCATTCTTTTGTTTATGGAATCTGTTAAATATATTGACATCTTTAATTAGAGCCTAAAATATTTTGCTGAAAAAATGGCTATTTTAACATTTTCTTTCAAAATCTTGACTTTATCAATGATATAGCTTCAAATCATGTACAAAAACATATTTGTTTAAGTCTATTTCAAAAGTTTAGCTTCTGTAATGATAGCATTTCCATTGAAAACTTTAAATTCCGACATTTCACATGAGTGCATGGGTATACACTATACATAACCACACATACACACATGGCAAACAGGCACTGCTAACATACATAGATGATTCTCATTATGACAAAAGAGCTTTTCTTTAACAATACTTTAAAATTAAAATGTTTTATCCAAATTGTATTGCAATATTAAAATTATTAGTTTATATTATAAAATGACTATATATATGTCCAACTATTTTATTACAGAGCATCTTTATGATTTTATGTTAAAATATGGTATCTGCATACAAGAAAACAGTATTTCATTGTATCCTTATCAAACAAATATTAAATACCTACAGTGTATTATCAATTTATATAGATGTCTACCCATTAAACACATATACTGTCAACAAATAATTTTAGATAATTAAATGAGAATGTAATTTAAAGTAAATATTATTATGTATATATTATGTAATTTTTAGTACAGCCATTTTCAATAATATATTTTGACATATTTTAATTATAGCACTTTTTTAGTGAAATCACTGCAATTTATTCAAAATATCATAGCATAAATATCCTTATAGAAATATCCTAATTTAGATGTAGATATTAGGAATGATTCTTTCTGTGAATTTTTTAAGAATTTATTATAATTTTTTTATTTCTATAATCCTACAATGAACTATGATTGCCATTTTAATATAGTAGAAGAACAGCTAAACAGGGATCAATAGATCACAAAGATTCTCCTTTAGAAATGTATTAATGCCACTACACTTGTTTTCATTTTGAAGTTTTATTTTAAAGTGGGCATAAATAAAAAGTTCAGCCAAGTTCTTCTCTGTTTTACCTATCCTCAATTTCCCTTAGCACTGTATGACAGTGTGAAAAACATATAGCACACAGAATTATGATGTCTTACACTTGTTTGGCTCCATAACTATATGCCAAATATATCCTGGCTGTTTACAAGTTACCCAGGCTCTTGTCCAATTTGTAGAAACATGAAACAAAGACAGAACAACTAGATGCAAGGAAAAGTACAATTCTCCAATTTACTTTTAGATTTCAATAATTCACTGTCAATTTAGGATAACATCTCAGAATAACAATAGACTATGTGGAGATTTTGAGATTTGACAGATGAGATGTGGTTTGGTGTTGAACTATTATAGAGCTTGGTAAATGACTAAGATTTTAACTGTCTATGGAAAGTACTTCACATATCACAATTTTACCATAGGTACCCAAAATGGTTCCTGTCTAATTAGTAGACAAAGATTTAGCGAGATGTTTATCCCTTTAAAGAGCATTTTCTCCTGTTCATACATATCTACATTGTGCACAGGTGTGTATATGTGTCTTTTCATACATATCTACATTGTGCATAGGTGTGTATATGTGTGTTCATCTGGTTTGGATCACACTTTTATAGTTGTGTATGTGAAAGCTGGAAGCTGGTATTAGGAGCATACCTTAATAACTTCCATTTATCTTCTGCATGAGGGTATCTCAGTCAAACCTACCACTGTCCTTACGGATGCCCTTTTTCCACCTAACAATGGTGGAATTGCAAGTGTATATCCAGATCTAGTTGCATTCTCTAAGCTTTAGCTATCCCAACATTGGTCCTCTTGCTTACATTTCAAATTGCTTAATCCAGATCCCCCTTCTTATTCCTGAAAGTGCTTTCTTTTTAAAATAGAAAATTAGTGGCTTTGAGAGACATACTAATACTAATCTATAGAAAAAAAATTACTGACCATGTTTTGGGGAATTTATCTTGAAGGTAGCTGACAAAATGTCAAAAATAAGTGAGAGTGCATCTCTGAGCAGTATCAGAGCAACAAAGAGCCTGAGTTTCTGAGTATCAAAAAAATGGGGGGAGGGTAGAGAACATACTGTATGTACAACAATGCCATCTTGGAAGTAATATCAGAGAAGTTGATTTCTTTGTTCAAAAATGTGTATAGTAGATCCCTGCCACAGGGACAAGAGTAGACTTTAGCATAGAACTACAGAGAAAAGTTTAGATTTAGTGAAATTCATGAGTCCAACTATAAGAGGGCTAGACATCACAATATTTAAAACTAAACTATACAAAGGTAAGTATGTAGTAACTTTGTGATCCACAAGAAGCTACTAACTTTTTACAACATAAAAGAAAGAAAGAAAAAAGAAAGAAAGAAAGAAAGAAAGAAAGAAAGAAAGAAAGAAAGAAAGAAAGAAAGGAAGGAAGGAAGGAAGGAAGGAAGGAAGGAAGGAAGGAAGGAAGGAAGAAAGGAAGGAAGGAAGAAATTGGGATTTCAGTATTCACAACATAAAATTGAGATTGTTTATCTGTTCCTAAAAAGCAAAATAATAAAAATACCATGCATAAAATTATTTCTTTTCGTGATCAAGAGAAGATAATCAGCCAGTAAAGGTCCCCTCTATATTTTACATTTCTGTGTTGACTGATATGTTTGTGATACATGCCACAGTTCCATGCATGGCATTGGATATTATACGGTGGTAGTGCTCCACCTCTGGAATCAGGGAAAATATGTTTTCATCATCAGAAAAGTATGGTGCAAAACACACACACACACACACACACAGACACACACACACACATATAGCATAAGTTCTCAGGGCCAAAATTAACATTGTGTATAGAAATTGAAAATGAACTTGTAAGAAAATGTGAAAACATCAAATGGTAAAAGTTCATAAGCTAGAGACAGCAATGGATGCTGTACATCAATACACATTTCAATTATTTGAGAAAGTAAATAGTTTGAAAAATTCTTCCAGTAATGCAATATGCTTCACCCAGCTATCCAAATAACAACCAAATTTGTGGGATTCAATACTTTGAATGTCAAATACCAAAATGTAAAATAAAATTATACGTAAGGATTATAAATGCTGAAATATATCTTGAATTTTTCCACACAAAATATTAATATGTTGAAACTCAATCTACTCTTAACAAATATCACATAAGGGATGCATGTTTCACATATGAGAAAATTGGCTTTTTTTAGTAAAATTTTATTTAAGCAGTTCTTTTTGGAGTTATGTTTATCCTTTTAAGAAGTTTAGAATCATACTTTAAGAGTATATGTAAATCTTTCATTCAACTTCAGAACCATCTGATAATAAAGAATTTTTGCTATATTCTACTGCTTTTGCATATTTGTTGGAAAATCTATATCATTTGATGTTAATCTCAGAATGTATTAGTTTATGCAAAGTCCCTACTAAATTTGAAAACTGATCACATTCCATCTAAGTCTCAGTTACAGAAGGTTTGAAGGCTTCAAGGAAAACAGTGACGTGATCCTTTAAACAGCTTGAGAAAAGATATTTTAGAAAGTCCAACATGACCTGTTGATGAAAATTCTGAATTTAGAAATATTAATTTGTGGTGATCGGAATATGCGTGTCCCAGGGACTGGTATTATTAGGAGGCTTGGCCTTGCTGGAGGAAATGTGTCACTCTGGGAGTTGGCTTGGAGACCCTCCTCTAGCCACCTGGACTATATAGTCTCTCTTGGTTGCTTTCAAATCAAGACGCAGAAGTCTCAGCTCCTACTCCAGTATCATGTCTGCCTGCATGCCGCCATTCTTCCCAATACGATGATAATGGACTGAGCTTCTGAAACTGTAAGCCAGCCACAATTAAATCCTTGACTATATAAGTTTTGCCTTGCTCATGGTGTTTATTCACAGGAATCGAAACCCTAACTAAGACAGTAGCTGTTACCAGAGACAGAGGTATTTCTGTGATAGCCTGAACATGCTTTTTTTTTTTTTTTTTGAAAGAATGTAGATTTGGATTTGGAAAGGTCTGGAATGTTTTAAGTGGGCTTTATGGGACAGCCTGATAGGCATATAGAAGACCTCATTTCTCAGGCTGATTTAGACTGCGGAAGCCTGGATCTAGAGGCTTCAGAGAATTTTAGTATGTAGCCTAGAGACTGTTTTATGATATTTTGGTGACTAATGTAGCTGCTTCTTGTCTAAAGAGTCTGTCTGTGACTAAGGTGAAAATGTTCAGATTAATTGACTTGACAAAGGGGGGATGTCTCAAAACAACCCAGTTTAGACTCTGTGCTATGGTTTACTCTCATGAAGAACATTTTGATCAAGCATATGAAGCTTAGAAAGGAAAAATGCAACATATATGGTTCAAAGAATGAAGGGGCTTGAAGAATTTGGATGAAGCTGAATTTTATATTCAAGGAGATAAACAGATTAAGAGAGTGGTGATCTCAGAGCAAGATGCTACCCAGCTAAACTTATTGTTTATGCTTTTGACGCTAAACCAGGGATATTTATATGTAGGTGTTAATACTACTTAATTATTGTTTTTATTTAGACTTTCACTTTGAAATGAACTCCAACCCAGAAATGGTGGGCACAGCTGTGATCCAGGTCCTCAGGTTCCAAGATAGGTTTGATCTGGATCTTGATGCATAGTGGCCATGAAAATTTTAGACCCAAAAATGGTGGAATGTGTATAATCCCGGCATCAGGAGAAGAAGCCATGCAGATCTGTGAGTTCAAGGTTGGTCTATAGAGAATATTCCAGGACAGACAAACTTAGGTAATAAAGAAGTTGGAAAGCAGAAAATGAAAGCTGGTGATAATGTAATAGAACAAAGGCCCAAATTCCAGCCCCAGCAAGCAGCAACACTTGGCAGCTTCTGCCATGTGGCTCTGGCTTTATAATCAAGAATAAAAGAGGTTACTGGCACACTTGATGCTGGATAGCTGGAGCTAAGAAATTACCAGTGATTAAGATGCAGATGCTTGCAGACAACCATCAGAGTGAGCATGGGGACCACAAAGGAAGAGTCAAAGGAAACCTGAAGGAGCTGAAGGGGTTTGCAACCCCATAGGAAGAACAACAATATCAACCAACGAGACCCCCCAGAGCTCCCAGGGACTAAACCACCAACCAAAGAGTACACAGGGAGAGACCCATGGCTCCAGCCGCATATGTAGCAGAGGATGGCATTGTCTGGCATCAAAGGGAGGGGAGGCCATTAGTCCTGTGAAGGCTCAATGGCCCAGCATAGGAGAATGCTAGGGCTGTGAGGCAGGAGTGGGAGGGTGGGTGAGGGAGCACCCTCATAGAAGCAGAGTAAGGGGGTGGGATAGAGGGAAAACCGAGAAAGGGGATAACATTTCAAATGTAAATAAATCAAATATCCAATAAATAAAGAAAAAGAATCAAGATGCAGATCTTGTAACTCCTTCTCCAGCACCATGTCTGCCTGCAGGATGACATGTTTCCTGATGTGGTGATAACAGATTAACCCTCAGACTGTAAGCTAGCTCCAATTAAATGCTTACCTTGTAAAATTTTCCTTGGTTTCTTTTCACAGCAATGGTAAACCTAACCAAGACACAAAATAAAGTTAGTTCTACATTATACAGTTTTATATAATTATTCTCCAGCTTTACCCTAAGTGGGTAGAAACTAAATGTATTTCTTACAAACCATGGAATCAGGCAAGTGTACAGGCTCTACATTCATTCAAACTTGATGGTATCTTAGTTCAAGGAATAAGACAAAAGAAAAAATAATAGTGATTCAAATAAGAAAGAATGGATTCATATTATTCCTGTTTACAGATAATATTATTAAATTGTCATTTATTTCCATTTACTAGAATACAGGATCAACCACTCTCATATGATATTTACCCCTAGTATTAATATTTTTACATTAGTTGTAACAATTCTTATTTAAATTTGATCAAACTGATCTTTTTGTATAAAAGTTATTTTTATTTTCCTAGTGCAATTGTCATCTCAGAAACTTAGTTTGGATAGTCTCACTCACTCTGCCAAATCTTTCTCTGATTAATCATTTTGTCTACCCCTCAATTAGACATCATTGTTTGGTATTAGTGTGTACTAAGGGCATGCCTGTATTCCAGCCAGAGGAATTAAAAGTGTGTGATATGTCTACATACCAGAATACTGTTATTATTACTTACTTAATTATTATACCTTAAATTTATTTAATACCATTATGAGTTGTATCCACTTTTAAGTTAATTAAATAATTATATACAAAATAAAATGTTATAGCAAAATGATTTAACGAATAAAACTTTTTATGCCAATCTCGATCAAATGGATCCAAGTGGTAGAAGGAGAGAAAAGTTACCTTCTGTCTTCCATATACATTCTAGAACATGCATGCCCAAGCCTATACAAAATAAATAATAAAGTCCCAAACATATTAATAAATATATTTGAGTATTTTACTCTTATTGCTTCTATTAATTTTTACATTTTCGGTATATTCTCAAATTACATAGGACATTTAGGTGTGTTTTTTATGTAATCTCCTGTTCCTGTAGCCAATGTTATTCCTAGTTTTCCATAATTAATCATCCTTGTTATAGATTTGGTCATCTACCTCTTTACTAAACAAGTAATATTTTTGGTTTTCAAACCAAATACCAATATCAACTTATTAGAAGGGTAAATTAAAATTTTCATTTTACAACATCTTCTTTTAAATTTTACATATTGATAAAATTATTTTGGATAACATTTTGTGATCACAGCATGCATCCTCATCTATAACAATGCTTGGAATTTCCTGAAGCATTTGCTTCATTTTGTTTTATTGCTGATATATACAAAAATAAATCAATATATCTGTATGCATGTGTGTCAATTTATTTATTTATTTATTTTTATCTGTTTGGATTAGTCCACAGTGATATTTTAGTGTTATCCTATTAAACATGTATTTTATTGTATTATTTCATATTTACCATATATGAAAAAATATATAGAGAGATATTAGATGTATTATATATTACATATATTTTAGATTACAATAATTTATTACATTAGATTATAGTAGGTACTTTTTCTTCTTAATTCTGCTGAACTAGATACAATGCAACCAGCTCATAGCTCTGTGAACCAATTTACATCCATTACATTTTGCATCAAATGTTGTATGCATAATCTACATACATTTTAAACCTCAGAAGACATTTTTCCTGCTTTATTGAGGTGTAATTAACACATAAAATTATATATATTTAAAGATTATAAGATGATGTTTTGATATACATATACATTTTGAAATGATTACCACAATCATACCAATTAACATATCTATAACCTCACATAGCTAAACCTCAGAAATCATCATTGTGTTTATCTCAAAGTCGGTATTTGTGTATAGGTTTCTTCATTATGAGTACTCCTAATATTGCAGTTTGTTCTTTCTGATATCACCGGATTCTACTTTAAGCATATTAACTGTCATCTTCGTAATTTGAATATCCTAGTGAAACATTCTTTCCATGATTGTCAATACACTTCTCATGTACATTGCTATACTTAAAATATGTATTTTGTAGTAGATGAACATTCAAGTGAAGAATTTTTTTTTCCATTGAGTTGAAATGGTGTTAATCCATAGTAACCTGCCACTCCACTTCGCTATTTTGATTAGTTATCACTAATTATTGTTTTAATTTAACAGTGGAACTTTTACTAACGTTAATTGTACTTTTCGTGCTCATGTGCAATTCATGGTTTGAAAGTTTTATAGTAATATGCCCGTCACAATAATACAGATAGTTTTCATTGCTTAAATGTCCACTTATATGTACTACAAACATAGCCACGTTTCATGATGAAAATATTTCTGTAATTTATCATTACTGTTAGTTCTTCTACCAGTTTTTTGGTGGTATATTAGATTAACCAATGAAAAAGCACCCCAGGGAAGTATTCCTTTATTTTAGCTTACAGTGTTACAAGAAATAAAAACTTTTATGATGGGGGATGTCAGGGCATTAGATGCATGACCTTGGCCGAACATTCAAAAATAAATGGATCTCATTCCATCCATGTACACGAGGCAGTATTGTATCTGGGGTATAATTCCAAAATTTTAGGTGCTTCTGCTCTCCCTTCCTCTATCTGTTTCTATAAGATAGTCCAACTTTGAGGGAAATCAGGAAACATACTTAAATAAACATTTGAATCAGAAAGCATAGATGATTGTTCACATGCTTGGTTATAGGTTCATGTTTAGTTAGCTTCAATTGTTAGCCCAGGACCATATGAAGTTTTCCACATTATACTGGATCTCCTGTTCAATTAACACTCAAGATAATCCCCCAGCCATGTGCCTACATGATTTGGGAATTAATTCAATTTCTATTGCCTTCCCAAGTAATGCTAGGTACATAAGTTTCACAGCTAAATTTACCTAAGATACTCAACTCCTTGTCAACTTGATGCACAAACACCTCTCTCTAAAACAAGCACTTATATTCTTTGTCTAAAATAATATTCAAAATATAATACGACCTGAGGACCCAGCTACACCACTCCTGGGGATATATACTCAAAAGAAGATCCAACATATAACAAGGACACATGTTCCACTATGCTTAAAGGCTGGAAACAACCCAGATGTCCCTCAGCAGACGAATGGTTACTGAAAATGTGCTACATTTATACAATGGAGTACTGCTTGGTTATTAAAAACAGTGACTTCATGAAATTTGCAGGCAAATGAATGGAACTAGAACATATCATCCAGAGTGAGGTAACCCAGTCACAAAAGAAAACACATGGTATGCACTCACTGATAAGTGGGTATTAGGAAACATGCTCAGAATACCCACGATACAACTCCAGACCATAGGAAGCTCTAGAAAGCAGACCAAAGTGTGGATGCTTCAGTCCAAGAGGGAGCAAAATAATCATGGGACCGAGGTGGTGAGAGGAACTTCGGAGGAAGAGAGGAGGGGAGGGGATAAAAGGGGGCAGGATCAGGTGTGGGAAGAGATGAGGGAGATTACAGAGGGTCAGAAAATTGAACACAGATATGTAGCAATGGGGGATGGGGAACTGGGGGTAGCCAACAGGAAGTACCAGATGCCAGGAAAGCAAGATGCCCCCAATACCCAACGGGAGGGGGGGACATTAGCTGAAATACCCAACAAAATGGAGAACTTGTCTCTATTTGTTAAATGCATATTTTCATTTATATTTCAAATGTTACCCCCTTCCCCATTTCCCCTCCACAAACCCCCTATCCCATCTCCCTGCTCCCTGCTATGACAGATCTCACCCAGCCACCCACCACCCCACTCCTGCCTCACTGCCCTAGCATTCCCCTATGCTGTGGCATTGAGTCTCCACAGGACCAAGGGCCTCCCCTCCCATTGATAGCAGATAAGGCCATCCTCTGATACATATGAAGATGGAACTATGGATCCCTCCATGTGTATTCTTTGGTTGTTGGTTTAGTCCCTGGGAGCTCTGGGGGGGTCTGGTTTATTGATAATGTGGTTCTTCCAATAGGGTTTCTCACCCCATCAGCTTCCTCAATCCTTCCCCTAACTCCTCCACTGTGGTCCCCATACATCTGCATCTGTATTGATTAGTCTCTGGCAGAGATTCTCATAGGACAGCTATGCCAGGCTCCTGTCAGTAAGCTCTTCTTGGTATCAGCAATAGTATCTTGGTTTGGTATCTGCAAATGGGATGGATGTACAGGTGGGGCAGTCTCTGGATGGCCTTTCCTTCAGTCTCTGCTCCACTCTTTGTCCCTGCATTAATCACCTTTTTTTATTATTTTCATTGAGTATTAGACAATTTCACTCATAACTCAAAAAGACATGAGTGCTACTCTCCCAAATAACCTCTATCATTTTTCTCCTAAACTATCGACCACCCTTCCTCCCCATGAACCTCTGTCTCCTGCCCACATCAATTCAGAGCCCCTGCCATCTGCCCAGACATCATCAAAGGATACCTGTGAAACCAGGGGATTTGTAACTGTCTGATAGAATTTATTGGGCTCAGAATGGTTGAAACTGAAGACAATGCCTTTCCCTGTGCCAAAATCTTTAAGTAGACATTAGCTCAGCTGTTGGGTTTAATGGTATCACCCTTATTGAGCATAGCTGTTTGAGCACACAATTTCTTAGCTACTATTTCCTACATAAAAATAATTGCTAGACACAGTTCTACACAAATACAAAATGGAATATAAAAAGTTTGCTAGTAAATTTAAATTGAAGAATGAACTGTGAGTCTCATAGATAATACATCATGATTCTCCAGATAAAATAAAATAGGAACTGAAGGCTTTGTCACTGACTATAATTTGGATATAATTTCATATTTATTAATTATACTTCACAGATTATAAATAGAAAATAATTACTTGTAAATTTGAAAATCTGCCAAACATATATTTCATTTTTCTTCTAAACTTGTTTTTCAAAGACAGAAGTTTTCCTTCAGTATCACCTATTCATACACACATACACAGATACACATACACACAAACATACACACACACATACATATACACATACAATTGAATAATATAGATAGATGGACAGACAGACAGACAGATAGATATACAATCAACTATTCTAATTGTTTTAAAAGATTGCTCCTTTAACATGTAATAGCTGAAATGAGAAACATATTTTTCTTTTGCAGAGAAATTTATCTACCTTCCAGGAGTAAATTGATTTCCCCATTTTTGTATGTTTTTGAGATTTAAATATGTTGTTTCAATCAGTTATTTTGCTTTGGAATTAACATATAATATTTTTTGAAGATGTGTATCTTTCTTCAATTTGGAAGACTCGTTATCCATAATAAAAACCAATGTTTTTTGTATAACTACTTGTTGTATTTCATTCCATTATAGCTGCTTCTGGAAGAATGTCAAAGCTTCTTATTGCCTTTTGTATTACCTTCCGTTTATTTTATAATCTATATTTTTTCTGTATATCTTTGGTATCATTATCAGGCTGAGAATCTTTAAGGCACATGCATTCTTCTATTCGTATACATTTCTACAGTGGCATAACACATTAGGTATTAAAATGCTTGAAGATAAGTACACATGTCTGTAAATATGGATCATAATAATATTTAGTAGGAGGGTAAAACATATTTAGCTAAAGAATGCAACTGATAGAAGAGCCTGCCATGTTTGGATACTACAAGAGACAAAGGTAGCGTCTACAGAAAAACAACAGAAAAGCTTGGCAGGAAACACGCAGCCACAGATGGTGAGAGGTGGCAGTTTCTTTAGCAACTGAAACAGATTTTTCTGAGAAAACATTTGATGAAAACTTTCTTTGAACCAGTCTGTTCTACCATATTGAGGACAATGTTCAGTTTAAAAAAAAAAAAAAATCTTTGCTACATATAGGCAATGCATTGAGGAATATTTCAGTGCTGTTAAACTGGGAAAATGCAAAAGGCACCCAAAACTTAGTTGTTTTGCCTTTAATAGCCCATAAATGAACAAAATAGCATATTAGGTCATTCAACTTCCATCCTGATTTTCCTCTATATTTTCATTTATCTTTAAAGTTCAAGAGAAATTCATTATGCCTTAGTCTTGAAAAAAAGTAAGCTTTGTAACAGAAAGTTCAGATTGACAGGGACTAGTTTCAATTTTCTCATGAAGTCTTGGTGCTTAAATATATATTAAATTCACATTAATTTATATACTTCACACATTACTCTGGAAAAAATAAAAGCTAAATGAAAATATCGCTTTGCTGTTACATATATATGCTACACAGTTGTTAATATTGTATTACTCTAGTGATTTTTTTCTAGTCATTCTAAGAAACAACACAAAACACTTAATAGTTGGTATGTAATTTACATGGGTTATTCATGTTAAGTATTCAGTGTCTACTGAATATAAACTTTAATTATCAAAAGATAGTCAAAGTATTTTGCCTATCTGAGATTTTCTTGATTTATATGATTTTCTAGTTAAACCATCTACATTAAGAGTATGAAGTAATGACTAAGAAGATTTGTTTCTTCTTCAGTGAGACTTTCAAATCTTACTTTGGTTATGCCTCATTAATTTTTATAAAATAAATCATATTTTACAGATCATGAACTTAACTCAATTACCCTCCAAGAAGTTCTTAACTGCTGAGCGATTCCCCCAACCCTAAAATCCTAAGAAAAGTTTGAATAATACTTGCAAAATCAATAGGTTTATTAAATATAAATATTAGATTCAATATTTTTTTCAATTTTTTGTCAAATAACTTTTTTAATTTTTGTATGTTTATTAATAGTTTTACCTGCATGTTTCTTATGAGTTTTGTTTTTGTAAGACTATTAGACCTTTCCAAATATACTCTTTCTAAGTGGGCATTTTTTTTATTTTGTATTTAAGAATAACAGTTTAGAAATTAATTACATCTTGTTTAGCACTCCAATGTGCAAAATTTAGCATAATATATGACTCAAATGAATGATTCATTAGAAAATCATTATTAACAACTTTTGGTCTGTACCTACACCGGTGGAGGTCTGGAGCCAATCACACAGAGCCCTGACCTAGAGTTTTGTCTGCTCATCAAGAGTCCAGCTGACATTTACAGGTAAGACACTCCTACATGCCCAATAACATATAAAAACATCATCTAACATGATCAAGTTGGCTTGCTTTAATACCAATAGTGCACAATCTATTCAACAAAATAGAAACAGAAGAAACATTACCTAATTCATTCCACAAGGCAACAGTTACACTGATAACTAAACCACACAAAGACACAACAAAGAAGAGAACTTCAGACCAATTTCACTAATAAACATTGACAAAAATTCTCAATAAAATTCTTGCAAAGCAAATCCAAGACCACATCAAAATATCATTCATCATAATGAGGAAGGCTTCATCGCAAGGATACAAGGATGGTCCAAAACACAAAAATCCATCGATGAAATATATTATATAAACAAACGAAAAGACAAAAATCACATGATCATCTCATCAGATACTGAAAAACCCTTTGAAAAATTCAATACCACTTCATGTTGAAAGTCTTGGAGAGATCAGGGATTCAAGGCACATATCTAAACATAATAAATGCATTATATGGTAAGTCAACAGCCAACACCAAATTAAATGGAGAAAAGCCTAAAACATCCTAATAAATTAGAGGCAAGAAAATGCTGCTTACTCTTGCCATATCTTTTCAATATAGTACTTGGAGTTCTAGCTAGAGCAATAAGACAAGAAAAGGAGATCAAGGGAATATAAATTGGACAGGAGAAAGGTATCACTATTCACAGATGATATGATAGTATACATAAGCAATCCCCATTTTTTTTTTTTTTTTTACCAGAGAACCCCTGTAACTGATACACAACCTCAGCAACTTGGCTAGACATAAAATTAACTCAAAGAAATCAGTAGCTCTCCTTGATAAACAGGCCAAGAAAGAAATTAGGGAAATAGCACCCTTCAGAATAGCCACAAATAATATAAAATATCTTGGCGTAACTCTAACAAAGAAAGTAAAATGTCTATATGACAAGAACTTCAAGTTCCCGAAGAAAGAAATTGAAGGAGATATAAGAGGATGAAAAGATCTCCCATGCTCATGGATCTGTAGGATTAACACAGTGAAAAAGGCCGTCCTCCAAAAGCGATCCACTGATTTAATGCAATCCCCATCAAAATTAAAAAAAAAAAAAAATACACAAAATCTTTTACAGAGCTCTCAACTTCATATGGAAAAACAAAAATAAAAACAAAACAAACAAACATACAAACAACAAAAGAACCATAATAGCTAAAACAATCCTGTATAATAACAGAAAACCTGGAAGAATCACTATTCCTGACCTCAAGCTGTACTGTAGAACGACTGGCAAAATGTGCTTGGTGTTTTCTTCTATATAGCAGAATGAAGGGTCCTGTTTTCATATCAGTTCTCTTAATTTGTTGAGAGCCCACATTCCTCAAAAGTATTTTAACACTACTACATCTGACAGAGGGCTAATATTGAAAATTTACAAAGAACAAAAGTTAGACACCACCAACAAAAATAACTCAATGAGAAATGAGGCACAAATTTAAACAGAATTCTTCAGAGAAGAATCTTGAGTGGCTGAGAAACACTCACAGAGGTGTTCAATGTCTTAGTCTTCAGGGAAATGCAAATCAAAACAACTATTAAGTTCCATGTCATACCCATCAGAATGACTAAGGTAAAAAACTCAAGGGACGGCATATGCTGTCAAGAATATGGGAAAGTAGAACACTCCTGTTGTTGTTTAATGCTACTCAAATTGCCCTGCAGCTGCTGCCTACCCCCATCAATGTTCAGAATTTCTGAATGAAAGACACGTACTCACAACCTTATATTTAATATGTCTTAATCAGCTCAATTGCTGGGCCACTCCAAAACTTCAACAATGCTAAAAGCAACTTTCTGATACTCCTGAGTTATTGCTTTCTAACATCTATATCCCATCCTTCCTTCCTTAGACCCAATTGTGGCCACTCTTCCCTGGTTCTTACATGATTGGTACTCTGTCTTCTGAAGCTCTCAAGCTTGCATTTTATCCCTTTCCTGGCATGGCAATTTTAACTTCCTGTTCTCTCAGTACCTTTGCCAGGGAATCCTAACATCCTGCCTTTGTTTCCTTGCCCATCCATTGGATGCTGGCAACTTTATTTACCAATCAAAACCAACTGAAGGCATGGACTCTCAGTGTATTATATCCATGATTCTCGTGCAATTTTGGGAACCCAAATAACATAATGCAAACTTTAGGCCAAAGTCACAACACTTCACCCTTTTCATCCATTAAAAAGATCTTTTTCTTTCATATATACAATGAACATATTCTTAACAGTTATGTAAACTTTAAGGTATGATATATAGTAATAACATCCAGTCCATCAATTTTGTCTATTTCTGTATATTACTCTAGCATCTATCAAACTTAAAGTGTGTGCAATTCTATACCTGAATTATATATTATATTTTTAAACTTGCATTACCATCTGGAAACCATCCTTTCAAATATATATTATCTTCCTCACTGTTAAACAACTTAAGATTGATTATTAGACCATAATTAGTCTTTATCCCTATCAGAGATTCAGGAATGAATTAAATATTACCTGAATTTATAAGAAACACAAAAATATAGCTTCTAAATTTTGCAATTTGCAGAGCAGCTGATACTTGGACAGTCTCCTTAAAATGTGGGAGCATCTGTCTTCAGCCTTTTGGTCCAGAACCATCTGGCAGTCTTTAAGAGAAGTAGGAATTATGAAGAACTAGCTTACTCTGTCTTGGCAGGGCTAAGGTGTTGAGTATCCTACATCTTGTGTTCTTTCCTGGACAGTATATTTTGTCTGTAGATGAATTGGGGCAATTATTGCCCAGTGGCTACCTTGCCTCAACTGAAGCAACTCTATATGGAGGTCAATATCTTCTTTGAACTGTGAAGGAGGTACTGTCAGGAGCAAACAAGTTTCCTAGTCAGAATGGCCAAGATCAAAAATTCAAGTGAAAGCACCTGCTGGCAAGGATGCAGAGCGAGGAGCACTCCTCCGTTGCTGGTGGAACTGCAAACTTGTACACCGCTCTGGAAATCAATCTAGGGGGTTCTTAGAAAATTGGAAATAGTTCTACCTGAAAATCAAGCTATATAACTTTGGCAGATACCCAAATGATGCTATATTATATCACAAGGATATGGGCTCCACTATGTTCATAGCAGATTTATTAAAAATAACAAGAAGCTGGAAATAACCCAGATGTCACTCAACCGAAGAATTAATACAGAAAATGTTCATTTACACAATGGAATACTATTCATCTATTAAAAACAAGGATATCATGAATTTTGCAAGCAAATAGATGGAAATATATAATATCATTCTGAGTTGGGTAACCCAAAAGGATGAATGCTATTGTACCATGAAACATTAATTAATGCCAAAAAGAATACCAAGGAGCTGAATCTTATACAAGGTGTTAGAGTCTCTTTATTTAAAGCTAGAGCTTGGCCTGCACCATTGTTTCTGACACAGTAGAATGGGAGGGAGCCCCTAGTCCAGTTTTAAGCATTTATAGAAAAGCAATAAGGGGGTATCTAGCCTGGTACATACCTGATTAGGGGGCCATTTTGGCTAGTAACCTAATTGGCTGGTGCTGGGAACCAAACCATAAACTTAACCTCTGTATTCCTCCTGATTGGTGGTGGTTAGAAAGAGAAGTGTTAGGGGCAGGTTTGTAACCGAGAGGTGCTAAATTGTTGGAGAATAACCTGGAAACTGGTGCTAGATGCAGATCTTTTTGGGGGATATCCTGGAAATTGGTGCAAGGTACTGGCCTGTTAGTTAACTTTAGTTCTCTAAGGTGGAGTCTTAACCCAAAAGATTTGATCTTTCAATGCCTGGTATATACTCAGTGATAAGTGAATATTAGCTACAGAATACAGAGTACCCATGGTACAAACTACAGACCCAAAGAAGTTAAACAAGAAGGAAGGCCCAAGCAACTGTGCTTGAACTACACTTAGAAGGGGGAACTAAATACTCATAGAATACAAAGGAAGAGAAGGAAATGGCTGCCAGAGGGCAGGGGAAGGGGAGTGAGGAGGGAGGATTAAGTGCAGAGAGAGACATCAGAGAGGCCCAGAGGGCCAGGAGAATGAATGGCAGTCTACAGCTAATGGTGATTGGGGAAGGGAGATTCTCTAGGAAGTCCCAGAGATCTGGGACAGGGGATTGTCCCTGGAGTCAAGGTGGGTGACTTTATACTTGATGACTAACAGTGGGGACATGGAACCTGAACAGACCATCTCCTAGAGCAAGGCTGAACTCCAAGGGGAGGAATAAAGACACCAATCAACCCACAAACCTTTCCACACAAAACTTACCCTGTTTAAAAGAAATATAAGAATGGAGTAGAGACTGAAGGAAAAGCCAAACAATAACTGACCCAACTTGAAACCCATCCTATGGAAAAGCACCAACCCCTAATACGATTAATACTCTGTTATGCCTGCAGAAAGGAGACTAGCATAACTGTCCTCTGAGAGGCCCTACCCACCAGCAGACTAAAACAAATGCAGATACCCATAGCCAAATATTAAATAGAAGTTGGGGACACTTATGAAAGAGATGAGGGGTGGACTGAAGGTCCTAAAGTAGATGGGAACCCCACAGGAAGATCATCAGTGCCAACAAACCCTGACTCCTTGAAGATCACAGAGTCTGAGTTACCAACTAAAGACAATCAGGAGCTGGACATACAGAAGTATCCTCAGGCAGCTCAGTCTTCATGGCTACCTTGTCTGGCCTCAGATGGGGAGGATGTTCCTAATCCAGCAGAGACTCAATGTGCCAGATTGGGGAGATACCACGGAGGAGCAGGCACATCTTCTCAGAGGAGAAAGAGAGAAGGTGGGGAGAAGGATACTGTGATGGATGGACCAGGAGAGGGAACATCATTTGGGATGTAAATTAATTAATTAATTAAAATTTTAAAATACCTCTGTGGACCACTGAGTTGAGTTAAATCCACCTGAGTGAATAAGTGAGATGATCTCAGAATCTAAGGTAAAGGAGTGGAGAATTTATGGCTCAATGACAGAATGAGTGCCTAGCATATATGATGACCTTAATTCAATCTCCAGGACTGAAAGGAAGAAGTATAAAAGAACAGGAAGCATGATAACTAATAGTTTTGTAGGTTCAATCATGTTTACTTATCCAGACATTGATTTTTCAATGTTTTATGCCAATAAATAACCTTTATAAAATCAGGTGTCATTGGGATAGGGCATATAAATCAGATCAGAATTTTACTAATCTCAATTGAGTCTTGTAAATCTCAGGCTTAATCCTATAGAACTGAAAAAAGTATAGTCGGTACTATAAATTTTTAAAGAAAAGCAAATGAAAATTGGAAGATAACAAAATTTAAGGGAGAAAACAAAGGGGAAATGTGGAAACTTTAACTAACTGGCCCTGAGTTAGAAAGATAAAACTTTAAAATTGACTCTTCTTCAGTCAAAAGACTTCCACAACAAGAAAAATATTCATTTAATTCAGTTTCCCAAATATATTGAAAAAGTTAACTAAACAAAAAAATATGTCACCATGGCCATCAACAGGGTGTAAATTCATCCAAATTGATTGCATTTCCATCTTGCATTCAAGATATTTTTCCATGATGATGTGATTATAATTTTATACCTACATCCTTCATTCATCCATTAAATGTCCATTGATGACAACAAGGAAAATATAGGAAAGGAAATCCATTCTATGAAGATATCCTCCTGGGCGGAAAGTTAACATGGATCATTGGATGAAGAATGAAAAAGTACTCACATGCACAAGCTGTGGCAATTTTTATTGTGCCCATCCATAGAACAAGAATACAGAGAAGAAAAATCAAAGTACCCTAAATACAAATTGATTTAAAGTGTAATTTGGACCTAGAGAGTACTTTTAGAAGTTCCTATATATTGACTGAAGACAAGTCCTCCATTATTCTGGAATATTCATCCTCTTCAACAGAGCATGAAGCTCCTTCAGAAGGGACATACATGGAGTGTGGAAGGAGGAAAAAGACTTCTGCCTAGTCAGTCACATCAGAAGAATCAGCCTTATTGATCAGTGGGGTGGCAGATATTACATATGTCACCTATGGAGGAAGGGGAGGAAGAATCAGAGTAACTAGAGGTGTCAGAGAATAGACCTACAGAAGGACTGACAGGGACTCACCTAGACTCAGAGATCTGGGAGCCAGTAGGGGTCAGACCTTGGTCCTCTGTATAAATGTCATGGTTGTGTAGCTTGGGGTTCTTGAAGAATTCTTAGCGGTGGAAGCAACCCTTTTGTCCACTTGTCTTCCTGCTGGTTTGTCTTGTCCTGCCTTGATGGGATGGTATATGTCGGTCTTATTGTAGCTTATTATGCAGTGTTTGGTTTATGTACTGGGTTGTCTGCTCTATTTTGAAAGAAACCTGAACAGACTTCAGAGGGTGGGTGTTAAAGAAGAAGATTTGGGATTGATAACTGTGGGGGGTAGGTGGTAGATGGGAGGTAGAGAGGAAAGTCTAGAAGAGGGAAAAGATGGAAAACTGTAGTTGGGAAATATATAAGAAAGGAATAAAAAATAATTTGTAATTTCCTAAAATCAGCATAATTTATATATCATTTTTTCAAGTATCTTTCCTTAGAAAGAAACTATGTTTTAAAATTTTGGTGAAATTTTAAGAGATTAATGGCACACAGTAAAATTATCTTTGAAAGGTGGATATCATTTTACAAATCAAAATAGAGTTTTCCTTCTTTGCTAACATTCCTGTTCTACATAAAGAATTCATCTTGAAAACTTAGTTCCATACTAAGTAGCATCTCCTCATATAGAACAATTTAACCACTGCCATAATACTGATAATAAACACTATAAAATAATTGCAAAAAATTATTAAAATGTATAATTACCTAATTATTTATATGTACTTGTTAAACTGAGGTATTTTAAAAATCAAAACCTGATATTTAGAGTAAGAGTATTTAAATAATTCAAAGTATTTGGTTTGTATTTGAAACATAACTTCATGCCAACCTCATCCTCCACAGACATTAAATATAAAGCATGTAGTAGAGAGAACATAACAGTTAGGAAAAACTTATTAATAACTGACTGCAATGAAGAATTTAGCATCAGCAGAAACACTTTAGTAAGTTTCAAGTAATATATATCCCTCACCTTGGGTAAAAATGAATATAAAGATTGGAAGCAGTGCCTCCCCTAGAGATAGAATTTCACACAGTAAGACTCAGGCTAATCAAAGGTAAGGTAATGTGCAAATATAAAGTCTGAAAAAGAACAGAAATAAAGTTTTCATATATTCTCTTTACTCATTGCACATTTCGGCGAAATCTAAAAAATATATTCATGACTATCATTGGACAGAACTTTAAGTGTGAGTACTATAAAGTTAATGAAAATAACTTTAAATATCTTTCACTTTAATGATTTAAATGAATGCCATTTTGAAAATAAGAATCTAGTCAATGGTTTAGATGAACAGGTTAAGTCAATTATAAATTCCCTTTTCTCCTTTTAACTTTTTGTAGATTGCTAATGTTAATTTTCATACAACACAAAGTATCCCAATAAAATAAGTTTAAGAGAAACAGTACCTGCCACATTTTATTAATATTTTATGAAAATATTTTCTTACATTTTACCCTAACACGTTGTCAGTCTGATCTTCTAATATAAGGTTTTCTGCTATTTTCCTCATCACTTGCATGGTACTGTGGAATAGTTTAGCAGTTGACTTATGATAATTTTTAAAAATTTTTATTTAATTTTTCTTTAAACTCCAGATTTTATCCCATTTCCTGTCCACCGACTGTTCCCCATCCCATAACTCCTTCCCCTGTCTCCATGAGGATGTCCCCACTCCCTGGGGTCTCCAGTCTCTTCAAAGTTAGATGCATCTTCTCTGACTAAACCTAGACCCAGTGGTCCTCTGCTGTATATGTGTTAGGGGCCTCATATCAGCTGGTGTATGCTGCATGGTTGGTGACTCAGTGTCTGAGAGATTTCAGGGGTCCAGGTTAGTTGAGACTTCTGGTCCTCCTACAGGGTTGTCCTCCTCCTCAGCTTCTTCCAGCTTTTCCCTAGTTCAACCAGAGGAGTCAGCAGCTTCTGTCCATTTGTTGGGTATAAATATCTGCATCTGATGATTCTTGACTTATGATAATTTTAAAAAGTAAATAAAACACTATAGAAACATAGTTTCTGAACTATATATTCAGGATGGAAATACAACTGATAAGAGATCATAGGTCAAGTACAAGTATTCCATTAGAAGTTATAGTGAAAAGAGAGAAATAAAATAAGTAAACCACAAGTCATGTTAAAGTTTTGTGGTTAATATCAATACCAGGTCACTGAGAAAAGATATTGCCTGCCAGTGTTGCTGGTTTGTTTGTTTGTTTGTTTTGTTCTTTTTTGTTTTGACTTGTTTTTCCTAAGAGAGAACATCTACAGGGCTAACCAAAACCTATGAAACCAAGAGTATCCTATTCTAAACACCAGATTCTGAACATAACATTTTTGGATTTAGAATTTTCCCTGCTGTATTGTGTTGTATTGTATTGTGTTGATCCTGATTTTTCATTGTTATTACACTATTCCTTCTTACTCTCTGCTATCACATTTTCAAAAGTTAGAAGTATGTAACTTGTCTTTAGTGGTATATGGACTCACAGTTAATAGATTTCCTAGGTCCTATAAGACATTAGGCAATTACATTCTTGATCAATGTTGAGAGTTTTCAGGTCTGTGGAGACTGATGAAGTACAGAAAATGCATTTTGCTTTAGGGGAAAGCTATGAGCATTCATGGAAAATGATTATGGTTAAAAGTTATGTGATTGGGTAGCAATTTTACAAAAGTAGGTATTGTTTAGGTTAATTTGGAATGTCCTTCATGACCACTCTGGCAAAAAGCATGTTTCTAGATAAGGTTAAGTTAGGAAGTCCGCTTCAAATGTGTACAGTTCCCTTTGCTGGGAACTGTATTGAATTAGAAAAAGGAAGCTTCATACCAGTATTTGACTTCTTTTTTCTGTCTGATTCCTGACTGAAATTGCAATGTTACACAGTATCTACATGTAAGTGATGTCATGCTTCCATACCATTCTACAGTATCACCCCAAATTTGAGAGTCTTTTGTCAAAGCCATATAAAAGTCACTAAAATAACATCTGAGCATAGAAAATGTTCATTTCCGCCTCATCATTCTATACTGAGGTCTTTGAAGTACTAGGAAGGGAAGCTTCAATTCACATACTCTATCACTGAACTCATACTCCTCAGCCTTCAATTTCTGACAAACTCTGTCATACTAACTGTTGGAAAAATGAAGAAAACCATGTTTCTCAGTTACAGCTAACCCAATTATGCAAACAACAAGATTTATCAGTGAGATTAAAATCAAGTTAGTGTTACTGCACTACATACTATCAAGAAGCAGAAGAAAGAGAAATATTGGGGAAAGTAGAAGATGAGGAAAGATCTAAGGAGTGAGAAAATCTCTGCGCATGTTACCATAAAAAAAAAAAAATCATTCAAAGTAAATAGGAAAAAATGTAAAAACAAAATAATTATAACCCTTTCCACAGCAGTGTGTGTAAAGCCATTTCTATGTATTAGAAAGCACAAAATACTCAAGTCTTATTAGCCCACCAAGCAGTCCCTGGCTAATCATCAGTAGCAAAATTTTAGCAATGAAAATGAGGTAAGCCAAGTGACAGGCTTCCGTCTGTTCACTCAGCAAATGCACACTTAGCCATTTTACACCATCTGCTTCAGAAAGCGGAGAAGCTGCAAATGAAGGATAGTAAATTTGGTATCACACTAACAAAAGAGAGAGCGCACTGGGAAAAGTTTTCTGTTTATGTGTGGCACGACAAACAAACAACATGATCAATGCCGTGAAGCACATTAAGCTAGGAAAGAAACTTGATTCATTTGGAAGAGAGTTGATAATCCAGGTTAGAAAACCCCACTGCTATATCTTTTAACCTGCTGTACTACCTTAAGAAATAAACACACACTATCCGAAACACTTGGATGAAATCAGACCTGTCTTCTAACAAACACATCAATAACTCTATTTAAAAGAGGTTTTTTTTCTTGAAAGCTACTCCAAAGGGGGAATTGTATTGGTGCATGGATACCTCTGTCTGTGTGTGTGTGTGTGTGTGTGTGTGTGTGTGTGTGTGTGTGTGTGTGTGTGTGTGTGTTTCAATTGGAGTACAGGAAGTGGTTACTAAAGAAGATAGCACCCACCATACCATTTAAATTTGTTATTTATTTATTTATTTTCTAGGAATGTGAAAATAAATGCTTTTTAAAAATACATATTTTTACAATTTTTGGAAGTAGATAACAGGGCAAAAGAAGATGGGAGACAAGTTGAAACTGAAAGTTGTAGAGATTAAATACACCAGGGGATAAAAATGAAATAAAAATTTGAAAATGCTTCTTCTCCATTCAAGTGATCTTACGCAGTTATCAGGAAAGTCTGATGTTAATGCTACCTCCTCTTGATACAGGAATGCTACTTAAGAAAGTTAACATGATGATGAAATGTGAAACAGGAATCACACCATTAAGCTTCTATCATTGCAAAGTCTGGCATAATTTTTGTTTGCCCAATGACATGTCCAAATATCCTGAGTCCAATTTGAATTGCAACTGGGGAGACTTTCTGAGTTTACTTTGCATTATTCACTTTATCTAATCTTCCCTGGTTGTTTAACATCATTTGTAAGATCCAGCTTAAATCAGAATTTTCCTAAGTCCTTCAATACTCTACAGTGTTTTTCTAGTGATAACGCAATGAAAATAAAAATAACTCATAATGTAATTCAGGTGATGACCAGAACTATAACTTATTTTGTACAATAGAGGTTTGCATATCCCAGGGTGGCTTCAAACTCACTAAATAAAAAAAAATGACACTGAACTGCTCAACTACCTGCCTCTGTCTCCTGTTTGTGCTTGCATTACAGGCAGGCAGGCACAAGCGTATCCAGTTTAAGTGAAGTTCAGGACCAATGTGTACACTTCCTGCCTAGTAGGTAAAACAAGTCCTCTACAAACTAAATTACATGTCTAGCATTTTTAATGTACTTAAATGGGCACATTTATCATTTCATCATTTGCTGTATTTTCATATGATAATTTAAAAATTCATGTATAAAAATTACTAATCATAATGGAACTACAAGTTATTTTTGAGTTGCAGTGCAACATAAAACAAGGAACAAATTTACTTATTTCAAATTTACTTGAATTTGGTGGTGACACAGAAACTACTCAAGACCTATAATATGTTTAATTTATGAAGACTTAGAAAAGAAATTAAGCATTTCAAAATTCATTAAAGCAGAGCCAGTTTCCAGGTGATCAGGAATTTGTTCCTGTGAGTTAGGTAAAGAGATGATGATGCTATTGTGTATGTTCAAGTATCCTTCAGAAGGGCCTTGTTAGGAGATGCTAAGAAACCACTGCAGTCATTTAATTGCCAAGTTCAGTTATCTCTTTGCTCTATAATGAAGACAGGTAATGATTCTTCTCTCTGTCCTTTAAACTCCAATTGAGATCTAACAAGGCATAGTCTCATCTTGGACCAAAAGTCAGATATCTTATAAACAACCAAGGCAGAAAAACATGGTACCTTGACTCTTGGCTCTAGTAAAGAAGAAGAAAGCAATACAGGAGAGGCATACTTAAGACATTTTACATATCTGCAATCTGGTTCAGAGAAAATGTATGTTTAAGAGAAAACGTCCCTCAGCAACCTAAAGTCATAAACATTTCAAAATTATCCGATCAACAAGTTAATTTTGTTATAAGCTTTCTGTTGGTCTACTGAAAATAGTTGCATAGATTTTTACATGCTCAGTATACATTTAAGTCTAAATTAATCAAGTCAAATTCTGAAGTTTTTCAGGTGCTTAAGAAAATGTATAAACACAAAAATAAAAATTTTAAAAATTGATAGCATTATAATTTAAAGTGTAGACCCAATTATTAATACTCAACTTGTCATAGAATATTATTTGTTATTCTCACTTTTTCTTTAACATGCAATATATTAGTATACATTAAGAATATTAATATTAATAAAATTAAGAATATACAATTGAGGATAGAAATATTATTTAAATTTAAAGATGGATAATGAATTATAAAAATTGTGGGTTATGTTATAGTTAAAATAAGAATATTTTCAGAGACCGAAATGTAGCTTATTGGTAGTCTTGCTTGTCTCACATGTCCAAGTCTCTGACTTTTCTTGCAATCAACAGCACTGATGAAAATATAAACTACTATAAACACAAATATTTAATTAATAAATTGAAGCTTTAGTTAAAATACAATTATATCGGCCTGAGATCCGGGCACCTTCTGATTCCCACCTCTGCCAGCAGGAGCAGAGACCCAGTGGGGGACCCGATTCTACACAGCACACACCCCAGTTGCAGCTGACTCCCCAGATATTCAGACATATCCAGCTTCACAGGTGAGACCTTAAACCGCACCCAGAGACCCTGCAAACCAGGGAAGCAGATTCCCCAACCAGCTGGAGACCTGGGCACCTTCCAGTTCCCAGTTGTGCTGGCTGGGAGCAGAAACCTGGCACTGGACCAGAAACCACACAGCCCGAACTCCAGATGCAGCTCGACTCCCCAGGATCAAAGGATCACAGGAAGGCCAGGTCCCAGTCAGAGAGAAGAAGGCCAGATAACACCAGAGATAACCAGATGGCAAGAGGTCAGCATAAGAGCATAAGCAACAGAAACCAATTTGATTTGGCAACATAAGAACCCAGTTCTCCCACCACAGCAAGTCCTAGATACCCAAACACATCCTTAAAAAAAGATTCAGATCTAAACTTTCATTTCATAAAGATGATAGAGGACTTTAAGAAAGACATAAATAACTCCCTTAAAAGAAGAACACAAGTAAACAAATAGAAACCCTTAAAGAGGAAACACATAAATCTCTTAAAGAAACACAGGAAAATGCAATCAAACAGGTGAAGAAATTGAACAAAACCATCCAGGATCTAAAAATAGAAGAGTCATTAAAGAAAATTCAAAGGGAGACAGCCCAGAAGATGGAAAACCTAGGAAAGAGAACAGGATTTACAGATGAAAGCATCACCAACACAATTAAAGTGATAGAAGAGAGAATCTCAGCAACGGAAGATACCATATAAGACATAGACACAACAGTCAAGGAAAATGCAAAAAGCAAAAAGCTCCTATCTCAAAACATTCAAGAAATCTAGAACACAATGCAAACACCCAACTTGTGAATAATAGTTTAGAACAGAGTTAAGATTCCCAACTCAAAGGGCCAGCAAACATCTTCAACAAAATTATAGAAGAAAACTTTCCTAACCTAAAGATAAAATGCCCATAAACCTATAAGATTCTTACAGAACACCAAACAGATGGGAACAGAAAATAAATTCCACTCATCATATAATAATTCAAACATCAAATGCACAGAACAAAGAAAGAATATTGAAAGCAGTAAGGGAAAAAGGTCAAGTGACAAATAAAGGCAGACCTATCAGAATTACACCAGACTTCTTATCAGAGATTATAAAAGGCAGAGAATCCTGGGCAGATGTTACACAGACCCTAAAAGAACAAAAACACCAGCCCAGGGTGCTATACCCAGCAAAACTCTCAATTAACATAGATGGTGAAATCAAGATATTCCATGACAAAACCAAATTTAAAAAATAACGTTCTACTAATCCAGCACTATAAAGGATAATAGATGGAAAACGCCAATACAAGGAGGGAAACTACACCCTAGAAAAAGGGAGAAATTAATCTTCTTTCAACAAACCCAAAGGAGATAGCCACACAAACATAAAAATAACATCAAAAAATAACAGATAGCAACAATCACTATTCCTTAATATCTCTTAACATCAATGGACTCAATTCCCCAATAACAAGACATAGACTAACAGACTGGATCCCTAAACAGGATACAACCTTTTGCTGCAAACAGGAAACGCACCTCAGTTTCAAAATACAAACACTTCCTCAGAGTAAAGGGCTGGAAAAGCAATTTTTCAAGCAAATGGTCTCAAGAAACAAGCTGGAGTAGCCATTCTAGTATCAGATAAAATGGATTTTCAACCAAAATTTATCAAAAAGGATAAGGAAGGACACTTTATAATAATCAAAGGAAAAATCTACCAAAAAGAACGCTCAATTCTGAAAATCTTAGTACAAACACAAAGGTACCCAATTTCATAAAAGAAACTTTACTAAAGCTCAAAGCACACATTGTACCTCACACAATGATTGTAGGAAACTTCAACACCCCACTCTCATCAATGGACAGATCATGGAAACACAAACTAAACAGAGACACAGTGAAACTAACAGAAGTTACGAACCAAATGGTTATAACAGATATCTATAGAATATTTCATCCTAAAACAAAAGAATATACCTTCTTGTCAGTACCTCATGGTACATTCTTCAAAACTGACCATATAATTGGTCACAAAACAGGCCTCAACAGATACAAGGAGATTGAAATAATCCCATGCATCCTATCAGATAACCTGTGACTAAGGCTGGTCTTCAATAGCAATAAAAACAACAGAAAGCCCACATACAAATGGAAGCTGAACAACACTCTACTCAATGATAACTTGGCCAAGAAAAAAGTAAAGAAAGAAATTAAAAACGTTTTAGAATTTAATGAAAATGAAGGCACAACATACCCAAACTTATGGGACACAATGAAAGCAGTGCTAAGAGAAATATTCATAGCTCTGAGTGCCTCCAAAAAAGAAACTGAAGAGAGCATACACTAGCAACTTAACGGAATATCTGAAAGATCTAGAACAAATAGAAGTAAATACACTTAAGAGGAGTAGAAGGCAGGAAATATTCAAAGTTGGGGATGAAATCAGCAAAGTAGAAACAAACAAACCAACAAACAAACAAACAATCTATACAAAGAATCAATAAAACCAGGAGCCTGTTTTTTGAGAAAATCAACATAATGAATAAATCCTTTGCCAGACTAACCAGAGAGCAGAGATTCAGTATCCAAATTAACAAAATCAGAAATGGAAAGGGAGATATAACAACAGAAATTGAGGAACTTCAGAAAATCATCAGGTCCTACTACAAAAGCCTATATTCAACAAAACTGCAAAATCTGGATGAAATGGAAAATTTTCTAGACAGATACCAAATACCAAAGTTAAATGGACCAGATACATCATCTAAAGAGTTCCATAACCCCTAAAGAAATAGAAGCAATCATTTAAAGTCTCCAAACCAAAAAAAGTCCAGGACCAGTTGGGTGTAGTACAGAATTCTATCAGACCTTCAAAGAAGATGTAACACCAGTATTCTTCAACTATTCCACAAAATAGAAACAGAAGGAACACTATCCATCTCTTTCTATGACTTCATAGTAATGCTGATACCAAAACCACACAAAGACCCAACAAAGAAAGAGAACTTCAGACCAATTTCCCTTGTGAAGAGAAGGAAAAGTTCCTCCATTACAAGGAGGAAAACTACACCATCCCCCAAAAAGCAAGAAATTAATCTTCTTACAACAAACCTAAAAGAAGATAAACACGCAAACTTAATTCCAACTCTAGCAACAAAAATAACAGTAAGCAAGGATCATTGGTCCCTAATATCTCTCAACATCAGTGAACTCAATTCCCCAATTATATATAAAAAAAAAAAAAAAAAAAAAACAAAAGCAAAAACAAAAAAACATAGACTAACAGACTGGATATGTAAATAGGATCCAGCATTTCGCTGCATACAAGAAATGTACCTAAGAGTCAAAGAGCAATATTTCCTCTAAATAAAAGGATGAGAAAAGTTTTTCAAAGCATATAGTCCCAAGAAACAAGCTGGAATAGTCATTCTAGTATCCAACAAAATAGACTTTAAACTAAAAGTTATCAAAAAAGATGGGGAAGGTCGCTAAATACCTATCAAAGGAAAAATCCATCAGGATGAACTCTCAATTCTGAACATCTATGCCCCAATGCAAGGGCCACCAAATTTGTAAAAGAAACACTACTAAAACTCAAAACACACATTGAATCTCACACAATGATAGTAGATTTCAACACCCCACTCTCACTAATGGACAGATCATAGAAACAGAAATTAAACAGAGACACGATGAAACTAAAAAATGCTCTGAATCAAATATATTTAACAGATATCTACAGGACATTTCACCCTAAAACAAAAGAATATAACTTCTCCTCACTACCATGTGGTACCTGCTCAAAAATCAACCATATACTCAGACACAAAACAAACTTCAACACGTGCAAGAACATTGAATTAATCCCATGTATGATATCACATCACCACAGACAAAGGCTGGTCTTCAATAGCAAGAAAACCAACAAAAAACTCACATACACATGGAAACTTAACAACTATTTACTCAATGATAACTTAGGGAAGAAATAAAAAAAGAAATTAAAGACTTTTTAGAACTCAATGAAAATGAAGGCACAACAAAACTAAATTTATGGGACACAATGAAAGCAGTGCTAAGATGAAAACTTATAACTCTGAGTGCCTCCAAAAAGAACCTGGAAGGAGCATAGCGCCTTGACAGCACACCTGAAAGATCCAGAACAAAAATAAGCAAATACACCCAAGAAGAGTAGAAGGCAGGAAATAATCAAAATCAGGACTGAAATCAACCAAGTAGTAACAAAAAGAACTATACAAAGAATCAACCAAACCAGGAGCTGGTTAGTCAGACTAACCAGAGGGCAGAGAGACAATATCCAAATTAAACAATATCAGGAATGAAAAGGGAGACATAACAACAGAAACTGAGGAAATTAAAAAACAAACAAACAAAAAACAGAACATAGTACAAAGTCTACACTCAACAAAACAAGAAAACCTGGAAGAAATGGATGATTTTCTAGACAGATACCAGGTACCAAATTTAAATCAGGAGCAGATAAACCATCTAAACAGACTCATATTCCCAATGGAAATAGATGCAGTCATTAAAAGTGTCTGAACCAAAAAAGCCCAGGGCCAGATGGTTTTAGTGCAGAATTCTTTTAGACCTTCAGAAAATATAATACCAATAATAATCCATAAAATAGAAACAGAAGGAACACTACCCAATTCTTTCTATGAAGCCACAGTTACACTGACACCTAAACCACAAAAAGACCCAACAAAGAAAGAGAACTACAGACCAAATTCCTTTGTGAATATTGATGAAAAAATACTCAATAAAATTCTTGCAAACCGAATCCAAGAATGTGTGAAAATTATCATCCACCATGATCAAGTAGGCTTCATCCCAGTGATGCGAGGATGGTTCAACATATCGAAATCCATCAACATAATCCACTATATAAGCAAACTCAAAGGAATAAAAACCACATTATCATTTCATTGGATGCAGAAAAAGCCTTTGACAAAATACAACACCCATTCATGTTTAAAGTACTTGAGATAAGGAATTCAATGTGCATATCTAAATATAATAAAAGCAATATACAGCAAACCAATAGCCAACATCAAACTAAATGGGGAGAACTCAAAGCAATCCTATTAAAATCAGGGACTAGACAAAGCTGCCCATATTTTCCCTACCTTTTCAATATAGTACTTGAAGTTATAGCCAGAGCAATTAGGCAACAAAAAGTGATCAAATGTATACAAATTGAGAAGGAGGAAGTCAAGATATGACTATTTGCAGATGATATGATAGTATACATAAGTGACTCCAAAAATTGGACCAGAGACCTCCTACAGATGTTAAACAACTGGATACAAAATTAACTCAAATATATCAGTAGCCTTCCTCTTCTCAAAGAATAAAATGGATGAGAAAGAAAAAAGGGAAACAACACCCTTCACAATATTCACAAATAATATAATATTTCTTGTTGTGACTCTGACCGAGCAAGTGAAATATCTCTATGACAAGAACTTTAAGTCTCTGAAGAAAGAAATTGAAGAAGACCTCAGAAAATGGAAAGATCTTCCATACTCATGGATTAGAAAGATTCGAAAGCCATATTCTGTTGATCTCTGAGGTTTTGAAGACCATCTATCTATTCATAGCATATCTGAACAAACAAATGTTGCCTGTCTCCAGCTGTCTATTATCTGTACAACTCATGCTTTATATTCTGTGATAATCCAGACTGGTATCTAACATGACTGTGAGTTTGATTGTGACTATTAAGTTGTATTTCTTAACCATCCTCAATAGTTTGTCACTTGTATTTTTAAATGAGTTGCATAGGCATGATGCCTATCTAAGAGTTGAAACATAATGTATAGTATGTTGTAACAAAATTAATCTTAAATTTTACCATAATACAAAGATTTATACCAATGAAAACCTTAAACATGTATCAATATACAAAATTCTGTGCCAATGTAACAAAATATAACCTCAATTTTGCATCAAACTATAAAGATATCTGCCAATGTAAAAAAAAAATAAATAAATAAATAAAAAGAAAAAGATTTCACTGAAAAAAAAAGAAAGATTCATGTAGTAAAAATGGACATAGCCGGGCAGTGGTGGCACACGCCTTTAATCCCAGCACTCGGGAGGCAGAGGCAGGCGGATTTCTGAGTTCGAGGCCAGCCTGGTCTACAGAGTGAGTTCCAGGACAGGCAGGACTATACAGAGAAACCCTGTCTCAAAAAAAAAAAAAAAAAATGGACATAGTACTGAAAGCAATCTACAGATCCAATGCAAGCCCCATTAAAATTCCAACCAAATTCTTCATAGACTTCAAAAGAGCAATTCTCAAGTTCATTTGGAATAACAAAAAAACTAGGAAAACAAAATACTATTCTCAACAGTAAACATACTTTAGGGGAATAACCATAACTGACTTAAAAGTATACTATAGAACAATAGTGATAAAAACTGCATGGTATTGGTATAGAAACAGGCAAGTAGATCCATGGAATAGAATTGAAGACCCAGAAATGAACCTACACACCTATATGGTCACTTGATCTTTGCCAAACAAGCTAAAACAATTCAGTGGAAAAAAGACAGCATTTTCAACAAATGGTGTTGGTTCAACTGGTGTTCTGAATGTAGAAGAATGCAAATTTAATCATACCTATCTCCTTGCACAAATCTCTAGTTCAAGTTGATCAAGGACCTCCACATAAAACCAGATACACTGAATCTAATAGAAGAGAAAGTGGGGAATAGTCATGAATACAGAGCACATGGGAAAATTTCCTGAACATAACACCAATGGCTTATGCTTTAAGAGCAACAATCTACAAATGGGACCTTATAAAACTGAAAAGATTCTGTAAAGCAACAGACACTGTCAATAGAACAAAACAGCAACTCACAGATTGGGAAAAGATGTTTGCCAACCCTATATCTGATAGAAGGATAATATGCAAAATATACAAAGAACTCAAGATGGCAGACTCCAGAGAACCAAATAACCCTATTAAAAAGTGGAGTACAGAGCTAAATAGAGAATTCTCAACCAAGGAATCTCGCATGGCTGAGAAACACTTAAGGAAATATTCAACATCCTTAGTCATCAGAGAAATGAAAAAAAACAAAAAAAAAACAACAAAAAAAAACCCAACCCTGATATTCCACCTCACACCAGTCAGAACGGCTAAGATCAAAACTGCAGATGACAGCAGATGTTGCTGAAGATGTGGAGAAAGAGCAACATTCCTCATTGCTGGTGGGACTGCAATTTAGTAAATTCACTATGGAAATCTGTCTGGTGGTTCCTGAGAAAATTGGAAATAGTTCTCTCTGAAGACCCAGCTATACCGTTCCTGGGCATATACACAAAAGATGCTCCAACATATAACCAGGACACATGCTCCACTATGTTCATAGCAGCCTTATATATAATATCCAGACTCTGGAAACAGAGTCCCTCAAGAGAAGAATGGGTACAGAAAATGTGGTACATATACATATTGGGGTACTATGCAGTGATTAATAACAATGACTTCATCAAATTCACAGGCAAATGGATGGAACTAGAAAATATCATTCTGAGTGAGGTAATTCAGACACAAAAGAACACTCATGGTATGTACTCATTAAGAAGTCTATAATAACCCAAAAGTTAACAATGCCTATGATACAAACTACATATCATATGGAGCATGGAAGGAAGGAAGACCAGGGGGTGGATGCTTCAGTCTGCATTGAGGGAAATAGGACGATTGTGGGAACTCCAATGAGAGGGAGACAAAAGAGGAAGAAATGAGAAAGAGGAAATTAGGGTGGCAGTATCAGAATCGGGAGAAGTGAGAGAAGTACAGAGGGTAGGGAAATCGAATAAAAATAGACAGCAGGAGGGGTGAGGAACTGGGGATAGCCACTAGAGGGTCCCAGGCACCAGAGAAACATGAGGCTCCCAGGACTTTAGCCATAATGCGCAGAGAAGGGGGAAATAGAACCTGTAGAGACTACCTCCAGTAGATAGGCACAGCCCCTGGTCTAGGGATGGGACCACCCACACATCTTACCCTTTTTTGCTTGTTTTTGTTTTTGTAAACCAGAAATTTTCCTATCTAAAGGAAGAACAGGGACAAAAATGGAACAGAGACCGAAGGAAGTGCCAACTGGGGAACGGCCCCACCTGGGGATACATCTTGTCTGCAGACACTAAACCCAACACTGTTGCCGTGGTCAAAAGGTGTTTGTGGAGAAGAACCAAGTGTGGCAGTTCCTGGTGAGGTCTGGCCAGCAACTGACCAATGAAGATGCAGATGCTTGGAGCGAACCATCAGGCTGAACTCAGGGAACCTGGCGGGGAACTGGCAGAAGAACTGGAGGAGCAGAAGGGGATTCCAACCCCCTTGGAAGAACAACATAGGCTGACCTCACCACCCAGTTCTCCCAGAGACTAGCCCACCAACCAAGGAGTGTACTTAGAGGGATCCATGGCCCCAGAGGAGTTTGATACCCCAGAGTAGGGGGATGCTGGAGCGGTGGGGAAGGGGAGTGTGGGTGGGTGGGGAAGCACTCTCATACATGCAAAAGGGAAGAGAGAGGGCAGGTATGGGATGGGGGCATGGCAGAGGGATAACCAGGAAGTGGAATATCATGGGATGGAGAGTTGGTGGAGGGGGTAACTGCGAAGTGGGATATCATTTGAGATGTAAACGAATGGAATAATTAACAATAATAATAAGGACAATAAAAAGAAATAAAATTATATCACTTTCCTCCTTAATTTTTATCCTCTAGCCACTCATTAACTCTACCTCAGACTTCTCCAATGTCATCTGCAAGCTCAATTTGATAGCGTTTTATCCTATGATTATTGACTTTACATACGTGTGTATGTACAAAGAGATATAAATACTTCCTGCTGAGTCTATTTGTGCGTCTGTATGGGTGTGTGTGTGTAGGTGTGTTTTATATGTATACAGCTTCAGTGACGACGCTACATTTGACAAACAGTAAGAGTTCATCCCTAAAAGAGGCTAATTCTTGTCTATCAATCATAAACTGCATGTAGTTATTTGGCTTGGGCAGAGACCCTGAGAAATTTATCATCTTCAGTGTTAACATGCTCATTAATATTGGCATTGTTGATGTTTTATTCCTGCAACCATTTCTAGGAGAAACTGTCTAATGGAAAGTCTGTTACAAATCAGTCTTTCCTAAACATTTGTTTACTTGAGGTTTTTTTTTTTTTTCTTGTTAGCACCCTTTATAACTTGTGCTTTTGATAAAGCATTGATATTGTTTGTATTCATTTTGAACATTGTAGAATGTGAAACAATTTTAAGGGAGACAATTATGAAGTGGTGTAGTAAAACATATTTCAAAAGTTTATACTTTTTGTTGTCTGGTTAGTTATTTTTTGTACATGTCAAAGTATTGAAATTAATATGGTGTCATTATAATTGTCATCTGCTGCCATGTCTAATTTAATGACAGACTGATTCAAATTGATCGTGATTGACCTTTATTAATGTTTACTTATGTATCAGCAAAATTGACTAAAATATAGCATTTCACACTAAAATATTTTTAAATAATAAAGGAGTTGTAAGTATAGTTTGTAATTTGTTATTAAAATTAGCACATAGTAATTACCTAGAATTTATATAGCCATACGGTTTAAGTCAAATTTATAATTCCTAACACTATTTAAGAGAACAATTTCCTTTTATTTCTTCCAATATTATATTTTAAATTTAACGTTTCATCTTAAAAGAATACAAAATATATAAATATATAGTATTAGTATGAATAACATCTCTTAATTTTTAAAATGGCCCGCTTTTGTTGTTTTTAGAATACATCATTTGTAATCTAAAGGATTTTACATATGAGCCTAATTCCTTCAGAGTTACTGAAGAACCATAATTAAACTGTGTGTTTAATGTAAACATATCAATTTGTGGAGAGTCAACAGATCTAGGTAAAAAGGGGGTAAGTAGAAACCAGCTGAGTAGCGGGTAACATATGGAGCTAAACAAAGTGATTCGGAGAAAAGTCACAGTTAAACCATGTTAGAAGTCATCTAAGTTAGCAAAATCACTACTGCAGTCAATAGATCAGTAGTAACTAGTGAAAGCTTACAATCTGTTTCAAAATTATGTTACAAAATTCTTCATAAATTAATGTCTCATCTGAACAAAACTATGAAGTATCTTGATATATAAGATCAGCACTTGGGAAGTTCAGTAATAATCTGAAAGGAGAGAATTATTGCAAATATTACCAGCACTATTGTTGAAGGCACGGCATATTTAAACATTGAACACTGAAGAAGCAAACCGGTACTGGTATAGAAGTTTCATCCCTACTGGCTAATTCTCAAAATACAGGATATATTTTGAATGCTACTAGAAGATAGAAGTCTTCAGCAACCTTACCTATGAGGCACATTAGTGACTGAACTGGCAAGATATGCCCACTGGTGCAACAGTGGATAAAATCATGGAAGAATTACACTTTCCGATTGGATTCCAGGTCCGTTCCTCAAGATGAAACCCATACCTATAAACATTATACAGCCAATTATATAGTTTTAGACTAGTCAAAGGAACTGTAAAAGAACCAACCACTATTGTATTGCTAAATGGACATAGAATTAAGCTGACTACTCATTACTTATCATTATACCCATACATTAATGCATCTTTCATCTCTCTTCAGAAATGATTCTATTGTTAGTAAATTATGATTAATGTAGAGTCCAGCATCTTGCCTACATGTAAAGAACAAGAGACTTAGTCATTCATGTAATATATTGTGATGGTTATTCTTGGTCATCACTTGACTATATCTGGAATTAAATAAAACAAAAATGACTGGGACTAGGCAGAGCTATGAGACATTTACCCAATTTACTCATTTGAAGTTGGAAGGTGTACTTCTTAACTGGAGATGGAAGAGTAAACCTTTAATTCAAATCTTTTTTTTTAATTGATTATTTGGGAATTGCACATTATGTACCTCAATTCCACTGATCTCCCCAACCATCCACACTTTCAACTTTCTCCCCAAAAGTAAAAATCATATCGCCATGGATATAGTGGGTCAGCTGTACATACAAGAATATGAATAAAAACCAGGGTAAAAAACTTTTAGAAGCCCAAACCAGACCAAATTAAAACATGGGAAAGGGAATTGAGCAAGAAGCCACTCCCCTCTCTGGGCAGGATTGATACCTCATAGTTTATGAAACAGAAATCATTCTTCTTTAAGTTCTCACCTGCAGAAATTCAACTGTGCTACAGTGGAAGGTCACTCAGTAAAGAACATTAGAGATGCACAAATTGCTCTTGATATATTTTTATATATATGAAATAAAACAAAATTGGGTATATAAGAATGAGAGCTTATGTATAGGAAGAGTTAGTAGAGTAAGTAGAGCACTTTGTATGACCTTTTATTTAAAAAAAAAAAGTGCGTGTGTGTGTGTGTGTGTGTGTGTGTCCCAAAATTTTGTGAGCAGTTATTTTCAGGGACTAGATAAGATGCAGTTCAATTTTATAATACAAGACAGAAAAATTATTTGTGACATATAACAGGAGTCTTGGCAACTTTTCTGTTGAGACACAGTCCAAATGAATGAATGAATGAATGGTGAGAAAAATCCCTAAATAAGAAAAAGTAAAATTCTAAAATGAATAAAAAAGAATAGTCTGACATTCAGATAAAGTTTCTAGAGTAAATGTAATAGTACAAATATGTGGATGTTTTAGGGGTCAAGCATCACAATTGCAGTTCTCTAAGATGTCTTGATTTACAGTCAGACTGGATATGCAGAGAAAGGAAGTTTATCAGAAAGCAAAAAAGTATTCATTTATCATATAAATTGTAGGTGATGTCTAATCTTGATTTTCAGCCTAAAAGAGCTCAGAAGAAACCAAGAGAAGAACCAATGAGAATTTGTAAAGTCATTCCCAGAGAAGTTTAACTGAGGTGGGAATTCCTCTCTGTGTACTCACATGACACATTTCCAATGTCTGAATAAAGAGGAAAATTTGAGCTTAGAAGAATTCCTTTCTCTTTGATTTCTCACTGCAGAAGCTGGAGGGCATCTATCCCACAGTTCTACTGCCATGCCTTCCCTAGTATGATGTTCTGTGAGTAGCCTCAAATCATGGACAGAAATAAATCCTTCCTTTCTTCATTTGATTATTTCAGGTAACTGATCACAAAAATTAAAACAAAACCAAGCCAACATAAGTTAAGAGATGAACAGACACACCAAAGGCTAAATATTCCTGGATACTAGATACTTGATTCATCCTGAATAGAAAATATGTTTGCCACCACAGGCATGCAGCTGAGGCACCAAGTGTACTTGTGAGACTCAGATGATAACACTTGTAATCTAATTATCTAGACCTACTAAAACAAAGCTGTAAATCAAGGGTTCACAATATTATAAACAACACAAGAGCTTGAAACTTGCCAAGTTAAACTGTGTTAGAAACACTGGACTTGACTTACATCTTCAAAAATAAATAATTAGCCAGGTATCATGCCCTGAAGGAGTCAAGAAAAGTAAAATAAAAATAAATCTGAGAAAAAATAGAGAATCTTAAGAGTAGGTTGTTTTCCCCGTGAGACTCCCTTGGGCAAAACTATTCACACATAACTTTTCAGCTGGAAATTTCTTCTGGGTTAAGGATGGGGTAAATTGTGCAGTTAGTTTTTCAGCTCACAGACCCGATCTATTGAAGACCCATGCAAGCCCTGTGCATTATACAACAGCTCCTGCATGCTCATAAGTATGCCAGCCCTGTTATATCTAAAGACATTGTTTTCCTGTACTCCAGCTAATTTGGGGGGTTACGCTCTTTATGTCTCCACTTCCAAAGAGTTCCTGAAGTTCAGAGGTTAGGTATTTGATGGAAACATTCTTGCTAGGCCTGCATCTTAGTTTCCCAGGTCTCTCACTGTGATGGTGTGTATATGCTCAGTCCAGAGATTGGCACTATTAGAAGGTGTAGCCTTGTTGGGGTAGGTGTGCCACTGTAGGTGTTGGTTTTATTACCCTTGTCCTAGCTTCCTGGAAGCCAGTCTTCTCCTAGCAGCCATCAGATGAAGATGTAGAACTCTCAGCTCCTCCTGCACCATGGCTACCTGGACGCTGCTATGCTCCTCCCTTGATGATACTGGACTGAACCTCTGAACATATAAGCCAGCCCCAATTAAATGTTGTCCTTATTAGAGTTGCCTTGGTCATGGTGTCCCTTCACAGCAGTAAAACTCTAAGACATTCACTCTCCCCATATTGGCCAGATGTGGATGGATGCATTAGTTTGCATCTACCAGAGGAGAAAAATTCTCTGATGCTGGCTGAGCACCACAGGTTTGTGGATATAGCAGACCATCATGAAGAACATGAAGAATCATTGTATTGCTAGGCTCTTTTAGCAATGAACTAACTAGTCTATACTTCTTGGCCATGTCATCAGTATTATAGATGTTTCCTCTCATGAGATACACCATAAATCTAATCAGATATGGAGGGAACACAAGGAAAGAAGGATTAAATTAACAGCTAAATGCTTTCTTCCACATAACAAAAAAATCTTTGTATTTATTTATTAATGTTATTTATTCTTCAGTAATTTAATATATGTACACAAATACATATGATTATGTGTACCTCTATTTCCCTTATTTGACTCCTCCTAGAAACTTCTATCATATCACCCTCCAAAATACATGTCTTTTTCTCTCGTTACTAAACACTAAACTCAGTAGTGCCACTCATGTTTTTAAGAGACATTTTGCTTAATCAACGCATTCTTTATGGTACAAACATATTATATGAAATACGTATGTATATGTTTCTCAGTATATCTGTACATATATAGAATTTGATGTATTTTATACTAGAATCAAAGCATACTTCTTTTTCCTTCTATAAGCTTATACCAACTCCATTGTTTTATGAAATTATCTTCTGAAATTAGTTTTAAGGATATCTATTCTTACTAAGTCTAGACAATGATGAAATAGAGAAAATCAAGGTGGCGTGTGTCTATTCTTTACCCCTAGTTTTGTGGTTTGCTATTTGTTCATTTGCCTAAAGCAAGGATTCTTGGATGCCTCTGCCTACCTCTGTCTATATCTCTGTTTCTGTCTCTGTCTCTGCCTCTTCCCCTGTCTCTGTTTCTCTGTCTCTCTTTCTCTCTTACTCACTCACCCACTCTACATCATGTAACAGCTTCACTGAAATTCAAGATTTTCTTCATATCTAAGCCTCCCATTGCTGAAATTTCAGGTATGAGTCCCCTTATCAAGTGAAATATCTCTTTTCTACTAATTTTAGAGAGACTGTGTTTTAATTACATCACTATAACTTCAACGAGTATATGCCCAATGAAGTTTGGATACTGCAAATAATTATCAAAGAACAAATGATAAAAATCTGGAAAATATTTAATAATCATTTATAAAATCACTTTAATTGAGTTCAGTCCTGTAAAATAGTAATCATTGCTTAATTTATTAAATTGATTAAAGCTAATTTTATAACACAGATGCTTCATATCTTTCAGCAAAATGGAATAAAAATCTCTTGTTGTTTCCTGAAAAGTTTTCATTTAAGCCAGAACAAATGCAAAATGGTACAGATGCCAATTGAAGGTGTAATATCCCTTATAATATACAGAGTAAAATAATTATCTACTAATTTAATTTCTAGTTTCTTAGAAGGTTTATTACATATTTTAAGAAGAGATAAGTAATATACATATTAAAGAAACAAAAGTTTCAATCACTATTACTATTATATCACATATGTATTCATATTAACTATTGGGTGTGGATATCTATATATATATCATATAAATATGTATATGTAATAGATATACCGCATATTTAAATATCTAATAATTTTACATAAGAAATGATAACAATTTTCTAATTTGCAAAAAGATATTTTATAAGGATTTTAAGTCATATAACAGAAATGTTCACTAAGCCCTTAAAATACATTAATATACACTGTTGTATAAATAAAACTAAATTTGTAAATATAGACCATTCTATGTACATGAAATAAACATATATAAAGTGTCCCTAAGGAAGTTAACTTCAGCTATATTATAGAAATAAATAATTTGTATTTCTGTCGATAAAATAATATAAATCATTATATATTTTCCATTATAAGGAGTTACAGTATACTGCAGCTGCTTTGAGATACATAATCATGAAAACATATGAATTTTATTTATTTATTTATTTATTTATTTATTTATTTATTTATTTATTTTAAACTCCAGATTTTATTCCTTTCCTGGTCCACCCTCTGGCTGTGGCACACCTTATACCTCTTCTCTGACCCCCTGTCTCCACGAAGATGTCTCCACCCTCACCCTCCACCCCACCAGACCTCTAATCTCCTTGGGCCTCCAGTCTCTGGAGGTACATCCTCTCTGACTAAGCCCAGATCTGGCAGTCCTCTGCTGCATATGTGTCGGGGGCCTCATTTCAGATGATATATGCTGCCTGGTTGGTGATCCAGTGTCTGAGAGATCTCGGGGGTCTAGGATAATTGAGACTGCTGGTCCTCCTACAGGGTCATCCTCCTCAGCTTCTTCCAGCTTTCCCCTAATTCAACCACAGGGGTCAGCAGCTTCTGTCCTTTGGTTGGGTACAGATATCTGTGTCTGACTCTTTCAGGTGCTTATTGGGTCCTCTGGAGTGCAGTCATGCTAGGTCCCTTTTTGTGAGTGCTCCATATCTTCAGTAATAGTGTCAGGCCTTTGGACCTCCCTTTGAGCTGGATCCCACTTTGGGCCTGTCGCTGGACCTTCTTTAACTTAGGCTCCTCTCCATTTCCATCCCTGCAGTTCTTTCAGACAGGAACAATATGGGTCAGAGTTTTGACTGTGGGATGGCAACCCCATCCCTCACTTGATGCTCTGTCTTTCTGCTGGAGGTGGGCTCTACAAGTGCCCTTTCCCCACTGTCAGGCATTTCATCTAAGGTCCCTTTGAGTCCTAAGAGTCTCTCACCTCCCAGGTCTATGGTACATTCTGGAGGGTCCCTCCTACCTCCCGATGTTGCATGTTTCCCTTCTTTCTACTGTCCCTCAGTGATTATAGTTATTTTTAAAGAGATACGCAGCCAAACTGTCCCGACTTTTTGAGGTACTTACCAGGAAGACTTTTTCTCTTTAAGTATGAAAAAGAAGATATTGCTTAAAGACTCCTTAGAGAAGACAGTTTGTTTTAAAATCTGCTCAGCAAAATGTTGGCTTTTAAAAAAATAATTTTAATAGTCTTAAATGGAAATTTTTGTAGCTTCTGTATTTAGCTTTGTCTCCCATCATTGGCTAGACTTAATAAAGTTTAGAAAATAATGAAGGACATTTTTTTAAAATAAAGAAACAAAATGAAAATCTCAAACATATAAAAACTGAACATGCTATTTGCTCAAAATATTATCTAGTATTAGCAAAATCTAGAACAAATTAAGCTCTGTGTTAAACGCTGTTGATTGATCTTCCTTTCACAGGGCTTTTATTTTCAAACATTTTTTGTGATATGCTTGTATGGGTGTGTAAATAATCTGGATGCAGAAGTGTTTGATTAATCTTATAACCTGCTGCTTCAAATTGGTACAGAAAGAAAGATATGTAAGATTCCCTGAAGGACAATTTCTCTGGAGAAGACAAGTGTGATATTTAATTTGGTTATGAAGCATGGTAACTATATCAACAATAATTCCCATAAAATAAAGTCATTTATTTAATCTTTCAAAAGTTTTCTTTACAAAAGCCTTTATACAGAGAATAAAAAGATAATCTTAAGTAAAATGTGGGAAATTCAAATAAAATGATGATTAAATTATACCTAGAAAAAGAGACACAAACATGAGCAACAGGAATTTTTAATACAGTAGTGAATGACATGATAGGACCAGATAAACTGTCTCGAGAGGCAAAGGGCATAATCAAATGAATTAATTTGGAAATAATCTTTATTACATTTCACATTAGTTCAGTACAAAGCTCCAAATACCAAAGATACAATTCACAGACCACAGGAAGCACAAGAAGAAGGAAGACCAAAGTGTGGATACTTCAGTCCTTCTTAAAAAAGAGAACAAAATACTAGCAGGAGGAAATATGGAGACAAAGTGTGGAGCAAAGACTGAAGGAAAGGCCATGCAGTGAGATTTTTCTATAGATATATATAAGGTCCATTTGATTCATAATCTCTGTTAGTTTCATTACTTCTCTGTTTAGTTTCTGTTTCAACAACCTGTCTATTTATGAGAGTTAGGTGGTAAAGGCTAACACTATTAATGTGTGATTTACTATTTAGTTATGTTTCTTTTACAAATGTGAGTACCTTTCAATTAGGACTAAATAAGTTCAGAATTGGCATTTGTATTCCTTCCTTGGTTAAAAACATTTTCTATTCAGAAACTGCCCCACCTGGAGATCCATCCTGTATACAGTCACAAAACCCAGACACTATTGTGGATGCCAAGTGCTTGCTGAAAGAAGCCTTATATGGCTGTCTCCTGAGAGGCTCTGCCAGAGTCTGACAAATACAGAGGCAGATGCTCACACCAACCTTTGGACTGAACACAGGGTCCCCAATGGAGGAGTTAGAGAAAGAAATGAAGGAGCTGAAAGGTTTTGCAACCAACCCCATAGGAAGAACAACAATATCAACCATCCAGACCCCACTAGAGATCACACAGACTAAACCACCAACCAAGGAGTACACAGGGAGGGACCCATGGCTCCAGCCGAATATGTAGCAGAGGATGGCCTTGTCAGGCATCAATGGGAGGAGAGGTCTTTGGTCCTAGGAAGGCTTGATGCCTCAGTGTACAGGAATGCCAGGGAGGGGAGACGGGAGTAGGTGGGTGGTTGGGTGAGCACCCGCATAGAAGCAGGGGGGATGGGGGATAGGATAGGGAGTTTCCGGGAGGGGGGGAACCAGCAAAGGGGATAACATTTGAAATGAAAATAAAGAAAATATCCAATTTAAGAAAAGAAAAAAGATGCTTCTCAGCCCTGCGAATTTCCTCAGTTGAGAATTCTCTGTTTCCCTCTGTTCCCCATTTTGTGATATGGTTATTTGGTTTTCTGGAGTCAAACTTCTTGAGTTCTTTGTATATGTTGGATATTAGCCCTCTATAGGATGTAGGATTGGTAAAGAGTTTTTCCCAATCTGTTAGTTGCCATTTTGTCCTATTGACAGTGTCCTTTGCCTTACAGAAGCTTTGCTATTTCCTGAGGTCCCATTTGTCGATTCTTGATCTTAGAGCATAAGCCATTGGTGTACTGTTCAGGAACTTTTCCCCTGTACCCATGTGTTTGAGGCTTTTCCCCATTTTCTCTTCTATTAGATTCAGTGTATCTGGTTTTATGTGGAGGTCCTTGATCCACTTGGACTTGAGCTTTGTACAGGGAGACATCCTTAGTCATCAGGGAAATGCAAATCAAAACAAGTCTGAGAGATTCCACCTCACACCAGTCAGAATGGCTAAGATCAAAAACTCAGGTGACAGCAGATACTGGCGAGGATGTGGAGAAAGAGGAACACTCCTCCATTGTTGGTGGGATTGCGAGCTGGTACAACCACTCTGGATATCAGTTTGGCAGACCCTCAGAAAAATGGACATAATACTACCTGAGGACCCAGCTATACCACTCCTGGGTCTACACTAGAAGATGCTCCAACATGTAATAAAGACACATGCTCCACTATGTTCATAGCAGCCATATTTATAATAAGCAGAAGCTGGAAACAACCCAGATGTCCCTCATCAGAGGAATGGATACAGAAAATGTGGTACATTTACACAATGGAGTACTTACTACTCAGCTATTAAAAACAATGACTTCATGAAATTTTCAGTCAAATGGATGGAACTTGAAAATATCATCCTAAATGAGGTAACTCAGTCACAAAAGAATGAACATGGTATGTACTCACTGATAAGTGGATATTAGCCCAAAAGTTGGGAATACCCAAGTTTCACTTTACAGTAAATGCTGGACTGAGAGTGAGATCCCAGTTGGAGGAGTGGGAGAAGGGACTGAAGGAGCTGAGGGAGTCTGCAGACCCATGGAGGGAGCAACAGTGTCAACTGTCCTGACCTCCTCAGTCCTCCTTGAGGTTGGACCACCAACTAAAGAATACACATGGAGGGACCGATGGTTCGGACCACATATGTGTCAGAGGAGGGCCTTGTTAACCATCAGGGGGAGGAGAGGTCCCAGTAAAGGGGAATGTCTAGATGGGAATATGGGAGTGAGTGGGCAGGTGGATGGGAGGTGGAATTCCCTCATAGAGGTGGGGGAGGGGGAAATAGGTGGTTTCCAAAAAGGAGACCTAGAAAGGGGGAAACATTGGAAATGTAAATAAAATATCAAAAAAAAGAAAAAAAAAAGAAAAAAAAAGAAAAAAAAACATGAAGAGGCGCAGCAACTCTATAATTTTTAAATTGTTAAGTATAAAACTCAATAATATAAAATGCTAGTGAAGATACACAACTATGAGAATTCTCAATTACAAGTGGGACTCCTAAATGACATAAAACCTTCAGAGGACACTTTAGAGTTTCTTATGATGTGAACACTAAATTAACCTATCTATGTCTCAGAAACAACATTCCTGGGAGTGTGTCTGTATGAATAAAAATTATCCTCATACTAACAGTTTAATAAATCTATAGAGTTGGTTCTTAATGATTATAAACTGTGAAAATCCAAGATGCCCCAGTGGGAGGAGAGGCCCTTGGACCTGAGGGTGTTCAATGCCCCAGTGTAAGGGAATGCCAGGGAGGGAAGACGGGTGGTTGGGTGGGGGAGCACCTTCATAGAGGCAGGAGGAGGAGGGATGGGATAGGGGGTTTCTGAAGGGGAGACCTGGAAAGGGGAAAACATTTGAAATGTAAATAAAGAAAATATCCAAAAATAAAAAATATATAAAAAATTTTAAAAATATATAAACAAAGATATTGACACACACACACACAACACACACAATAGAAAATATCCATTTATATGTTGGAATAAATTATTGATATTTTCCAATATAGGAAATACATTTTACTATAAAAAGGATTTTTATTCTAAAAATCAGTATAAAACAAATTCATATATAGATAAGCTAGAAAATAAAAAAGTATATAAATATAGAAAACAGATTTATTGTTCATAAGACTTGGTTTAAAAAAGAGTAGTTAAATTATTTATGAATAGTGAGCACAGTTGAAACCTAGAAATCTGAACATTATGGTCACGTAGCTTTATTTTACATAAATATATGAAAATATAAGAAAATCAATGAAAATATTAGAAGATATAATTGATAAAAATTAATTTCCACTAGAAATCATATTTTCTAAAACACATTTGACATTTGTCTAACTCTGTATGGCCTCACTCAGCATGCTGTTTTCACATTCTGTCTGTTTACCATCATTTCCCTGATTTTGTTTATGCTTACAGCTGAACACTATTATATTGAACGTGTATACTCCATTTTCATTATTGGATCTGCTGTTGGAAAGCAACTTGTTATTTACATAAAGATTGCTAAGAAAATATCTGTGGAGTAAGAAGCAACAAAGTTTCACTTGCTTTACATGTTTTTGTTTTGTTTTATTTTGTTGGTTGGTTGGTTGGTTGGTTGGTTGGTTGGTTGGTTGGTTTGTTCTTGAAGCATCAGTATCCCCTTGTATGAATCAATTATTCAGTAATGGTCAGTATTTGAGACTGATAATGTTAAACGTTACACAATATTCCATTCAAAAATATCTTGATTCTTTCATTGTTTTGTTCACAATAATCTTTTTATGAATTTCAAATTATTGCCAAATTTTCAGATAAACAGAAATGTGAAAAATGTGACTTCATAAAATGATGAAAAACTAAAATGTAAAGTTATTAATTTCAGCTTTATCAATCTAGATTAGAATGTATCTCAAAATGTCTTAGAATATCATTTAATTATGCTATTTGTTGTGTTATTCAAGAAACATAAAGCTATCAGAGAATATAGTTCTATCTGCACCAGTTTTTATTTCATGATCGCTATACCATGAAAACTGGAATAAGATCTTTCTAATATGAGTGCAATAAGAAATAGAAGAGTAATTTTTTGAGACATTATTAACTTATAATTTATTAAACTTAAAAATTAAGAATATTTACAAATCAGTATCTTTCATTTGCATTTAGTCTACAGCAATCATTATCAAAGTATAAACACAGGAAGTAATTAGCTTTACTACTCAGCTATTAAAAACAATGAATTCATGAAACTCTTAGGCAAATGGCTGGAACTACAAAATATCATCCTGAGCGAGGTAACCCAATAACAAAAGAACACACAAGGTATGCACTCACTGATAAGTGGATATTAACCCAAAAGCTCCGAATACCCAAGATACAATTCACAGGCCATATGAAGCTCAAGAAGAAGGACGACCAAAGTGTAGATAATTAAGTCCTTCTTAGAAGGGGAAATAAAATATTCACGGGAGCAAATATGGAGACAAAGTGTGGAGCAGAGACTGAAGAAAAGGCCATCCAGAGAAGGCCCCACCTGGGGATCTATCCTGTTTACAGTTATAAACGCAGACACTATTGTGGATGCCAAGAAGTTCTTGCTGATAGGAGCCTGATTTAGCTGTCTCCTTAAAGGCTCTGCTAGAGCCTGACAAATACAGAGATGGTTGCTGGCAGCCAACCTTTGGACTGAGCACTGGGTCCCCAATGGAGGAGTTAGAGAAAGGACTGAAGGAACTGAAGGGGTTTGCAACCCCATAGGAACAACAATATCAACCAATCAGACTTCCCAGTGCTCCCAGGGACTAAACCACCAACCAAGAAGTACACAAGGAGGGACCAATAGCCCCAGATACATATGTAGCAGAGGACGGCCTTGTCAGTCATCAAATGGGAGGAGAGGACCTTGGTTCTGTAAAGGCTAGATAGATGCCCTAGTGTTGGTGAATTCGAGGGTGGGAGGCAGTAGTGTGTGGGTGGGTGTTTGAACACCCTCATAGAAGTAGGGAGAGGGGAATGGAATAGGGGGTTTACAGGAGGAGGGGAAACTTGGAAAGGGGATAACATTTGAAGTGAATATAAAGACAATATCCAAGGGGGGGAGGGAGAATTTTAACAGTTGTGTATATAGGGATGATTTTCTGACCTGATTTCCTTTGAAACAACATAACAGCATAAAAGAAAAGAAGTAGAAAAATAAATCAAAGAGCAAGGAGAAGTTTAAAAGGTGCAGCTATATTTTAATGTAGTTGGCTAATTAAACGAAAGTTTATATTAACATGTCTAATATTACAATTACAAAGATAAATTAAATCTAAATATAGAAGAAATGTAGTCCTAAAGAATAGTATCCAAAATCCAAAGGACTGAATTTTCTTTCTTTTTTTTTTAACTTTTTATTTATACTTTTACACCTCAGATTTTATCCCCACCCCCAGTCCACCCTCCGACTGCTCCACATCCCATACCTCCTTCCCATCCTCTTGTCTCAAAGTGGATGTCCCCGCCCACCAGACCTCTAAACTCCCTGGGACTTCCAGTCTCTTGAGTGTTAGGTGCATCTGAATTTTCTTTTATATGAGTAGCATTGATGGTCCTCTACATCAGATTTGCCTATGGCAAAGTTTGCAGAAGATTACCTAGATGTATTAAATAAAGTGGTAATACCTGATCAGTGTGTGTGACAACATTCCCTGGCTTTGAATTCTGAACTGTGTATGAGGGGAGCACGTTCCCAGTAAACAGGCACACATACTTTTGCTGCCCTTCACTGAGGCTAAGCTTCCAAGATTCAAGGGCCTGCTGCCTTAACCTCTGTGCTATGATTGACTCTAACCTGGAAATGGGAAATTCAATACTCTCCCTTTATAAATAAGAAAGAAAATAAACAAGAATTATTATTTGCAAATTACTTAAGACTATATTTTTATACTGTAGGGTTGAAACTAGTTTTTGTTATTAAAATTATAAGTAACGTGTCACTATTAAACACTAAAAGTCACATTTGTACACATGTACACATATAATATATATATTTGTACCTAATTTTAATTTATATCTAAATTTGTCTAAGTTCTAATGAATTTGGAATTATTTATAATTGGTATTATGTTAATGCTACTATAAATATAAGTAAAGTCAAGCAAATATTTTCTGACATTTTGGTCCTCTACATGGTTGTTAATTTAATCATAATTTCTTCAATTTAAAAATCCTAACATAATCTAACTCAACATTGTAATAAAAATTTTAGTGTAATCAGTCAAAACTTAAGACTTGCTTACCAGGAAGAGTAAAAGAAAGTTTTATCAAAATTTAATGTGAACAATATATCAGTACAAAACATATTTAATATAATTTAGTAAAAAATAATACAAACCATATTTAATGTAATTTAATAAAAAATCCAGAAGACATTGTATTTACATGTAGGTATATGTCTACATGAATTTCTATATATATTTCAATCTCTATCTCTATCTTTGTCCTCTCTTTCCCTCTCTCTCTCTCTCTCTCTCTATATATATATATATATATATATGTGTGTGTGTGTGTGTGTGTGTGTTTGTGTGTGTGTGAAAATAGAGACAGACATTTATATGAATATATTTAAACAGGATCATGATTTAATATAGACTAATATATAGATATCTATATGAGTACATTTATATATGAGCCTGGTTACAATATTATTAAAAACACATTTGTATGTAAACATAAATGCATACTTCTGCATTAATGTTAACACAGGATGAATGCACTTAAGCAAAATTTGAAAATTCTTTCTTTTCATATTTGCAGGAATATAACTTTAACTAGATTTTAAATTAAGTGAGTTTTATACAAAACTGTACATTTTTATTTCTGTCTTCATACTCAGTAATCAACCACTTGCTTTTCAATTAGTTGAGGCTATACAGTTTCATTTAATATTTGAATTATTCATTTCAATTAAAGTAACAAATTCAGACTTTTATGTGCTCAAAGGAGTAGAAAAATTAATTGCAATTTAGAATGTAGCAATAAAAAAAATGTCCTCCAGCAATCTGGAACTTGAAAATATTTGATTTAAAATTTGCAAAGTTACTCTTCTGAAGCTGAGATATAGTAGAAGCAGACAAATATCAAATAAATCATATTTCTTAATATTTAAATAATTCAGTCTTATTTAATGTGTAAAGAAGAGGGATCAAAAAGATTCTGACACAACTAAATGACATAAATATTCACTATGTGTGTGTGTGTGCTTTCTCTTCAAATAACAAATAATACAATATTAACTTGACTTAGCAAGGTGTTTGAAAATTATTAATACAATATGGCTAATATTTAGTATTCAAAAGTGACACAGCGCAAGCATGCATTTACTTTAAAATAGATACTGCATGAATTATTGAGCTATAAATTTCATATCTTCCACTTTTGAATATCGGAATATCTGTGTAAAATATTACTATGATTTTACATTTGGGTTATGGATATAATAAGCAATTTAGATAAAAGTTTAACATGAATCAATGTTAGTAATTTATTATTAAACAATAACAATACTCTCTAATTTCACAGGAAACTTAATCATAAAACAAGGAAACAGATTCTGAATTATATTGAATAATTCAGAAATGAAAATCAATTATATCTTTGCTGATATTTTCATTAATTAGACAGCATTTATAATGGTCTTCTTTTTTCATTATTTGAGATTATTTATAAAGAAAATGTGTCCTAAGTTACTTATTTTCAGGAGAGAAATATTACATACATATTATGTGTTTGTGCATGCGGGTATGTATAATATGTATAACATTATATAATATGTATGTGTGTACTATTGTATTTAGATATGTCTATATCTACCTATATCCAGTATATTTTAAAATGCTATCAAATACATTGTGTATAGGTTAGTATTTCAATGACAGATGGGTTTTTTTAAAAGTCTTTCTGCCTGGATCCTGCACTGAATTTAGAACATGATGACAGCTATGCATTTTTTACTATCATCAATTGCTCAAGAAAGGATTAAAATACACAGAGTGATCATATAAAACTTTGTGACCTGTTGTGTTAGTGTTCTCATATCATACCCCATGTTAATAGTGATAAGCACATTGGCTAATAGTTCTTACTCTGAATTCCACCTTAAATGTAGTATAAATGATAAATTATAGTATATAGCTCTGAAAAACTCTTATAGCAGACATATATTGTTATTCACTGTTATTGGGCAGATCTCGTGGAAGTATTCAGACACAAAAGGAGGCACACAATCATTCTGAGAATTAGTCTACTATGGACTACATGTCTATTAAGAATTACCTTTCTAGTCTATAGAATGTTGAAAGTGACTAATATTGGAAATACACCGACAAAACATGTTTACCTTCATGCTTTTTATGCTTTTGACACTATGAAGCAATGAGTTAGCAAACTTTTAAAAAACACCTAAAATTTAATAAAGTCCTAATCATCAGCTATAAATCAAACTATCTCTATTTAAGATTATCATTTCTGAGTTTGCCTCTTTGAAATTGTTTCTATATGTGTTGCAAAAAAAAAAGTATATATTTATTAATTGACCTTGCCTCACATATGAAAATAGACTGACATTTTCTAAAACACTGTAGTGGCTATTTCTGATTGTCAACTTGACTATATCTGGAGTGAATTATGATCCAGAATTAGAAGGCTCACCTTTGATCTAAATCTTGAGACTGGAGAACACAAATTTCAAGTGTGGTGGTGCGCACACCTTTAATCTGGGCCACACCTGCTGCTGGAGATCTACATAAGGACACTGGAAGGAGGAAGACTCAATCTTCTTAGCCTGCGAGCTTTGTGGGACTAAGGGACTGCTAGATCCTCGGGTTTTCATTCACAGCTGCTGCCGACCATTATTGGGGAGTTTGACTACAGACTGTAAGTCATCAACAAACTCCCTTACTATATAGAGACTACATATAAGTTCTGTGACCCTAGAGAACCCTGACTAATACAGAAGTTGGTACTGGGAGTGGGGTATTCCTGTGACAACCTGACCATGTTTTCGGGAGGACTGAGGAAGGACTTTGGAACTTTGGGCTAGAAGATCCATTCGGTGTTAAGAGGTCTGTGAGATGTTGGGTAGGAGCTTGGAAGATAATTTTGAGACCAGTGCAGAAGATGGAGGCCTGGCTTGTGAAATTTCAGAGGGAAGATTAAAGACTCTTATTAGGGCCATTGCTAGTTTGATTTAAGATTCTGTAGTTTTGGTTAGCTGGGGCTGAAGAAATCAGCTTTGATTAACAAGATACCAGAACTACTAAAGCAAAACCATGGCATTACTGGGACTATTAATGCTGGTTAGCTGGAGCTGAGAAATTAGTGGTGATTAAGAAGAGACCAGCATCATTGAGGTGACATCTTCTGGGAAGTGTTTTCTGAGAGCACAAAGAGGCTGTGTTCCAGAGATAGCCAAGGTTGTACCTTGTGCTGTGGCGGGACTTGGTAATGTGTAGGAGTCACCCAGGTGGTACTGGTTTTGAAGTCGTGAAGGAGTCATGAAGAGCAGCTGAGGCCTGGGCACTGTGAGAAGCCTCAGAAGGCCATTGGTGAAGGTGCAGCATCAGTTGCAAGGACAGCCCAGGATTGAAGGGGTCATGAAAAGGAGGTGAGGCTTGGCACCATGAAGAGAGCCTATAAGAAGCTGTTTGTAAAGTCTAGTTGCAGCGGAAGACAACAGTGTTTTGGAGATGCCAATACCATGAGATGACCACCAAGAACAGCAGCAGCAGTGGAGTACAGGCATCTGGAGCTGTGTGTGCTACGAAGGGCAGAGCTAGAGAAGTGACTCAAGCCCTTGGATGAATTCAGAAGATCTTGAGTAGATCCCAGACATTGGACGGTTGGAATTTGATTTTGCTTTTGATTGTGACTTTGCCCTGATATATATTTCTTCCTGAAGAAAGAAGATATTTTAGTGGAGCCCACAGTTCAGAGACTTTGAATTTTTAAAGACTTTGAATTTTAAGAGAGTGTATGTTTAAAAGGGACTGAAATGTTAATATGTAAGAATTTGTAAAGACTGTGGGACTTGTAAAGTTATTTAGATCTTGGGGATGAATAAGGAAGTAAGGGTCAAGGCTTATTGGTGATGTGTTTGTGTGTCAAGTTGACAAGGGGTCAATTGTACTGGCTAGTTTTGTGTGTCAACTTGACAGAAGCTGAAGTTATCACAGAGAAAGGAGTTTCAGTTGAGAACATTCCTCCATGAGTTCCAGCAGTAAGGCATTTTCTGAATTAGTGATCAAGGAGGGAGGGGCCCTTGTGGGTGGTACCATCTGTGGGCTGGTAGTTTTGGGTTCTATAAGAAAGCCAGCTGAGCAAGCCAGGAGAACAAGCCAGTAAGAAACATCCCTCCATGGCCTCTGCATCAGCTCCTGATCCCTGACCTGCTTGAGTTCCAGGCTTGACTTCCTTTGGTGATGAACAGCAGCAAGTAAGTGTAAGCCGAATAAACCCTTTCCTCCCCAACTTGTTTCTTGGTTGTGATGTTTGTGCAGGAATAGAATCCCTGACTAAGACAAACACATATATACTTTATTTTGCCACAAGTTTTCTGATAAACTCAAGCAAAAAATAGGAGACAAAAGTAGCTTATTCAAATGTTAGAATACAGTTATCTGGTGTTCAAACATATAAGGAAAGCAAAACTTTCTTCATTCTATGTTTTCAACTTAGTTCTTGAACACAAATGCAAATTGGCAAGACAAGAAGAGGTTGCTAATCCATGCTATCCTCAAAATTTATGCTAAGCTTCAGAAGATTGATCCCCAAATGGTGTAATAGTCGAGTTAAATATTTCTCGACACTCAGTACATTTAGGGAGAACATTACAGGAAAAGCAGTGTTACTTTTCAACTTGAAGGAAACATCCAGAAGGTCGACATATGGAGGAGAAGTACTGAGAGAAGAAATCTGACAGTGAGGTTGTGGACTTTTCTTCCAAGGCTCAGCAAAGCCTGAGAGGCCAGTAAGTGTCCAGGGATGCCTGCACCTGAGAGGCCATTGTGTGGAGATGTAAAGGTGCAACCTGGGATTCTGTTAGAGACCACTGGAAGCTGGAGATGCAAGATAAAATACCTGCCAACTAGAGCTGTGGAACAGGAATGGAACCAATCCAAGAGAGAGAAGTGTGTCACGGTCAACAATGTGAAAAGAACGGTAGATCTGAAGAGTGCATCAGACATAAAAATGCAGATTTAGGACTTTGCCTTGCTTGTCCTTTTTGTGCCCTTATTTCCTTGCTGCTCTCCCTTTCCTCACTTTTGGAACAGTAGTGTATATTATGTACTATGTTGGATGTAGGTGATCTGCTTGATGATTTTAATTTTATAGGCAGTTACAGTTAAGAGACTGCTATGCATCACAGATGAGACTTGGGACTTTTAAACAGTGTTCAAGTTGTGATAAACTATGAGGATTTTTGAAGTTCAGACTGAATGTGTTTTGCATTATGATGTAGCTACAAGCTTATACAAGGGAAGAGGAAGAGGAATAAGTTGGACTGAATAAGAATGCCACCTAAATAGGCTCATATATTTCAGTGTTTAGTCAGCAGGGATAAGATCAGGAAGTATTGCCTTTTTGGAGGAAGTGTGTCACTGGAGGGTCGGCTTTGAGGTTTCAAAGCCCAAGTCGGGCTCAAGATCTATTCCTGCCTAAGGATCCAGACTACTAGGTCTACAGCAACATGGCTGTTATGCCTGCTACCAGGCTCCCTACCATGTTAATAATGAGCTAATACTCTGAGACTGTAAGCAAGCTCCCAATTAAATGCTTGCTTTTATAAGCATTGCCTTGGTCATGATCTGTCTTCATAGCAGTAGAATAGTGACTAAAATATTTAACTAAGATAGCATGTATAAAATTCTCAAGGGAGAGGGTGGGGAAAGAGGGGACAGGATCAGATATGAGGGGATGGGCAGAAGGCAAGCCCAGAGGGCCAAAAAAATGACTGGAAATAAGTAGCCTCAGGGAGTGGGAGGTGGGGGAACCCTCTAGAAAGTACCAGAGACCTGGGAGGTGAAAGACTTTCAGGACTCAATGGGGGTGACCTTAGCCAAAATGCCCAACACTGGGGAAGGGGAACTAGAATAGTCCACCTCCAGTAGATAGACGGGGCCTCAAGTGAAAGGATAGGGTTACTAACCCACAGTCAAAATACCTGATCCAGAATTATTCTTGTCTAAAAGAACTGCAGGGACAAAAATGGAGAAGAGACTGAAGGAAAGGAAGTTCAATGATTGACCCAATTTGGGATCCATCTCATAGGAGATTGGGGGCACCGAGGCCTGACACTATTACTGAGGCTATGATGTGCTTACCGACAGGAGTTTGGCATGGCTGTCATCTGAGAGGCCCAACCAGTGAACTGAATGGGGACCCCTATGGTTAAATTAGGGGAAGGACTAAAGAAGCTGAAGGAGAAAGTAACCCCCATAGGAAGTCCAGCAGTATCAACTAACTCGGACCCCAGAGAGATCCCAGAGACTTAGCCACCACCAAGAGCATACACTGATCTGAGGCCCCTGGCACATATGTAGCAGATGTCTACCTGGTCTGGCCTCAGGGGGAGATGATGCCCATAATCCTTGAGAGACTTGAGTCCCCAGAAAAGAGGGAAGTTTGGTGTGGATTGGGAGCACCAGAAGCAAGGAGGAGGAGGAGGAACTGAATAAGGAACTATGGGAGGGGAACCGAGCAGGAACGTGATGAGCGGGAACATGACTGGAATGTAAATTAAAAAAATAGTTATTTATATATATATGTATATATATATGTATATATGTATATATATGTATTAAACTGAACCAAAAGAAAATAAAGTATATTAAACTGAACCAGAAGAAAATAAATACCAGAATTTTGTATTTCATATTTTAATAGTTCCTTATATAAATAATATTACATATGTTATATAGGCATGCACTTATTATTATTATGAATATATAATGTTCCAAGAAAATTTCCTGTTTTATTTTTTAATACCTTATAAATTTCATCATTTTCATCCATGAAATCAATTTGTTTTCTACATATATGTTTACAATTAGAAGTACATATTCAATACTTGGTTAAGTTTTAAGTGAAAGTGATTTTTAATAAAAAAAAATGTGAATATAACGATCACATTATCAACTATCACATTTTAAATGATTTTTCAATGTTTTATTTTAGAATTATATAACTATTTGGTGAATCTTTTATAAATACTTGATGTCGTTCTTCTAATATTATTGTATTTAAGCTTCTTTTATACAATTCTAGTGACGGAAATTCAACTTTGTAATTCATGTGAAGATTCCCATTGAACTCTATTTACAGAAAATAAGTTGCGCCTTCTCTACTAACTAGATAATTACTACTCAGCATTGACCTGTCTTCTTCTCATAAACACCTACTCATTTTCCTAATGTAAATAACACCACAGAAATTAAAGATGGAAATTCCTTAAAGAATTTGTTCATTAGTGTAACAAATGATAGCTAATTATAGCATCACAGCACCATGTTTCACTGCAAGTTTACAATGAATGCTATCCTAATTCATGGGGGTTTGTAGAAGAAATAATTATTTCTAGAATTTAAGGGTTATTAAACAAAGATCTCTGTGCCCATTCTGAGGTAGTTCCTTATTAGCAGTTTAGAGAAGGTCCCAGAATCGTGTAAATCATGCAAGTTCTTATAATTCATTCTTTGTGAATGCTGATAAGAACTGATTGATACAACCATACTCACCACATGCCTTTCATGCAATGCTCAAATAAATTTTTAACCTTTAATACTGCTCAATGACATGGACATTTCAAAATTTTTAAAGAAAAGTTGTATATTATGGAAATAATAATTTTACTATTTGTATTCAGCTAAGATGGCTACATCAAAATAGTAAATGCTAGATATGGACATAACCATTAATAGAAATCTATATGTATTGGTTGGGTGTGTGTGTACACACATGTGTGTGTAGGAGGTTGTGCATATGTATGTGTGCATGTGGGATGTGTGTGGACGCAACCGTGTGTGCATGAGTGTGCGATTGGATTTTAGGGTTGTATGAGTGTGTACATGTGTCTGCATATGTGTGAATGTATGTGTGCCTGCGTGTGTATGTATGTCCATATGTATATATGTATATTTGTATGTATGTATGTATGTACATATGCATGTGAAAGAGAGCCCAGGCTAGTCTATAGTGTGATGTCCTCTGGAATCAGTCTCAGGTGTAACAGTTACAGTTTCAAACCAGCATATGCTGCTGATTATAAAATTTGAAATGGTATATAGAATATAATGAACGATGTGAGGATGTGTTAATTACATTAACACATTAAACGTGAATATATCTAAATATGCATTGCAAGATGTAAATATATGCAAAGTTCATTAATTATAACTCCATAAATTGGGGGTATATGAAGAACAGTATGATCTTTAAAAACACATAAAAGTACTGACAAAACTATAAACTAAAGGGACTCAACCGTCCACATCAGAGCAGAGTGCATGTTGATCTTGCAGAAGACCTGGATTCAGTCCTAGATCTTAAGTATTGGCTCACCAACATCTGTAATTCCATGTGCAAAAGAACCAATGCCTGTTCTATGCTCTGCAGTCATCAGGCTTCATATATTTTAGATATGCATACATGAAGACAAACATACTTACAATAAAATAAATACATCTTTAAGAAATTAAATAAACTATAGGTAATATATTTAAGTAAAAAATGCATCTCATTACAAGTGTTATAGTAAATTGTAAATTTTATACAATAGAAACTATAAATTTTGTCATAAACACTTTAAAACTTCATTAGGCAATAAAATCTCAACCTATACTTCATAAACTGCTAAAAATCTTTTATTGTTTCTCTAAAATTTTAGAGAGTAATATAAATGAATTACCTGATTTTAATTAATCACCCTTAATTAAATGGGAACAAAATGAGATACCAAAGTCAGGCAATTAAATAAAGCATGCAAGCAAATGAGTCCAATGGACAAGGCCTTTCTCTTTAAAAAGCCACTCTTAGACACAAACATGGGTTTTATTATAATTTCTAGATATTATTTATTTTCATCCATTCAGACTGCACAAGTTACAGGTGTTCAGACTTTAGAAATAGTCTTAAAGAAATACAGGTAAAGAAATATATATTCAAATAATTCAATCAGATGAGGTTAACTTATTGTCTACGACTGTCAATGAAATATTTATATCTATAATATCACTCAGTAGATTAATAACTTGCATGAAAAATGCATCAGTTGCAGGTCTTGTGAAAGGTAAAACTGGTTGATAAATGCATCACATGAACTGAAAATGAGTGTCCGGATTTCTCCATGAGCTGAACATGTGTTCCTGCTCTATGCCATCTCTGTGCATTATTCAACTGAATATTTTGCTTCCATATGAAATGACTATAAAATTAAACTATATAGTGACATTTCTTTAATAATGAGTTGCGATTATTTATTGCATGAAGCACTGTTGTCATGAGGTTTGCTTGATTGTTTTTAGTTTTATTTCATCTTAAAAGAAAAAAAGAATTACTCACGAACGTTAGGGCCTTAGCAATGCAAGAATGAGATTTATCAGAAAACCATGTATCCTGTAATGCACATTCCACAATGCATACTGAAGTTTGTCTTTACACACATTAAATCAACATCATGGCTCAGAATATCCAATGTTAAAATGTGAGTATATAAACTGAGAATTCATGTTTAATATTTTTAGGTCTAATTTTAGACATGAGGTTTTATCTGTAATTTTTCACAAAATGTCAGAGGAAAATCTACACTATCTGTATTTCATATGTTGGAAAATTATTTTAATGCTTTTCTTAGCCTAAATCATTCTTTAGTGACTGTCACTATGGTGACAGTGATATTCTGCAATATCAGCCTGAGGAATTTTTAAAGGTAGAAGTGTGTCCAGCAATATCTGTAAAGTCATTAAATAAAGACAGCTTTACTAGGGAGTTGTTCATACTTTCTAGGTTTTTCCACTGAGAATAAAACATGTTTATCATTGTACTGAAATGTGGTGGCTCCTATTTTTCTCTTACCTAATAAACATGGAATGCTATAAATTTAATTGTACAAAACAGGAGCAGTATTACACTTTATCTTATTATTTTCGTAGCTGCTGTACTGAAATAAAAACTTCAGGTTTCATTTGCATACTGTACATTTTGCTTCAGTCAAAATCAACTTAATATATGGCTCTACTGATTTTATATTTTCTTGCCTTAATGAAAGTTTAGTAGCACTATGTACCTGAGTTGTGTACGATTTTAATATTTAAGGACTTTTAATTACTAAATTTTCAAAATGCAGACATACTTATATGTTTTATATGTTTAAAACATACTGAAATATTTTGCAATAAAATCCTTGAAAAGGTATTTCAACAACAACAACAACACCCAAACCAAACATAGTTGTTGCTTCGTTGGAGCAACCATAAAAATTATCATCAGGTTAATTTTCTTAAGAAACCAACACTTTGAGGTTTCAAATAGACATTTATCTTTAAAAATATACTTTTGGATTTCTACTTAGTGATACAATATTTCTGAAAGTTTTCCAGACATTTGAAATTGTGAATTCATACACATAAAAGGAGAAACAATGAACAAAATAGACAGCAGAAAGAATGGAAGGAAGGAAGAAAAGAAGGAAGGAAGGACAGAAGAAAGGACAGACAGAAAAAAGGAAGGAAAGAGGGAGATATGGGAGGTGAGAACTAGAACTAGAACATAAGGATGTCCCTTTGTTAAATCTTCTTCAAGGCAAAAAGGGAAGCTCGGAATCAGAGCGTTATAAAGTTGCAGACCAAGGTCAATTCTGCTGCTAGTACTAGTTCTTAGAAACCCTACCATTGTCCACCGGTTTTGATGCAGTATCCTTGTGAGTTACATGTTCCTATCAGAATACTGGCTTCTGTCACTTCCAAAGGTGAGAAGATGACCAGAAAGCCATTTAAATCCTGGAGAAGTTTACTTTTGTTGTTATTGCCTTCTTGCTTTGCTCTCATTGACATAATCTGGCCCCCATCAATGTATTTGCTAAATATGTTGATTTATAATTTTATTTCTTTGGTCACCAATAAAACTTGTATGTAACTATGTCCACAATGGAACATAACATTTAGGAAACCTAAATCTGCTCCTGTCTCATTGTCTCTCGTACTTGGCTGCAGAATAAACTTCTCATTTTGCCTCTAGATGGCAACTGTAGTATTTTTGTCTTGACAGAATTCACATCTGTTATAGAATTGCATGGGTAGTTTAGAGTGGATAATGTACTCTTAAATAATGAGAAATAAATATTGGTAAAAGTAAAGATTCTTTGTAGTATGCCAGCTCCACCTTTCCACTATAATTATTATTAAATGGATTATATTTAGCAAGTGTTTCTTTTCAGAAATAATTCATTTTCATCAGTTCATGCTAGGAAAGCTATGGGCACCTTACTTTCCTAGCTGACATTTAATGAATGAAGTTCCAGACTATTGCTGGTATGTACTAGAGATGATTCATGGCTTGAAGTGACACACGCTGAATTGGCTACCTTTTGCAAATGTGAAGAGCTTGGGCAGGGTGTGGTAGAGATAAACATAAGGGACTGAGGTTCCAGACACGAGCAAAGGGAAACACTGATCTATGTTGTAGTAACAACAGAGGTTTTTGAAAGTTCCACAGGTGGATGTTCACCTGGCCTTAGAAAGGAAGAACGAGCTGCTTAATTCCTCTATTAACTGTACTTAGTTATACACTACCTTTGCCTTTCCTAGTTGTGTGTAAGGCTAGATAATCCAGTTACTCCTATTCATGTGAAATTAAAACTGTGGGACTCTGATTTTTCTGCCTCTTTGTCAAAGAGGCACTACTCTCTTTTTTTCTGATTTGTCTTCCTAAAATGTGTTTCTTTATTAAGCAATCTTAGAGAAAAAAATATATAACTTATTGTATGCCAAATCATTAATCCCAACTATAACAAAAAAGTATTCCAGCCTGATTAAAAGTCAAGAATGATGCTGATATCGATCATAAAATTCAAAATCACCTCAGTTAACCATGCCTTCTAAGATGCAAACAACACTATCCATGTATATCATCTGTCAATGTTTATTTTACTCCCGAGCAAGTGTAGATAATGTTTTGACTTATTATTGCACAAGTAATAAATTGTAATTTGTTTCTAATCTTGGAGGTTTTTAAAAATAAATTTATGTACACTGTAATAAACCGTACCATGATAATATGGAATTTGTCAGTGGAATACATTTCCAGATATTTCACAGTAATGATATTCCTTAGAAGCAAGGATATTTTAAGCATGTACTTTAAGGAATAGAGATCATTGGAGGTGGTCAGAGCATCTTGGCATCTATCCACAAAAAAGAAAGAAAGAAAGAAAGAAAGAAAGAAAGAAAGAAAGAAAGAAAGAAAGAAAGAAAGAAAGAAAGAAAGAGAGAAAGAGAGAGAGAGAAAGAGAGAGAGAGAAAGAGAGAGAGAGAAAGAGAAAGAGAGAAAGAGAAAGAGAGAAAGAAAGAAAGAAAAGAGAGAAAGAAAGAAAAGAGAGAGAGAAAGAAAAGAGAAGAAAGACACAAAGAAACAAAAGACACAGGAAATAGAAAGAAACAAAGAAACAAACAAAAAAAAAGCAAAAAGAAAGAAAAACTGTACAAGAGAACCACCAGAACAAATAGAAGTGATGGAGCTGTCAGTTTTCAGACAGGAAGCACTGTGTGGAAGAGTGTGTAACAGAATAAGAAGATGCCCATTTAAACACAGATTACAGACAGGAAGAAGAGAGAAAAAGAAAAACAGAAGAGGAAAGAGGCAACACAGAGAATATTTTGAAAGGGACAATTAATTAAAACATACTGCCATAGTTATTGGACAGAAAATCTTTACATACACACACAAAGGTTGACTAGAAATGTTTGTACATGGTCCTGGAATTCTGTGATATGTATTTGATGGAGAGTGACAGTACATATGAATTTGGGGCTTCTTTTAATTAAATATAAGATAATTAATTCCAACACATAAAATGGAATGTTTTAAGCAGAAATTTAGCACCATTAAACAGGTGTACATAGTCTGTAATGCAGTGTGATAATATGTTCCACAAACAAAATGTAAAACATTCAACTGTTTAACTGTTTTTTATAAATGTGTCACAAATCTCAGATATGTAATTTCAATAACAATGTAGCTTTCATAAATTTATAATCATCATTGTTTCTTAAATAAAATGTATTGTGTTACCTTCAGTAAGTGCTTTTTATTTCCTATGTTCTGATGACTACTGGACACATCTAGGGAAATGTATGAGATTTGCACATTAGCTATAGTTTTCCTGAGGAAGAAGTTGGTGGGTATTCCATGTGAAAGAGAAAGCAAGAAGAGCCAGGGGAACATAGCTCCTAAAAGACTGTGCCAGAGCCTGTCAATACAAATGCAGAGGCGAGCAGCCAACCATTGGACTGAGCATGGGGACCCTAATGGAAGAATTAGGGAAAGGACTGCAGGAGCTGAAGGGGTTTGCAACCCCATAGGAAGAACAATATCAGCCAACCAGATCTCCACAGCCCTCTCAGGGATGGAACCATCAACCAAAGAGTACACATGGAGGGACCCATGGCTCCAGCCACATATGTAGCAGAGGTTGGCCTTGTTAGACATAAATGGGAGGAGAGGTACCTGTGACGGCTTGATGGAGGCCCCAGTGTAGGGGAATGCCAAGATGGGGAGGCAGGAGTGGGTGGGTCGTTGAGGGAGCACCATCATAGAAGGAGGTGGAGGAAGGATGGGATAAGGAGGTTCCGGAGGGGAAACCAGGAAAGGGATAACATTTGAAATGTAAATAAATATCCATTTAAAATCAAATCAAAACAAAACAAAATAACACAGGTTAGCTTTGCTGAAGCAATTAATATTCAGAAAGATATGAAATTATACATAATAAAATTTGTTTACTTTGAGAGTTAAAAGAAGAAATTTACATTTTAAAACCTTATCTATAACTACTCCATAAAAATTTAAAATGTCAACTCATTTAAATATCTTATAGAAAAAATTATAAATAAAAAGCAACTAGATTAATTATAGTACAATACATTCTGATTTTATTGAACACCTATTAAATTTAATGTTTATTAGTAAAATTCAATTTACATGCACCAATTGTAATTAATGTGTCAAGTTTTTAAAAAGTTGAATTGAAAATTATTCAATTAAATATTTTTAAAATTGGACATGTTAATTACCACTGGTACACGTAAAGTGAAGGCAATGTTGAATTTGAGTTAATGCTTGGGGGAAGAATAGGTAAACAGTAGAGAACCCAGGGAGCCAGAAAATAAACTGGAGGAAAGCTAGCCCCTATTTCTTTGAAAACCTGTTAACTCTCCAATAAAACACTAAAAGATATTTTCTTTGTACAACTTGGTTTGCTTAACTTTAAGCGTCTTCTTGATTGGACCAAGAGTAGGAAATCTTTATATTAAATATTCTTTGAAGCACCTCTGATGATATTAACATTACACTGGTAAACTGAGTAAAAAATGATTATCTTATTAACATGGGTATGTTTTCCAAAGTCAAATGCAAAGCCAATTATCATATAAGTCTTGATAGGAGGTAAGTCTTCCTGTCTATTATTCTAATGATGGGAGCTTATTGTCTCCTGTCCCAAGACTACAACTTCTTTTGTGGTCTTTATGTTACATCTGTTACTGTACCATCCATGTTATTTTCTGCAAATAGTTCACTGTTGTTGCTTGAACTTTTCATCATACAGAATCACATGGAACAATTACTTAGTGTATATTTTGTTTTCTGTAAAATATTTATTAGAATATAAAGTACATCTATTTCTGTGTTTCTCTGACACTTGTCTTTCTATCTATATACTTTTTCTGTCTTGGTCTTTACCTCTGTCTGTCTGTCTTTCTGTCTCTGTCTCTGCCCCCCCCCCCTCTCTCTCTCTGTGTATGTGCACGCAAAATTATGAAATTAACTATTTTTCTTTGAAGAGCTTAAAGGCAATACTTATGTTCTAATGTTAACATTTTCTGACAAAAATAAAAATATAATTGTCCCAGGGGGACTGGGGAGATTTCTTAGCAGTGGAAAGCATTTGCTGCTCTTGCAGAGCCTTCAGATTTGACTATGTCTACTGTGCCTCCAGTTCCAGGTTACCCAATGCTCTCTTTCGGTCTTAGCAGGCACTGCATGGAGTTAGTGCACATAAATGCACTAAGGAACACATGAATAGACATAAATTATTTTAGAAGACTAAATCTCTTAAAAAGTATAATTATCTCCAGAATCTCCATTAGTGAACATTCACCATTTTCTAACCTATCTACAAAAATAAGCATTCTTTTGATAATACATCTCTACTTATTCAGATCTCAAAGAAGTTTGTCAACCAACAAAATATCTCAACATAAATATGTCAAAAGTTCCATAATGGATGACTGAAAAGTTATCTATGAATAAGTACTGGGAAGACTGAAGTCAACATAGCTATATATTTGTAAACGATTAGGAGAGAATTTACCAAAGAAAAGAGGGGATAGACCAAGAGTTCTTTCCATGGTGGATATACTCGCAAAATTGTTTACTTTACATGTCAAATTACTATTATAAAATGAATCTGTATTAGCTTGCTTGGCCTGCTGTAGAATTATATTATCAAAGGATCTTATTCACTTATAACTTAAAAAGAGTGAATGTTTAAAGAAACTGTAGCAGTTGCCTTTTATTGTATAAATATATAGAACTGAATATAAGATTTTTAAAATGATAATGATTGAAAATGACTTGTACCCAATCATCAATTATCTGAGTGATCTTTAATGTCTTCTTCAAAATATAAATGCATGTTTCAGGTTTATTAATTTATGACTCTGTGCAAACATTTATTGCTTATCTTCTGCCTACTAAAACTTTTTTTTTCCTTTATTTACTGTATATTTTACCTTAATATTATTTTGGGGTAAATGTATTGTGTTCTCAAAAGTAGTAATGTGGAAATACATTTTAAATTTCCATATTTTGCATAACTTAATGCTAATAGGAAAGGCTTTACATATGAAACATTTGGTCAGTAATACTTTATATAATCTCATAATTACAGTTCTATATCATGTGAGTATTTCATATTTTTAGACTATTTACAGTTTATGTATCTACATCTCATAATAAATATATTAAGTTCATCTGTAATAAACATAAAATTTCTGTAATGCCATTTAGTGTAGTGCAAAGAAACTAGAGTATTTAATAACCTGTTGCTGATGTGTGCACATGATGTCAACATTTTAATCTCTCAATATCACCCAGTTTATTTATTAGCATTTTTCTGTATCTAAGGCTGACCTATTTTCGAAGCTCAACTACATATTGCATATGCAAATGGCATCCTTCCTGTATTATTTTCATGACTTGCAGATGCTAACACATAGATTCTCCTACAATGTGCTGTGTAGCCTGAACAATGAAAACTACTCTAAAATAATTATTTTCCATCTCTATTAGAATATTCATATAATGTCAGATAAAGTTGTGAACATGAAGGCATTCCTAAAGAAATCGATTCTAGCTCTTTTCATGGGAAACTTTATATCATTTTATAGCCGATGTCCAGTTTGTACAAGTAGTGAGTTCCCTTTTTCTGCTTTAGAGAAGAGAATGTTCCAGGCATGACATGCTTGACAAACAGTGATCTCCAAAGCTGTGGGTTTTCTCCTTTAAAATGAACAGTGGTTTTTGTTTTAATTAAGCTTTTCATATTTTCCAGGGATGCATAAGAAATTAACAAGAGCTGAGAGACTCACAGGCAAATATACTCAGTTTGAAAAGCATTGGCAATAAATAACTCAGGATTATACTCCAATCCTAACTTCAAATACCAAAGCCATATTCTCTTGAGAAAAGAAAAAAAGTGTGCTGTTTCAAATAAGTGTAGTCTTAAAGTTTCCATTTTCTTTGTCACAGATATTTTGTAGCCAACTCTAGAACATTCTTCACAGTTTATATCACTAACTCTCTAATCTCTTTTTCACTTACACCAAAAGTTTGAACTTAAGCTGTGTTCTCTGAGGTAAAGGGTCAGGGGTTTTTCCACTAAGCCACCAAACTCCTTATTTCTAATATTTTGAGCCTGAGAATTTCTTTGTGACAGAAGACACTCATGAGGAATTATGTGCTGTGCCTGAGGGTGAAGAAGTACAAGAGAGGCTGCGTTATTAAGGATTCACTTGCTGCAGTCTGATGCATTTTGACCTTGACAATGACACAAAACTTAGGTTAAATGCTAAATAGTTCTTCTGCTGCTTAACTTTGTAACAAAACAAACCTTAGGATCTTTTTATTTTAAAAGATGAAAGTTGTGTATGTGCATGGTAGTCAAGATAGTATAAAAGTATGTTTCGTATTGAGCTTTAAGAAATTAAAACTCAAAGATCGAAAATTTGATGAACTCTGGGTCAGAAAACCATTAGCGATGTAGCAGGGAACGGTTTTGTCATCATGTTTACTATTTCCCACACAGTTTTTCTCTCATCAATGATAATAATGTCAGTTCAGTAGCTGCTCTCATTTTGAAAATGTGTATATTATTGCCAAAGAGAAAAAACAGACAGAATCTTTTACAGTTTTTTTAAAACTGTGTGTTCATTAAATATTTTTATTAAATGTATATATATATATGTATATATATATATATATATTCTTCAAAACAGATGAAAAACAATTGCTATTAAAATTGCACCTTTTAATACTATAGAAGATAAAAATGTTTTAATAGTAAATTAGAAAATCCCACCTGATATTATGCACTGTATTTTAAACAAACAATACATATACAATGGAATATAACCTAAAAAATGCATTTAAATGTAAGTAAAGAATACTATCCCATATAGGCTCTGATTTTTTTCTAATATGTAGAAACAGCAGCATCTCCTTGTTGTCAAGCATTTTGAGGTTGTATCTGTTTTTGTATTACTTTCCACAAACTGACTTGTAGCTGTGTATACCCAAGCCTTGAGTAATTTAATTTTATTGTGGAATGGCAGGAAACAGGATTTAAACCTATCTACAACACCCTAACTATTTCTCAAACTAACAGACTTAGTAGACATAAATATCTATGATTGCCCAAGGTGCAAGGACTATTTACTTCTCCCATATGAGAAAAATCCTTAAGAATTCAAAGGAACTTAGATTCAAAAAAAGTGAAAGAAAACAGACTTAATATGTCTTAAATTTAATGTTCATTTGTGTTTATATAATTAAATTTCTTAAGATACTACTATCTCTTAATTAAACATTTTCTTACAAAAATAATATTTAAATTAAAACAATACTAAATCATTTCTCATCAAAACATTTTTATTTCAAATGAACAACTTGGGGATTGTATAATATCCAAGTAAAGTTGTTAGCAACAGAATCCCAAGGACCCAAGGATTCAAGTAGGGAAGGCCAGTCATGGTGGTGTGAGAATTTATACTTGTACTGGGAATGTATAGTCTGGAGGATTAATTGGGTTTAGTGGGTCTCTAGTCTTCTTTAATTATTGAGCTCCTGGCATTAGTGTAAGATATCATTATTCAGATAGCAAGTTTGGTAACAGCGATGGAGAAAAGATAATCAGCATTTTCTGTTGTCTTCATACACATACACCTGGATATTGGAGAACATGGACCCACAACCATACAAATGGTTTTTAAATATATTTATATTCATGGCATGTTGAAATTATTTTTTAGAATGTGTTCTTATCATTTTGTACAATTTTATTGACTAAATATATGCCAATATTCCCTTCATAAATATACCATATCTATGTATTTAAAAAGTATTGAAGGTATTTAGGTATTGTTATCCCCAAAGCATACTGCTTTGCTCTACTGGCAGTACTGAACTAAAGGAAATTTCTCAGTGTTGCCATTAAAGTAGCTACTAAACTTATCATAAATGAGATAAAAAAATAAGTAGAAAAGAGAATTAAAATAAACCATTTCTTCAGTTTATCTAAATTTTAAAAAGTAGAATGCTGTAATTCAAAGCCTACGTAATTGTCCTACAAACCAGTCTTCCCTATGTGTCTCAAAATACTTCCAGATGAAAAAAAAACATGATATTATAATACTAAGTGTATTTTACAAACAAAACAAAACAAAACAAAACAAAAGCTTAAACAAAAGTATGCCTGTACATGAGAACACTCATAGGATCTGATTCTTCTGTTTCTGTTGAGGATACCTCCTTGGCTGGCATGCATAGCTAATTCCACACTGAATCGCCATTCGCCTTGTCACAGGTCACTAGAAGCTGTAATTCTTACCTGACTCTAAGGCAATTTCCCTAACTCTTCTGATACTTTCTTCCCAACTTCTCCTATCACAAAATGGAAACTACTTGGTAAACATAACATTGCCTATATCTATGAACACATTCATCAATAGTCTCAGGACATCTGAGCATCCATATTATCTTCTTAGCTTCTGAATTCTCAAACCAAACAAAACAAAAAAGAAAACAAATACTCTAGCAAATATTTCTACATAATTTTAATTCTACTGTACTACTATAATACAAGGTTGGTGATTTCATTTCTCCACCTTCACATCAATAATCAAACATACTAAGTTTTCTAATGATTATTTATCTTGATTGAAATGTATCTATAATAGACTCAGCCTTAAAACAAGCAAGTATTGATTTCTAGGTTTCATATACACATTAGAATAGACTGTTCCACAGGGCAAATTCTGTGCATGTCACTTGAACAAGAACTACTAAACCTATGTCACAAAGAGATATATTATGCCGTGGGATACACAATGAGAAAATGAACCTATATTTTCTTTTATAGGTTAGTGTTTTTTATCACTAATTGATTCAAAATGTAATCAAATATAATAATTTGTCTGTTATTTAAAACTTAAACTCTTATAATCCTTTGTAACCAACAGTTTCTATATTTGCTTATTTGTTCCCAAGAATTTGTGTTATTATTATAATTTAAAAGACATACCAAATATAAAACTCTCCCTGTATTAGAAGAAATCTCCCCAAGGGGCTGGAGAGATGACTCAGCAGGTAATAGCAATTTCTGCTCCTGTAAAGGAACTGTGTTCAGTTTCCAGCTTCCATGTAGTGGGTTAAAGACATCTACATTTCCAGTACTATTTGATACTAATTCTGCCCTCCTGGGAGGGGCTTCAGACAAAGAGTGAGTTACACCTGTGACTCCTTGTGAGCCAATCCACTAATGAATAAAGGAGCCAATCACTGGGCACAGGGGAGATTTCTGGGTTGGAGAAGAGAAGAGAGAAGGAGGAGGAGGAGGAGGAGGAGGAGGAGAGAGGTACCTTTTGGAACAAGAACAACATGTAGTAGTTAAAATGTAGCTGGTAGAGTCTTCTGGTATCATGGTGGATCCGCAAGGATTCGCCACCAGAGAATCAGACTTTGATAAGGTTTACAAGATTAGGTTATAGTTGATGCACCCAGAGATTGTTATCATTGTTTCTGAACTAAGTTTGTGTTGCGTTTTCCTTCCGGCGGCAGCTTGTCTGGGTTCAAGAGAGAAAGGTACAGCAGCAAGGTGTGGGTTTGCCTGATGTGCACCACAGAGGCCATGGGGGTATAGAAGCATGGGGCTGGTGTGGTAGTGACCTGCCAGTGGGAACCTAGTGAGCTGGGTGGAGAGATCATGGAGCTCTGAGTCAGAGCTGCACGAAATGGAAGCAGGTCAGCCATTGCCTGCCAGTGCATGGCTGGCCAGCCCGCTGGGGATGAGAGAACCAGGGCATAGCAGGGAACATGCCTTATACATTCCATCATTTCTGATACTTCCTGCAGCATCTTTAGACATCAGAACTCCATGTACTACATTTCTATACATGCAGAACAAATTCTGATGAACATGAAAACATTCATCACTTAAGGGTTTAATGTTTCCTTAAAATATCCAAGATTGTAACTATGTCCTTTTGAAAAAAAAAATTAAATACATTAAGTACTTCTTATTCCAAGAGGCAAAATCCTGATCACAGTCACAATTGGATGAAAGTTGGCTGAGCAGTTGCTGTTTTCTGACTGTGCCATCAACATGCACATAGTCTTGTGACCAGTTTCATTCCACAGCTGCTGCTTTCATTGGTGCATATCTTAGTACCTCCAATATCACAGAATCTTTACTCCAACTGAGACTTCATCTTCCCTAACACCCTCTTGATTCTCATTGTATCAGTACTCAATTTTTCTTAATGAGTATTTCAACGCTGAGGCCTTCTCAACTGAGGTGGCACCTTCATCGGTGGGCTCTTCTTGCCTCTCTCATGTCTTCCATTCGCATTTGGGAGACATTATCCTTAAAAAATGGTATTGCTCTGATCTTCTAGGACTAACATCCTTGTGTGCTTATCATATAGAGAACTCATGCCAGCCTGACTGCATTAGTTTCAGGTACTCCCTCTTCAAAATGCAAGTTTCTTATGTGAGGCTAACTATTCACCCATATGCTCCTCATGCTGCGTTTGCTCTTATAACTTGCTAAGACACAGTAATTCAACCTGTATAGACATGGTTTAAAAGTCAAAAGGAGCTTCTTTAGACATGTTCTCAAATAGCCCTGACATTTCTATTCTGAAGCAGTTTCTGTAATTATGATTTAGTTTCTGTAATTATGATTTTGAACAGAATATACCATGTGTTACCACATTTTCACCCATGTGTAATGATATAATAAGATACATATATTCCAGTGACAATATTCCCAGGCCACTGAAATGTGGTCCTTAGAGAACTTTACTCCCACTCCACCTCAGTGCTGTACTCATTTTTATAAAACGTCATGAAGAAAACAACACTCTCAGTGTTGGTAGAACAGTTCTACATTTGTAGAATAGAATTTCAACTACAGCAAAAGTTTGTTTTAGTTAGGGATTTCTAAAACAGCATGACAAAAATAAAAGCAACTTGGATAGAAAAGGGTTTATTCAACTTATACTTTCAGGTAACAGACCATGACTGAGAGAAGTCAGGCATGAACTTCAGCAGGGCAGAGACCTGGAGACAGAAACCGATGCAGAAGGTACAAGGAAGTTCTGGGGTTTATATCCCATAAATTGCTATTGCTGCTTTTAAATACACTGCAGAACCACTTATTTAGGGATAGCAGCACCTATATGGGGTTGGCCCTCCCACATCAATCACTAATTAAGAAAATGCTCACAGGCTTTTCAAAGTCCTAATCTTGAAATCTTTTCCATCAGGATTCCCTCTTCTAAAATAATTCTAGACCTTGTTGACAAAAGTAAATAAATAGGTAGACAGATAAAATAACCTGCTGGACAGGCTTCATCTATGAGAAGCTTGTCCATGATCTGTTCTCCTAATGGCACACACTGTTTATTAAAAAGAGACTCGTCGTCTATGCAGAATAATATGATACAATGAGAGAAAAAGGAACCTTTCCTCAATTTCCTTCTCGCTTTGTAATCTTAATAATTAAAATTGGACTTTTCAAACTCTGCTCAACGGTAACACCTTTTATACATGCGGCTTCCAAACTCAGATGTGTATTGATAAGCCAGAATAATCAGAAATGGTTAGATATTGAAAAAAATCAAAAAGCTAAAATGAGTTCCTAACGGAAATCCTCTCTTGGATAAAGGCAGACAATGTGATGCCGTGAATAGCAGGTACTGTATAGGGGACAAAGACAAACAATATCCCTTGTAGTTTATTGACTCTCACCTCCTCACTGTATTACAGACTTCAACAGCTTATCACATTACTCTATTTTTAGATTTTCTTTGCTTATGTCCAACAAAGAGATGGAGAATAATACTAAGAAGAATCCCAGACTCTTAGGCTAGAAAAGAGATCCAGCGCTCATTAGTTTAATAGTCTCATTTCACATATGAAGAAATATTTAACGTGAAAATTTTGAAAGACTGCATTGTCACATAGAGCTATGAGAATAAATGTCCTCCACTTTTGTTATTCAGAAGTCAGTACATTATTTTTACGCTCCTTTCTACTGTGAAGAATCAGAGGACAAAATTAACTTTTTACATAAAGGGAATCTTTGAATCACAGTTACCTATTTCCTTGTGTTGATTTATGTCATGTTGCTTAGCAAAAACTGAGAATTATATTGCACAGAACCTGTTTCTTGAGCTTTGGACTGCAATTAGTTCAGCCTAATATTTAAAGAAAACTAAAGAAAAAAAAGCCCAGCAACCTGCAGTCTTGGCAGGTTCTCACAGTAGAACTTGGCCACATGTGTTTGAGGTAGGACTCAAGGATTCTCTTGTCCAGCACATCCGCTCATGAGACTGACCTTCACGGTTTGTCCTTAGGAGGACAGAGATTGACTCTAGAGCCTGCACATTATGCAAGTTTTCTAAAAGAGAGAGATGATCACAAAGTTTTCTTTAAGATGATTATTTTTGCTTATTTTTCAATTACAAGATGTATTTAATTTCTAAGAATTTTCTCATGATTTCTGATTTATGTAACAATTCAGAGGAAGTACTTATAGGTATTCTCTCAGATTCACTGCTTTCATATTCTAGTTGTTTTTGAAAAGGATGTCTAGATTTCAGTAGGAAATGCCACAAATCTGTAATTCCCACAGTAGATATTCCAGTTTCTTGTCCATCATTTTGTTCTTGATCTTCCACTTTGATTATGCCTCACATGTTTACATTATAGGTTGAAGAAAATTCCTGCATATTCCCTTTCAATTTAAGAAATTGATTTACCATGAATATAGTGATTCAAAGATAATGCAGGGTAGAAATAGATGATATTAAATTCGCTTCTATTAGTAGTATGTTAGAGATGTAGTGATAAGCAATTATAGATTGGATGTTGATGTAAAATATATTGATATTTTCCATGCTTGGAAAGCTAGAAATGTAGTATCATGGTACAGAAGCATTGGTGTCTAGTGTTCTTCATTTGAGACAGATATTTCTATACTTGCTATGCCCTCCCAATTGTATGCATGCAGAGAAATAACAGTAGTAAGTGGAGTCAAAAGAGACACAGAACAAGTCATATTATATCGGAATCTGATCCTTAGAAACACTCAGAACCTGAAATACTTCTTCCCCATTTCCATCTGTCTCAAGATGCTGTCTCACTAATGGTAAGTTTGCAGCATATAAACTTTGGTGGCAGATGAACACTTAACCAACAACATTTCTGGAGCAAACTATTATGACAATGTATTAATATACATACAGGTTAAAATGAAAGAATCATTTTAATGTTTCAACATAGCTATTCTTAAATACATTAAGGTGTATCTTTCTGAATTATGAAAATAATTGTCTTAGTTTCATTTATTTGACTTAATGTAATTTTAGTTAATCCATAAGACAATATGTGTTTAAATAGGATAACATCATGCTTTAACATGTGCTATTTTTATTTATTTATCAATATATTTATTTATTTATCTATCTATACTTTGCTCCCACACTGTGTGTGTGTGTGTGTGTGTGTGTGTGTGTGTGTGTGTGTGTGCATATGGGTGCCTAGTTATAAACATGTTTTAATCAGAAGACAACATTCAGGAGGCGGTACTCATTTTACTCGTGTAGAGGTAGGTTCTCTCTTGCTTCTGTAGCTCCTTGAAATATAAACTACAGGAGCTTGAAAGATAAGTGTGGGATCCACGTTTTAAAGGTTTTCAGATTTATATTGTTACTGCTTTTATATGCTGAGCTATCCCACTGGCCCAATACATATATATCTTGGGTAAGGAACAAAAACTAAATAACTGAAGATTTCTAAGAAAATGGAAGGTGTCTAGTAACTTAATTTTAAAATTTACTGGAAACACCAAGAAATTTATAAAATAACAAAGCTTCTCAAATTATCTTGTTAAAAATCATTTATAAGTATCTAATTCCTTGATTATACAGTTTTAGTTATAAAAAGCAGTTTAAGGCTAAGTCTGGCACTATTCAAATACATGACCAATACCACTATCGTGAAACAGTACCTTACAATGGTAGCTGACAAGACACATCTAAATATTTTTTTAATTATTCTTTTCCTTTTTTTCTTTTTTTGCCTTATTCATTTGCCTGTTTCCTTTCCAGAGAGATGCGGAGGGGTGGTGGGGAGGAGGCCATGGTGTTAAGGGATCTGTCCTGTCTGCAAAATATGCTAGGGCAACAGTGGCATCAAACTTGTGGGAGTTGCCAACCAATATCTGATCTGACTAAAGACCAACTATATGAGAACAAATGTATACCCGACATTGCTTGGGTAACTGAGAGCCAGAGACCTATGATAAAAGAAAACACTACTAATTTTTTTTTTAAAAAGTGTCAATTAAATTTCAAATGATATTTTACTCTATTTATATATCGATAACTTATCTGACCATCTGTCATCAGAGAGGCTTCCAGAAGCAGATGGGAACAAATGAAGAGCCCACAGCCAGACAGACATTACCAGAGAGAGTCTAAATAGGAGATCCCTATCAAATCCCTCCCTCAGTGAGCCCCACTGAAGAGGAGGAAGAAAGAGTGAAAACAAAACAAGACACAACAAAAGAAAAAGTCATAGGGCATTGAAGACACCAGGAGAAGCACCTCTCTAAATCAACTATGCAAAGCACATATGAACTCACAGAGAGGGGCAGCAAGCCTATATGGTCTGTATGACATCCTCTGTGTATATTTTATAGCTAGTAGCTTTGTATTTTTATGGGATTCTTGACAAATGAGAACAAGTCGGTTCCTAACTCGTGTCTGCACTTTGGACCTTTTGTATTGTCTTGTGTAGCATTGATAAGATATTATCTGCTTTATCTTATATTTTGTTGTATCATGTTCCGTGCTTATCTCTTAGAGGCCTCTTCTTTTTGCTTTTCATTTTTTATTGGATATTTTATTTATTTATATTTCAAATGTTACCCTGTTTCTTGGTTTCCACTGCAGAACCCCCCTATCCCATCCTGCGTCCCCCTGCTTCTATGATGCTGCTTCCTCACCAACTCACATACTCCTGCCTCCGCGATCTGACATTCCCCTACACTGGAACATCCATCAAGCCTTCACAAGACCACGAGCCTCTCCTTCCATTTATGTCCAACAAGGCCATCCTCTGTTACATTTGCAGCTGGAGCCATGGGTCCTGCCATGTGTACTCCTTGGTTGGTGGTTTAGTCCCTGGGAGCTCTGTAGAGTCTGGTTGGTTGATAATGTTGTTCTTCTTATGGTTTGCAAACCCCTTCAGCTCCTTCCATCCTTTCTCTAACTCCTCCATTGGGAACCTGTGCTCAGTCCAAAGGTTGGCTAGGAACAATTGCCTTTGTATTTGTGAGGCTCTGGCAGAACTTCTCAGGAGACAGCCATGTCAGGCTCCTATCAGCAAGCACTTCTTGGCATCTGTCTTAGTGTCTGGGTTTGATGTCTGGATGTGCAGTGCCCCAGGTGGGGCAGTGTCTGGATGGCCTTTCCTTCAATCTCAGCTCCACACTTTGTGTCTGCATTTCCGCCCTTAAGTATTTTGTTCTGCTTTCTAGAAAGACTGAAGTATCCACACGTTGGTCTTCCTTCTTCTTGAGCTTCATGTGGTCTGTGAATTGTATCTTGGGTATTCCGGGGTTTGGGGCTAATATTCACTTATCAGTTAGTGCATACCATGTGTGTTCTTTTGTGACTGGTTACCTTGCTCAGGATGATATTTTCTAATTCCTTCCATTTGCCTAAGAATTTCATGAAGTCATTGTTTTTAATAGCTGAGTAGTATTCTATTTTGTAAATATATCACATTTTCTGTATTCATTCATCTATTGAAGGATATCTGTGTTCTTTCCAGCTTCTGGCTATTATAAATAAGGCTGCAGCTGGTTGTGGTGGCACACGCTGGTAGGATTTGCTCTTCTTTTCTAATGAAAGACAGAAAGGGAGTGAATCAGGAGGAGGGTGAAAATGGTTATGGGAAACTGAGAGGAATAAAGGAAGAGAAACTAAAATCAGAATATACTGTATAAGGAATTAATACATTTGCAATAAAGGAAAATATGAAAACAATACAAAACAAAACAAAAAGCAAAAAATGCAAACAAACTAAACAAACAAACCTAAATAAAGAAAGAAATAAACACACATAAAAATCAAAAGAAAACAGTGGAACAGGGTGGGGGCAGGGTTGTCTCTGAAAAGTTGGTTACAGGGAAACTGATCAGGAAATATTTTATAAAAGATTATATTCAATAAAGCAGCTAAAAGATGAAAAATGAGAAGATGAATGTATGCAGTATACAACTCTAATGGCATATGGACAATACCTTAAGGTAACACAAAAATGAATTTTAAAAATTTGAAATTAATTGTGCACAGTTAAGATATTGCCAGATATTGCCTAAAAGTCTAATGTATTTAAATTTTTATTAAAAATAATAAGAAAAAGATCAATAATATAATTATAGTTAAATAAATCATTTTGTAAAATAAAAGAAATATAGAAACTAAATTATTTGTATATTAATATTATTTCAATGAAAGATAAATAAATGTAACTATATGTACCCAAACCATACTGCATCTAAACAATAAATTCTAGCAAAGTACAGAGAGTTTTATTTTTATGAGACAATTTCTGTAGTACTCATGTCTTAGTGTTGAAATTTCAACAGCTAAATTGTGCAGAGTAATTTGTTTTAAAAAACATAATTTTACAAAGTGAATTAAAGTTTTGCAAAACATATATTGGATCACTCTAAAGAGTCTGATTGGCCTACAGTTATAAAATAACAGATAGATCTAAGTCTGCATAATGACTTTCTGAATACTACAACTCTATAACATTTTGAGAATATGATATAAAATGCAATGTGGTTTATGAAACTCATGCAGGAGTTATGGACAGGGAACACTGGGAGAAATAAAGGAAAGAGTCAGGATAAGAAAATATTGAAAATTTATGACTCAACCGTAAGGAAAACTGTGAAGTCTTTTTTAAGGAGACATTATAGTATCTTGTGACTACTGCTCCAAATTATCCTTTTAATTTTTCAAGAGAATCACAATACTATTTTATGTTACTAGTGTTAATACATGAGAGGAAGGAAATAAATATGATGAAGATACTTGAGGATTATCGGAATGGGGACCAGGTGTGCAATTTAATATTCTAAGGATTGTAGCCTGGTCCACTGGTTCACAATTTTTAAATTCATCATTCTCCTCATTATTTACACATGTCAACTGGCAGCCTGCCACTCATAATGTATGCATAAAGACAATAGCCATATAATTAGCTGTGGGTGACTTGTTTTGGCTGAAAAATCTCACCATAGCAGAAATTCTTACTTAGAAGCAAATATTTTGACAAAAAAAAACAATGTTGGGATGAATAGAATTGTGTGTACTAAACTACATTCAAAGCACAATGCACCCAAATATTATTTCTTCATTGTTATTAAAAGAGTTTGTTAATGTGGACATGTACATTATTTTCTATAAAGAATTCATTAGCGTTAGAAGAAAACATTTGTACAGGTTTTAAAGAGAATTATGGTGCTGACTTTCAGGAGTTGACTATAAGAGTTGATTTTTAATTGCATGTGTACTATATTTCATAGTAGATTTTAGCACAAGATCCAGATGTTCCTGACACATCTGTTTTTATACCTTTATATAAATGAACTTGAAAATGATCCTGGCAGTTCCGGGCACTGCATTAGTCACAATAAAAGGTACATATTTTTGTCTTGTCTACATGGTGATTATCTATGTATAACTAGATGTTGAATAACTAGTCATTTTTTATTTGGCCTTGAAATATTGCTGTTCACATAACACTGATTTGCTATGCCCGGCCATCTGGTTATGGATGAAATGCTGCAGCTACTTTATTTTCTTTTGTTTGTCTTTGTTTAAAAGGAAATTTTAAATATTATCAATACCAAATGTTCTATGATTGTATGTGCTAATAGTTTGCAAGAATTTTAAGTTAATTCCAGGTTGTTTCAAAATACATTTCTAATTAAGATGCCATTAGAGTTTTAGTTACTGTAGTAAGTGGTAGAATTAAATACAATGTGTTGATGCTTTTATAGATGCTGTATGACAAACATAATTTCTTAATAACTGTGTGAAACTGTAGATTCTCGCCACCTGCTTTTTTACCAGTAGACATTGTCTGGTGGCTAAGTTCTTAGGCAAAACAGTAAAAATATTGTATGGAAAAAATAATTATGCATTTGTTGATCTGTGAAACCTAAACAATGTCTACATGTCTTTATATCTCACTAGTGTCATCCTTATAGTTGGGATAAGTGTGCTATCCATTTGTATGATTATGAAAACTAAATAATTTTAGATACAATGGAAATTAAGAGTATTAAAAAATACAAACTTTAGGAACATAGGAAACAAATAGTAATTTACATATGAATTTGAATATTATTTGAATTAAATGTTTTTATTTTAATAGAAACGTGCAAAACTTGTTGACGTCATTAAATATTGTTCATATGGAGTTAAAGGTTTGGATTTAGTAACATATTGGGGAGCTCATGCTGGAAGGAAAAGGATTCTCCCTTTCTTAACACTATGAATTGCATATAGAATTTTGTCTAGAGGTTTAATGAAGCCTTGTGTGAGGTCTCTTACCCACATTGATATGTCAATTAGTGTTTGCATTTTTAATATCTATTTTAGGTAATGATATTTTTAGGATGACAAGGGTACAGGATTCCTGTCATACATAGAAGAAATTATCTATGTGCAATTGGAGTAAAATGCAATTCAGATTTTGAACAGTAAAATTTTGACAAAACGTATCTTTCACTTCCTAGTGATATATTGCCTTTATCCTTTCTCAATTTTTAATATTTTTAAGGGACTGTGTATCACCATGATTCTTAGCCTAGTCTTAAGTTCCTAAATTTATTTAATCATCAAGCTCTACCTTCTTTAATTTAATGTTATTTATGTAATATCTTATTTTATATTATTATATATTTTATATTATTGTATATTATTTTAACTAAATCAATATCCACAGTTCTCATTTGTTTGTTGGTTTTCATTTCTGGATGTAGCCACATTTAATTGTACCTTTTATTCCAAGTCATTACCTTGTTATCTTAAAGTTCATTCTTAACATACAGAAAATATTGTAGATTTACTCAAAATGTCGTTTAGTAGTCTGTCATTAAAATAAAGCCATGAGCAAATCTTAATACTAATGTAAGAAATGATTCTCCAGAAATAACAGATTTTTGTCCTTTTTAATAAATTCACATCCTATAAAGATGTATAAATAATATCTGTTCAATAATCCTTCAGCTGATTCTCTTCCTTAAGAAGGTCTTCAATAACACATGCAAAGATCTGGTGCAGACTCATGCAGGCCCCTTGATTGGCACTTCAATCTTTTGCCTGTTCTTGAGACTCTTTTCCTGCTATTGGGTCACCATGTGTATCCTGGAGAGGAGGGCAGTTGCTTTGTCTTATTGTATCTTGTTTTGTCTTGTTTGGCTCTTGTCTTTTGAAGGCCAGTTGTTTTCATATATATATATGGATACAGCCTCTCTTCATGTTTTTAAGTCTCAAGTCAGCTAATACTACATTCTTTCTTTCCTGACAGAATTTTGCCCTGATAACCATAGCAGTTATCTTTTTTTACAGATTAGTTAATGGAGATGGATACGTCAATTATCATGAGATCGATATGAACTGATTTTTAAGATTGTCAGATAGTGATGGGTTAATTCATTATTGCAAAAGAACATGATCAATGTAAATGTACACATGAGGTCTAACGTCAAATACAGAATTTGTAACTTTTCTCTTACAGTAGGAGGTGTTCATTATCACTCGGTGCCAACAAACAAAGGGAGGGACTTCTCTGGTTCTCTTTCGATTACCTTGCAAACTTCCTTCCAATCTGCATCATCTTATTTATTGTTATACACAAATACTAGTATTTGTAAGTTTCATTCTAATTTTTCAATGTGTATTGCCTCTTTGTATGAAGATACCATAGTGAAGAATATCATTATGTACTTAGAATATACATTAATATTAAAAGAAGAAAAAATGAGTTGAAAAATATCAATGACACATTTTTTTTCCTACATTCTCTGTCCACGTAACTTGGCAAGGGCTATTTCCTATTCTATAAAGCTAAATGACAGTATTTTCTTTAAAAAAATTAATAAAACTAAAATCTGTATAGTTTTATGACTATATAAATGAATATATGATATTGTATTGCTTTCTATCTCATCATGCTATCAATATTTTCATGCAAATATGTGAAAAAAGGCAAGCTAAGTCAGACTGATGGAAAATCTTACTGATTCTATTACCTAGGATTAACAAGTACCACACATTATGTCAAATATCATTTCCCATCATTGTGATGAGAAATTAACATTAATTTTTCCTTATTTCTTTCTTCCCTTAATAATTGTTGTATCCTTAAGCCAACATAGAGTTTGTTCAATATAATAAACAACTACTCTGTACAGGGATAAATCAGTGAATCCAAAACACCCTCCAAGGGCTCAGTATATGGAAGACTGAAGGGATGAGACAAGAAATGGCCCGAAATTTTAGATTGATTTTCTTCATTAACTTCAGTTGTATAGGTGGAGCAAAACCCTCAGAACTGAGAATAAAATGTTGCAGAACACGGTCTCACCTAAACAACATATTATAGTTTTGAAATTAACTAATAAATAAAATTTCTATATAATATACAGGCAATAACAACAAATTAGTAACCAAAAATCTTCTTTATTCTAGGGAAGATTGCAACCTGATTATAAATAACTCCAATGAATACATATATAAGGAGAAAATATCTCATATCATTAAGACAGATTCAGCAAGTGGCATGCTGCAGATGGTTAGGACCCAAGTCACAGACAACTGGGATTGGCAGTCTATGACGTCAGTGGCTGCCAGGGACAAGGTTTTTGTCTTTGTTTTATCAATGAGCTCTAGGCTCCTTTGCAGGTCAGACCATAGGAGAAGGCTGACAGTGAGCTGCTGACAAGGATACATAGAAAAGCACTCACCCTGTATTTAAAGGACCCAAGAGCTGCAGATAGACAGTACTCCTGCCTCTTCTAAGTGGCATGTATAAAAAAAGACATCTAATTTAGCAACTCTGACAGCTCACAGGAAACTCAACCCAGACAAAAAGAGAATATTGAAAACCAAAACCAAAACCAAACCAAACCAAAACAAGACAGCATCTCTCATTCTTAGATTTAAGAAAGTAAAGTATAAAGTCTGGGTGCCTTTGAAAAATAAATATTTTGTTATCTTATTTAAATACATTCCTTCATTTAATTTAAGAAAGTAGCATACATATTTGTGGAATTTCCAAAGCAGACTGTCCTTGATGCTGTAAAAAGGCTGTTCATGTAGAGAGAAATACAATGAAGTCGAAAAGGATCTAAAATAATGGATAAAAGGCCGCCATGGAAATGTGGGCGTTGGAGTCCTGTGCATTCATATCTAAATGTGCTCAGCTAATTATCAGAGAAAAGAACTTAAAAAAAATTGCTAACTTTCTAATACTCAATTGCTATGATTGCAAAATATGGGAAGCACATGTTCAAATGTGTGCTACCATTTCTATTTCTTCCTTTGCTAATTATTTTGTAAATAATAGTTAGCAAACAAAACAATCATTTTTTATTAAGAATTCATAGTCATCAAAGGTAGATGTACTCCATCCATAAGTCAGTATCTATTTTTACTTTTTTTTCAATATTTTATAGTCAACCTAGAGCCTCATGTACTTGGTAAAGCACTCTACATACCATTAAATTTTCTCCATGTTTCTCTCCTTACTATTTAATTTAAGGCAATAAAGAATTTCTAGGAGAATTGTTGTACAGAGTATTGAAGTTTAACTGAAGAAGGACTTTGATCTCAGATGGTGTGGGAGGTCAGGCTGTTTAGGGATCACCTAATGTCCTTTAAGAATTGCTTCAGATGCCCCAGTATAGGGGAATGCCAGGGAGGGAAGATTGGGGTCAGTGGGTGGGTGGGGGAATACCCTCATAGAGGCAGAGAGAGGGGAGATGGGATAGGGGAGTTCCAAAGGAGAGACTTGGAAAGGGGAAAACATTTGAAATGTAAATAAAGTATCAAAAAAACCAAATTTGTAATTAAATTCATACAACCGTAAAAAAAAAAAAAAAAAAAAAAAAGCTTCACCAATGTTGGTGGTTCATCAAGTTGTACCTTGGTGGAATTGTATTTTGATTCATCATTGTTGTTATATCTACCATTTGTTCTTCCCATCTCTCCAGGGAAAGTGCAGACAATGTAGTATCCTTCAAGGGTAAGGCTATGACAGCTCATCAAAGCAGTCTCTTTTTACAACATTGAAGAATGTCACAGAAAACTACAACAGGGTATAAGAGAACTAGAGATTGTCAGAATCTGATCCCATACACTTACAAATACATCACAGACTCTAAAACAATGGCTCAAAAATATTGTTGTCTGCGGGCTCATTGTCAGTAACTTTTATTATATCAAAGTATGTCCTTATACCTCTCTACCTATGCAGGCTCCCTTATTGTACGTTCAATCTCAGGCTCTCCAGAATTTACTGATAAAAAGATACCGATTTTTATCAAAGGCACATTTTGGATCTAATTAGGCAATCAAAATTTTCTTTTAATATGTTTACATAATGGATTGCATTTACTGAATATATATATATATATATATATATATATCATTGCTATATCTCTGAAATGAAGCCAACTTGGTCATGGTGGAAATAGATTTATATGTTCATGAATTGACTTATAATAATTTTATAAAGAAGTTTTATGTCTATGTTCATAAGCCATATTGATTTATAATATTCATTTTGGGGTACTCTTTTTGTGGTTTTAGTATCTGAGTGTATGTGATTTTGTAGAAAAATTAAGAAATGTTCCTTCTGATTATATTTTACAGAAATTTGTACAACATTACCATTAACTCTTGTTTGAGGATCCTGTAGATTTCTACACTGAATATATCTGGCCTTAAGATTTTACTGTTTTGGGAGATTCTGCTTCTGTTTCCCTTGTGGTAATTGTCATGTTGAAATTTTTTATTTCATCTTGTCTTTACTTAGATAGAAAATATGTATCAAGAAGTTCATCCATCTCTCAATATTGTGGAATATATAATTTTATAGTATGTCCTTAGAATTTTGTGAATTTCTTTGCTGTCTGTTGCAATGCACACTCCTTAATCTCTGATGATATTAATTTGAATAACCTCTCTTGGTTTGGAATGGTTTATTAATCTTGTGTATTTTCTCAAAGAACCTACTAATTATTTCATTGATGCTTTGTATTTTGTTTGTTTCAACTTTGTTGTTTTCAACTCAGAGTTTAATGAGTTCCTCCTACCTAATATTTTTAGGGATAATTTTTTTCTAGAGACTTCAGGTATGTAAGTACATTTTTAATATATTATTTGTGTGTGAATGCATGTATGTTTATTGTGTTTAGTTTATATTATGGCTTCTTTTATTATTTTTTGTCGATAACTTTTAAAGAGAGAGAAAGAAAAATAGATATGGAGTTGGGTGTGTAGAGAGGTATAAATGACTGAAGTGTATTTGGAGAAAGAATAAACATTATTCTAATATACTGAGTAAATAAAAAGCTTTTTTTAAACAACTAACACAATCTCTCCAGTGTATTTGATACAGATATTTAGAGATATGACTTACTTCCATTTTTATTTTAAATTTATTCTTTTTTTTTTTTTTTTTTTTACACTCCAGATTTAATTTCCCTCCTGGTCCAACCTCTGACTGTTCCCCATGTCATACATGCTCCCCACCCCCTGTCACTAAGAGGATGTCCCGACTACCCCGCCACCTCTCACACCACCAGACCTCTAAATTCCCTGAGGCCTCCAGTCTCTCAAGGGTTAGGTTCAACTTCTCTGACTGAGCCCAGGCCCGGCAGTCCTCTGCTGTATATGTGTTGGCGGCCTCATATCAGCTGGTGTATGATGCCTTGTGGGTGGTCCAGTGTCTGAGAGATCTCGGAGGTCCAGGTTAACTGAGACTACTGGTCCTCCTACAGGGTTGCCCTCCTCTTCAGCTTCTTCCAGCTTTTCCCTAATTCAACCACAGGAGTCAGTAGTTTGTGTCCGTTGATTGGGTGCAAATATCTGCATCTGACTCTTTCAGCTGCTTGTTCGGTCTTTCAGAGGGCAGCCATGATAGGTTTATTTTTGTGAGTGCTCCATAGCCTCTGTAATAGTGTCAGGCCTTGGGGCCTCCCCTGGAGCTGGATCTCGCTTTGGGCCTGTCACTGGACCTTCTTTTCCTCAGGCTTCCCTCCATTTTAATCCATGCAATTCTTTCAAACATGAACAATTCTAGGTCAGAATTTTGACTGGGATGTCAACCCCATCCCTCACTTGATACCCTGTCATGCACTTTCCTCTTAAAACTGCCTTCATTCTGTTTTCTCAAGGGTTTGGGTATATTGGTTGAAATTTTTATTCACTTCTAAAATATTTTTAAATTTTTCTTGATACCATTTCCATCAACTTAATTGCTGTTGAAATCTAGCTTTACTCTATTCTGGTTAGATATGATGCTGAATATTATTTAAGTTAGGGTTTCTGTTGCTGTGAAGAGACAGCAACTCTTCTAAGGCAACTCTTATAAAGAACAACATTTAATTGGGGCTGACTAACAGATTCAGACTTTCAGTCCATTTTCAAGGTGAGAATATGGGAGTGTCCTGGAATGTATGGTACAGGAGGAGCTGAGAGGTCTATGTCTTGATCCAAAGCCTGCCAGGAGAAGACTATCTCTTCCAAGAAGCTAGAAGGAGGGTCTTAAAGCCCACCTCCACAGTGACACACTTCCTCCAACAAGACCACACCTACTGCAACAAGGCAACACCCCCTACGAGTGTCACTCCCTGGGCCAAGTATAGTCAAACCACCATACTCATTAAATTAAAAAAAATACATCAAGAAAGTATTTAAAAAAAATAATACTTATGCACCAAACACAATGCCACAAAGTTCATGAAAGAAACACTACTCCAAATAAAATCCCATACATCTTCACACATGGTAGTTTCCAGGCAGGTATTGTTGAGGAGGAGCTGAGAGTTCTACATCCAAAGGCTGCCAGGAGGAGACTGTCTCTTCAAGGCAGCTAGAAGAAGGGTCCCAAAGTCCACACTCACTGTGACACACTTCCTCCAACAAGGGCACACCTACTGCAACAAGGCCATGCATCCTAACCCTAGTAGAGCCACTCCTAATAGTGCCACTCCTAAGAGTGCCACTCCTTTGGTCAAGCTTATTCAAACCACCACGTTCCACTCTCTGGCCTCCACAAGCTTGCTCCAAAACAGGAATCTATGAGAGCTCTACCTAGCCATAGCACCATGCAAAATACATTTACTTTAAATTCAAAAACCTCCATACTCTCACAGTCTCTCCAATCCTTGTATCTTTTTAGCAGTCTTAAAGTATATTTTTTACAAATATTAAAATTACAACACTTGAGTAGATTTGATTCCATTTATCCAGAATAACCATTTTCATCCTTTTACCCCAAATTTAAATCTGGTTTTGATGGTGAGGTATATTTCTTGAGTAGAGCAGAGAGATGGACTATGTTTTCTAATCCAACATGTTAGTCTATGTATTTTCAACTGAGATTTGAGATGATTGAGAGTTATTAAGGAGTTTTGACTAATTCTTGTTACCTTACATTATTGCTATGGTTATTTCCCTTTGGAATAACTGTTCCAGAATTATATATTCCTTCTGTCTTATTAGACTGATGTTTTCCTTTAAGGGCCTTTTGTAGATCTGGATTCATAGATATAATTTACTTACATTTGGTTTTATTGTGGAATGTTTTTCTTTATCTGTCACCGATGATTAATATTTATGCTAGCATTTGGTGTCTTGTATGGCTTACAAAACCTACAATATAATTCTTTTGGCATTCATAGTTCTGATTGAAAAATGATTGTTCTAATGTCTCTGAATTTATATGTGACTTGAACTTTTTCTCTTGAAGCTTTTAATACCATTTCATTCCTCTGTAAATATAGTGTTTTTATTACTATTCATCATGGGTGGTTTTATTTTTCTGGTTCTATTGTGTTTTGTATGCTTTTTGTAACCTCTTAGGCATCTCTTTCATTAGATTGGAGAATTTTTCTTATATAATTTTGTTCAACATATTTCTTTTACTTAGGACTGGGTTAGTTTACTTCCATTTAGTGTATGTTTGGTATTTTCATAGTGTCTGAGATTTCTTGGATGCTTTATACCTAGGTGTTTTAAAATTTAATATTTTTGACTGTGGTATCCATTTCTTTTGCCTAGTATTTACAGCTTGAAGTTCTGTCTTCTGCATCTTTTAGTATGTTGGTGGAGCTTACCTCTAAGGTTTTTGTTTGAAATCCTCAGATTTTTTTTATTCCTCTTTTATTTCATTTTCTAAAAGTGACTAGATCTTCATTAATTTTTACTTTCACATTTTTAATATTTTCATTATTTAATTCAACTATTTATATAATCTTCCTTAAGGCATTATTAATATCACCTTTAATGTCTTGAATCTATTTATAATTGTTATTTTGAAGGCTTTTTCTTGTGCTTTTGCTGCATTGGTTTTCTTGACGGCTATTACAATCATTATCCCTTCATGAATTGATGGACATCTAGGCTGTTTTAGTGTTTTCTCAAAAAATCAGTTACCCTGCTTGCATGAGTCATAGGAATTTTTTCTTCAAATTAAAAGTCTTAGTGCATTTGAGAAAACTAGAATGACACTATTCTTTTCCCAGGTTGCCTGTAAAAATGTTTGTATATTTGCATTTAAAATTTCTGAGCTGTTGCTTCTACTCACATTTTATAATGTATACTGATAAAGGAGTATCTTATATTGTTGCCTGAAATTTCATCATTATGACAAATGCCTGAATTCAAATGTAAAATAGTGAAATTTATTTTCAGGCACTATTGCTTATGTATGACAGTTGGGAAAGACAAATAAAGAGTCACATAACAATATATAGAATAAAAGATATGCTTTAAGTGATGTACTTATAAATAGATTTCTCATTGCAAAGTTCCCACAATCTCTTTGCAGGGCAATAAGATGCATAGTATATGAAGAAGACAGTACCCTAAGAAACAACAGGAAACTTGTGCAATATCAGTAAGACTTAACAGTGCATGAGCATGTCTTGCTTAGAATACTTCATGAATCAAGGTAATGAGGTTAACATGAGGCTTGTTTCTGGCAGTCAGATGTCTTGATTAGTCAGTGGCCTGCAAGTAGCATCGAGACAACATGAGTGAGTAGAAGTCAATGACAGTCAATGATAGAGAAAAGGTGACATAGAAGGATAAAGATGTCTGAGAGGCTCATGTTTCGAAAAAATATATACATAAAAGTTACGTGCACAAAATAGAAAACATACAAAATAATTGTACAGGGTTGAATCACCACTTTGTGGTGTATTACTGCTTAGCTACTTAATATGTTCAAGGCTCTTGTTTTAATAAAAATGAGGAAAAAACACCAGCCAGCAAACAAGTCAGCCAGCAAACAAAAAACAAAAAGGAGCAAAACATTTTGCAAAAGTTAGAAAAATAGCTAGATCAAATATTCTATAAATGTATGAGCTACTGTGAAAATATCCACTTTCAAAAGGTTTTTCTCCATTTAAAAAGTATGAATAACTGAAGTACAAATAATCTCCATTAGTTAGTCTATGCGTGAATGAACCCATTTTTTAATTCAGGTCCCACTTAATAAAATCAGGTCTCAGTGCTGATGTCCAACAGGAAACCAAATCATAAGCCACTTACCATAAAGCCCTTAGCTATTCCTGAATTATATGGCTTATATGTACAATATTTGATTCTAGTATTAATAGAGGGTTTATTTATAATTTTATTTTATCTAATATATTACATGTGATTATTATCTATGAGTTCATTTTATTCAATTTGAATGTGATTTACTCTTGCTTATAAATAGTATTTACATTTTAGATAGGTGGAAAGAATTGAAATCGCGGGTATATTTTTCTAGAATGATTCTAAAACTCACCTTCATTGCAATTTATAATTCAATTAGGGAGTAGGAACTTTTACATTCATTCTTTATTTCCATCTCCCATGTGTCTTCTAAGATTAATTTTTTAAACAGTAGTTGTTTCTTTTTTTTGACAGCACATCGAATCTCAGTCATTCTCCAGCAGAAGGAAGAGACTTATAACCAAGGCAAGTGTTTAGCCTTTGAGAATATCTGAATTCATCATCCTTATGTAATGTGTTATCCATAATTAATAGAGGACAATAGAGCTGCTGAAATCTAAAGGGCTCTGTGGGATAGGTCCTGTTTCTTAGAAGGTGATCTCCTGAACACCTGATTTGCAACAAAAGCAATTAACTTCCTTACATCAGTGCAGCAAAGTCACAGACAATTAGAAAAAGTCAGAGGATTTTTTCTAGACTACTTGCAGAAAGCTGAAACTATAACTGTGACATCTTTGAAGATTTTTGTACTCCAAATTTATTTTCTCAATAAGCAAAAAGAAAGTAAATTAAAAAATAAGTAAAAGAAAGTAAATTTAATAATCTATTCTCCAGATTCTGAATGCATAAGTGAATAAGCATACCATTTGATGACTTCATTCTATGTTTTCATTCATTTATTAAATATTTACCTGGAAATGTGTACACAATTTTTCTTTATGTCCTTGGTAAACGTAAACCAACATATATCGATAGACAAACTAATGTGTACATCATTTTAAGTACCCAATAGCAGATTAGCTGTGATTTGCTCATAGTTGTCAATCAAATGCTTGATTTTTTAAACTCAATATTACTGCTGTACATAAAAAGACATAATTGCTTTTCTAAGCTGAAAAGATATTTACAAGCGAAAATTTGAATCATAGAGACTACATTTATCTGAATGAATCTCAATAATCTAAACTTCACAGCAATTGTCTTTATTGTTTATAATATAATTTGCATTTGACAGTTAAAGAAAGCCCAGTGTAAATATCTAGTACTGTATATAGTATCAATTACTCTAAAATGTTTCACATTGATCTAGCACTCATTTTAATGACATTGTACAAAAGCTTATTAAGCTTACTTCTTATTTTCAAACTCTCAAAATCCTCAAGTCCCACTCACAGCTCACCATGGTCTCTTCTATTCCCTCTTACTCTCTCTGAGCATAGAATGTGCATCACAACCAAACCAGAAGGAAGGAAGGCCAGCTTCAAAAATTGTCAAATATGTAGACATAAATTAAAATCAGTGGTAGTGATGATTATTAATTAGAAGTTACCAGTTTCATTTTTATTATGATTTTCTACTATGATAAAATATAAATGATTCAGGTTTATAAAATTAGATATTTGAACTATAATCTGTAACCATGGGCCAGCCTTTCTACCAGAGCTCTAGTATCTGAATAAAGACTTGGAGGAAGCTAGGTCTGTTCACTGATTAGCTTATAACTTATATTAAACTTTTTATAATATTCTATATCTGCTATGTGGCTAGTTATCTCTTTTCAGTTTCATACACATCCAATATGCTTCTCTCATGTCACTCTTTCTCAGAGTTCTTCTTTCCCTGTTAGATGTCCCACCTTCTAACCCTCTCTCAGCTCATTGGCTATCAGCTTTTCATTGACAGGTTAACCTATGATACAATCCACAAGAGATTATCACTACATTAATATATAATTTTCCCATGGGTATACTGAAATGTATCAAAACTAACAGGTAATAAACAAACAAACAAACTAGCAAACAAAAAAATAATCTTCACACGGATTCTAAGAGTTGGATCTCACATGTGGTTTGCTTTATCAACCTTATTAAGTTTATGCTATAACATAGAAGTGGGGAATCCTCAGTCATTTTGGGAAGACTTAACTGTTACATACGAGATCTATTTCTAATGTGAGAAGCTTGCATACACGCTTAGAAAGTGCTACTAGTAATTGCCCAAAGCTTCTGTTCCTAAACATACACATGGTCCCTCTTTTAAAATAGTAACTGACTTTCACTAGAGTGATAGGAGAGGAAGCAGATTATAGGCTACAATTTTTTCTAAGATGTTATTTGATGTCACACTCAGTTATTTTCACAATATCATTTCAGATACTGTCCTAGGTAAATGTCCCTACGTATCCTAAGAGTGTGACATTTTGAATGAGAATACATATGTGTGTGTGTATGTTAATATACATATATACATTATTTCAGATAGGTAGAGAGACAAACACACTTCCTCATTTGTCATTAAAAAGCAACAATTTGGTTCAATATGGTTTCGCTTCTATGTTCTAATTGGACCCAAGGGCCTCAACTCTTAATATCATCACTAATATTCTTAGAATTGCCAATATTTGAAAACATTTATAGTATTATATATATATATATCAAGCAAATATTTCAAGTTATTTTTATGATACATCATTAAGTATATTATATGCAGTCGTTGTTTGTACGAATTAGTAGAAACCATTGAGAATGGATAAGTTGGTGTTTTAAATTTGTATCCATCAAAGATGAGGGTTGAGAACACGAGAGACTTCAGAGCTATTATAATATATAACCTCCAAATTGTTTAAAAAAACAAAAACAAAAACAAAAACCAAGATTCAAAATGTCGATGAGTCTGAAAATAACTAGGTAGAAGCACCTCATTAGCACGCAGGCTTACTTCATCTCTCCGTTAAACTAGAAACAAAATGGAGACACGACTTACAGCATGCCTTTTATTAATGGAATTTTGTGAACACATTTCATCTCAATTTATATTTTGTGGCATCCAGGTGTTATGTGCATCTCAAGCACACTCCACCATCCTATGAATTAAACAGTACATCATCACTTGGTAATGGGCACTTTATTTTTCATGCTGATTTCCTTAAGTGCTCCACTCTGAGAGCTCTCAGTCATGGCCATATGGAGCCTTTCCTTTTACAGATACAGACATCATTTTCCTTCTATGAGGTTTTCTTTTTCATCCTTTTTATGAGTCTTAGGTTATTCAAAATTGTTATAAGATTAAGAGCATAATAAAAATTTCACAGAAAATCAACATGAAACTTTTTTTTATCTTTTATCACTTCTGCTAAGATTCAATTTAAAAAGATTTCTATGAAAAGATGAAAGTTGACAGCTTAATAAAAAAATCGAGAAAAATAGAAACATAGTTGAAGACAATGTGTTCCATATTCTAAGGATGGTGACACATTAAAACATGTGTTAGTTTGTTTTATTTTGACTTTTTTAATCTTTACTTTGGAATGAACAAAGACTTGTGCCAACAGAAATGATTTGCACAATCTACTCTAAGACAAAAATGCAGGATGTTTATACTGCACTGTTATGGGAGGCTAAATTATGGTTTCCACATATTTCCTAGAGATATCCATTAACAAATGATCAATTTCATTGTAAAGTCCAAGCCCCTAGGGCCTGTGGCTTTCTTAGGAGACAAATGCATGTCCTTGTCAAACTTTTGTTCTATTCTTTATCTTAACCATAGCTGTTTATTTTCTTTGACTAAAATATTTGGTTTTATTATTCCAGTCTCCTAAAATTCTTTAAAAACATATTTTAAGAGCATGAGGTTTTTACATTAAAATTCTATTGTTTTGTTTTTATATATTATATTCAGTCACAATATCTAGGTTTAGAGATGATCCTACATTGAATTATCAGAAGATTTTATGTCACATATGCGTCTCTGTAATTTCTTATACATGTAATTTCTATCTGAAATTCATTCTAAAATAATTTCTACCAGCAGTGGAAAAACTAAAGCTATTCATATGAATATTTACTAAATATTATACAAACATGATTCCATATTTTTAAAAATGAAACATATAATCATAGGTCTTAAGCAACCAAATATCCACATTTAAAAATCAAATCGAAACAAAACAAAACAAAAACCCAGCTTTATTAGAAGAGGTAATTTTTACCAAGAAATTATTTATTTGATCAAATGTAGACAATTTGGAGAATTTGAATGGTAGTTTTGGGGAAAGGGAATGACTACTTCGATGCTTAAGTGTTAGGAAACAATGCTTTTCAATGACATGGAAGTATAATTCATATGTTCGTGCATAAGATTATCACACAATTGAGAATTCGTATTATAATGCTAATGGGGAGATTTAGGTTTGTCAATAAAGTTAAATTTCACTTTTTAACGTGCATCAGTTGCCTCTCAATTTAGTTTTACATAAAATAATTGTGAATATTGGACATATCATAAAAATAAAATAGTTGATTTGAATTGTTCAATGAAATGGATTTTTTCTAGAATGAAATCAATAAGCAAATTTTCAAAATTTCAAATCATGAATTTACCAGGTTTCATTAACACGTAATGCTTATTATAAAATAGATAAAATCTAGATTAAAATTATTTAAACACTGCATTTTTGTTTAGCTAAGTGCCTTTATTATTATTAACACATTTTAATGATATATGAAAGCTGATGGTACAAGATAAAATAGTACTCTATATTGCTGTCTATATATGCTAAACTTGAACAGGCTTTCTATTTTCCTTTTTTATTTTTAAGAAGGCATATGCCAATTTTCTATGACAATCATATCTGATCAATCCATTAGAAGGTAACAAATTTTCTTAATCATCAAATCACCGTGAAATGTTTTACAAACACCATATGTGCATGCACGTGAATCAAAATGTATCATTGTTTAAATTAATATAGTTAACCTTTAATAGACTGTCTAAAGTCAGAAAGCAAATAGTCTTTTTTAATCAGTTCAATGACAATAATTTTTAATTAATGACATTCTTTAGATGTGGAATTATCAGTATTCATTGTGACATGTGCTACTATCAACCAGAAATAAACCCTGGGTTGGATATCAGGAGGAATTTCTTTCCTGCATAAATAAAACTTTCTTACCTTAATCAGAATCTTAACTTCTCAAATTTTCTGTTTTGCCAAATACGATATTGTGAGTTACATAGAGGAGATGAAAAGCTTGTCCTTCTTTTCTTTTGTTTTCCATAGGCATAGTCAGGATCTGAAATCTGGAGGTTTTATGCTAGCTGTCCTAAATCTTTACTGATCATTCTCTTTATTAAACTACTACTATTCCTGTGAGTTTTCAGTTTCTGTCTTCTTCTTATTGGTAGATGTTTCTGTCTTTGTTAGATACTAACAATCTTTGTTTTTCATCCTTTATACTGCTGTCTCTTTTAGAAAGCTCAAAGAAGGAAATACTTCATGTCAGCCTACATTTCAGTGTGGCAACCGGTGTATCTAGTTTTGTTGAGGTATGGTTAGTTGATTTTGAGGACATGGTGGAAGAAGATAATAAGGCCAATAGGAGCAACATATTGACTTTGAGGTTATACATTTTTTCACTTTTTTGTCAAAAGGTGTTTAGTGGTGGTAATCTATCCTATATTCTCCTGTCAACACTGTCCTTCCATGTCAAATCCTACTTGAAAAAATAATGCTCTTCCAAAAAACTAAAATCTAACAAAAACCACCAATGCCAAGCATAACAATTCTTTCAAAATGTTAGTCAATAAAGTCCACAAGATTCCCAAGATATCACTTACTGACCGTGGTTAGTACCTGTCAGAAGTTGAAAGAGATATCCTGAAACTCATTCATGGACTTAGAGATCTATCTTAAATCTGATCTAAAAACCTCTTCCATGATCAAGAAAATGTGGTTTCCCAGAAGACACTTACTCCAATCACTTCTAACCTCTGGCTCTAAAATCATCTTGTCCTCTCTGCCACAGTAGTTCTTGAACCCTGGGGAGAAATGTGGAATAGATATCTAATTTGAAGCTGAGTATTACATACACACATTTTCTGTAGCTTATATAGTTGTGAGTTTTCTATTAATCAATATCCATGGTGCAAAGTAACTCCTATGATATCTTCTGAGAGCTACATTAATCTACTGAGAAAAATATATAAATTTAGAAGGCAGTTTCATGCCCTATCCACTTAGTAAAATAACAGTATAGTGTTCACTCTAAATACTGTAAATTACCCAACAATGAGGTGTTTTGGGTTTTGATATTCCAGAAATATGATTCATCCTGTGCAGTAGGCCATAAATTCAATAATAAAGCAATGGGTTATGCCATAGTAATTGTGACACTTTTTTGCTCATGGTTACAAATTCTTGCTATGCAAGTCAGTAATGTTTTGTGGTTCAAAGATGGGTAAGTCTGTTTCCTACTCATCTCCCTGGGGACTTCCTGGTATTTACAGGGTTTAACTTTCTATGTCCTATGATCAAATGTGCATTGTGTCTTCAGCAATATGGACTTATATTCAAGTTTGATGAGCACCTAAGAGCAATTGCAAATGGCTTGTGTTTTTCTGGAAGTCACTGAGACACTTCTCAGCAACAAAACCTACAATGTGAACATGTAACAACATAAGAGACAACATGACACAATTTTGAAATAATAATTTATATGAATATCTTTCTTAATTTGAAGCAATTAATTATGAAACATTCCAAAAAGCATTTGGGTAAATTTCCCATCACAGATCTACATATACTTTAACCACTGTTGAGCGAGAACACTCAAAAGATCTGAAATCCTAGGCTCCAAAATATTTTCTAAATAGTTTTTCTTTTTATTGCTACAAAATTTTGATAACTGACTCCTGAGTTTAATAGTGTGTATTAGGGTCTTTTCCCCATGCAATTTATGCAATGTGAATAAGAATAGTCTTAGATTGATTTTGATAGTAATCAAAAATTCAAAAGTAATGGACATTCCTGGGAACCCTCAAGCCACACCAGACAGGGAAGCCAGTAGAGTAACTGGAGATCTTCATTTCTCTCTCATATTTCTTAAATACAATCTCTCAGTCTTACTCCCATCTCTGTACCACACCAATTGTGTCAGCATCTCCTCCCTCTCTGCATCCCCCTCTAGGGACTGAGGAAGATCTTCTCCAACCTTTTTCCACACTCATCCCATTATCCCTGCCCACAACTCCAAGAGGGGTTCTCTGAGAATATACCAGCTAAGCCTGTCAGTAAATAAAGTAGACTAGAAAAGCTGGTAGGCAAATGTCTGATCGTCACTCCCCCCCCCACTTCTACATCCAGTCTTATAGATTCATACCCTGCTCTTGGGAAAATTACTTGTTGGGGTCTTTTCTCATGCTCTGTCCTCATTCTCAGCAGACAAGTTAGATCCTGATGGAACACCCTGCTTTTCTCCCTAGTGTAGATCCAGTCAGCCCTATTCCCCCAATTTAACCCATTTTCATTCCTAAGTGTCAGCATAATATATGTAGGAACATATTTTTTCTGAATTAGTCACACACCAATCAGGATCCCCGAAGAATTTCTTGCAGGCACTACTCACCAACTACATTCTGCCTCTCTTAACTAGATCCCAGCAACCATGCCACAGCATGCACTGAATATTTCAAAATCTGTGAAACCGAAGACAGAGACATTAATACAGACTTTCAGAATATAATAGAGTTCATAAAGGAAATAAACCATTCCTGTGGTTGTCTGAATATGCTTGGCCAAGGGAGTGGCACTATTATGAGGTATGGCCTTATTGAAGTAGATGTAGCACTGTTGGTGGAAGTGTGTCACCATGGGAGTTCTGTATAAGACCCTTGTTCTAGCTTTCCAAAAGCTGTTCTTCTAGCAACTTTCTGATGAAAATGTAGAACTCTTAACTCTTCCTATACTATGCCTGCCTGGAAGTTGCCATGTTTCTACCTTGATGATAGTGGACAGTAAGTCATCCCCAATTAAATGTTGTCCTTATAAGAGTTGCCTTCATAATAGTGTCTGTTCATAGCAGTAAAACCTTAACTAAGACATGCATTGGTACCAGAGACTGGGGTATTGCTGTGATATGCCTGACTATACTTTAGTTTGGAAGAATGTTGATTTGGGTACCTTGGGTTTGGAAGGCCAGTGAATGCTTTAAGTGGGGTTTTATGAGCCATGCTAGTAGGAATAGTAGGAATATGAAAAACTTTGTTGAAGAGAATAACTTGAAATGTTTAGACCAGGTCCAAGAGGTTTCATTGGAGAAGAATTTCAGTAGGTGATCTACATTCTGTTTTGGTAGTATTTTGGAGAAGAATGTGGCTGGGCTTAACCCTTGTCTGAAGAGTCTGCCTGAGGCTAAGGTAAAGAGATTTATATTAATTGCATTGACAAAGGAAATCTCAAAAAAGCCAGAAGAGACTTTTTTCCCCTCTGGATTAATCTTTAGAAGAGCATGTTAATGAAAAGTAGCAGGCTGAAAATGTAAAAATATAAAATGAATGGTTCAAGTAATGAAGGGGCACTAGCAAGTGAAATGGAGTAGAATCCTATGTTTAAGGAGAGAAAAAGATTAAGGTAGTGAGGATCTCAGGACAAGATCCCATGCAGCTAAGCTCATTGTTTGAGTTTGCAGTTGAAAAGGAAATAGTTTTGACTTTTAATCTGGAATGAAATATAATTCAGAAATGAAGCACATACTTGGGATCCCGATCTTGAGGCTAGAAGGCATAGGCTTTTGATCCAGATCTTAGAAACAGTTTCCATTGAAAGCTTAAGTGCAAGCACAGTGGTACATACCATTAATCCCCGGAGCATAGGCAAGGAGATTCCTGAGTTCAAGAACAACCTGGTATAGAATAAATTCCAAGTAGATTAAAGCTTAAGTCCAGGCATGGTGCTACATACCTTTGATCCCAGCATTCATGAGTTGGAGTAGATCTCTGAGTTCAAGGACAATTTATGGAGCTGGTTTCAGGACAGCTAAGAATAGGCAGTGAGGGTATTTGGAAATTGGAAATCAAATAATAAAAAAGGGGAGCATATTCCAGTCCCAGAATGCAGCAGAACTTGGCAGCTTTGGTCATGTGGCTCTAGCTATATAGTCAAGAGTAGGAGGGACTACTGGGACAATTAATGCTCATTAGCTGGAGCTAAGAAATTAGTGGTGATTAACAGAGACCAGCATCACTGAGTTAAAAACTTCTGGGAAGTATTTTCTGAGAGCACAAAGAAGATGTATTCCAGAAATAGGCAAGGTTGTACCTCCTGCTGCAGCTGGACTTTGTAATGTATAAGAATCTCTCAGGTGGTACTGATATTGAAAGTATGAAGGGGTCATGGAGAACAGCTGAGGCTTGGCACAGTGACAGTCATGGAAGGCCATTGGTGAAGTTGTAGGCTCAGTTGCAGTTGACAGCCCGTAACTGAAGGGGTCATACAAAGTAGGTGAGGCTTGGCACGATGAAGAGAACCTATGAGAGATGATTGATGAAGCCCAGTTGCAGAGAAATATTCTAGTATATTGGAGATACCGGTACCATTGGATGCCTTTGGATGATCACCAAGAACATCAGCAGCAGTGGAGTAGAGTCAATCAGAATCTAGTGTGCTACAGAGGGCAGAGATGAAGTGATGCAAGCCCTTTGGAGGATCCCAGAAGAGCATGTGTGGGTCCCAGACATTGGAACAAGAAGCTGTGAAGCTGAAATCGTTCTTGAGACCTGAAGATATTAAAGATGCCAGGGCCAAGGAAAGTTGCTAATAGAGAGTAGAATCAGCTCAGGAGAAAGAACTTTGTTTCAGTCAACAGAGTTGAAAAAGAAGTGGAGATTTGAAGACTGATCTGACATCAGACATGGAGATTCAGAGTTTGAAGTTTGCCCAGCTGGGTTCCTGTCATGCATTGGGGATTACAGTTAAGTGATTGGATGAATCTCAGAAGAGATTTGAAACTTTGGCCTTGTAACATTCTTGAAACTGATTTAGACTAGGGGGAGGTTGGAAGTTAAACTAAATGTAATTTGCTATTATGCTACGGCTAGGTATGGCCTCCACTGACTCATGTGCTTGAACAAGCCTATGGAGGCCAAGGAGCAGAATGTAGTGGTTTGAATACACTTGGCCCAGGGAATGGCACTATTAGGAGGTGTGGACTTCTTGGAATTGGTCAGCTTTGTTGGAGGAAGTGTGTCAATATGGGGATTGGGCTTTAAGACCCTTGTTCTAGCTTCCTAGAAGCCAGTCTTCTCCTAGCAGCCTTCAGATGAAAATGTAGAACTCTCAGTTCCTCTTGTACCATGCTTGTCTGACTGATGCCATGATCATGTCTTGAAGAAAATGGACTGAAATTCTGATCCTTTAAACCAGCCCCAATTAAATGCTATCCTTATAAAAATGCCATGGTCATGGTGTCTGTTCCTTGCTCTAACTATGGCAATTCCCTTAAAGAAATTTGTGAAACAGACAAACATTAAACTAAAATGAATAAAACTGTTCAAGATCTGAAAGTTTATATATATATATGAAACCATATCATACTGGTTGCTCACTCAACCCTCTGGGATCACAGGGGTATGTCCAGCTACTCTGACCTATATTCTGTTCTTTTTCCCCCAAAGACCACAGCTGAATTATACCTCCACCTCACCACCTGACTTCACTAGGCTTTGCTACACCAGAAACACCCAGGTTAGATTTCCTTCCATCTTCTCTTCCTCTCCCCAAATCTCGTGAGACATGCCCAGCTGCCCAGAGAAGTGAACTTCTGGCTGCACCATTGTCCAGCCTAAGGCCTGTTGTACTAGGAACAACCAGGTTAGGACTGACTTCCCAGAAACCTCCTATACTAAGAATGTCTAGGTACAACCAGATATTTACAAGCCAGCATAAGAATACAATCCAAACAGCCAGTGATATATACTATGTCCAGAGCACACATATCCTACTACCGCAAGCCCTGGGTATCCTAACACAACCTAAGCACAAGAAAATGACCTTAAGTCTGATCTTATAAAGATGACAACTGATTTAAAGAGGAAAGGAATAAATCACTTAAATAAATACAGGAAAATACAATTAAGCAGGTAAAGGAAATGAAAAAATTATTCAAGATCTGAAAATGGAAGTAGAAGCAATAAAGAAAATATAATGTGAGGGAATCCTTGAGATGGAAAACCTAGAGAAGATAACAAGAACAATAGACACAAGTATCACCAACAGAACAGAAGAGATAGAGGAGAGAAATTGATACATCACTCAAAGAAAACATCATACTGAAAAAATTCCTGACACAAAATATCCAGAAAAGGTGGAATACTATGAAAAGACCTATCCCAATAATAATGACATAGAAGAAGGTGATGAGTCCCAGCTCCAAGGCCCAGAAAATATTTTAAAAAAAAAATCACAGAAGAAAATTTCCCCAACCTAAAGAATATACAAAATACAAGAAGCTTATAGAACACAAAATAAATTGGACCAAAATATTAAATCATCTTGCCACCTAATAATAAAAACTAAATTTGCAGACTAGAAAAAGAATATTAAAAGCTTTAAGAAAAAAAGACCAAGTAACATACAAAGGCAGATCTATCAGAATTACACACAATTCTCAAGTGAGACTCTAATATCTAGAAGGACCTGAGCAGATATCTGACAGCCTTGAAGAGACCACAGATTTCGATGTAGACTACTATACCCAGCAAAACTCTCAATCACCATATATGGAGAAAACAAGACATACCAAGCACAAATCATATTTAAATATTATCTATCCACAAATCCAGCCCTGCAAAAAATTCTAAAAGGAAAATTCCAACCCAAGGAGCAAACAACACCACAGGAAACACGAAAATAAATAATTCAATATCAGAAAAAAAGAGAAAATGAAAGAAAGTAAAAGAAAGGAAGCACAAACAAACACACACAAACACACACACTAACACCACCAACATCAAAATAACAGGAATTAAGAATCATTGGTCATTGATTTCTCTCAACATCTATGCACTCAATTCCTCTATAAAAAGGTACAAGATAACAGAATGGATGTGAAAACAGGATATATCATCCAGCTTCATACAAGAAACACACCTCAGAAACAAAAAATAGGCATTACCTCTATGTAAAGGGCTGGAAGAAAGTTTTCCAAGCAAACAGATCCAAGAAGCGAGGTAGAGTGCCCATTCTAATATGAATAAAATAGAATTTCAACCAAATTAATCAAAAGTGATAGGGATGGCCATTCCATACTAATTCTCTTAGAGTTTTATGGCTGTGAACAGACACCATCTCCAAGGCAACTCTTAGAAGGACAACATTTAATTGGTGCTGGTTTACAGGTTCATTCCATTATCATCAAGGGGGTAGCATGGAAGGGTCCAGGCAGACATGGCACAGGAGGACCTGAGTGTTTCACATCTTGTTCCAAAGACAACAGGAAAAGACAGGCTTCCAGACAGCTAGGAATAGGGTCTTAAAGTTCATATCCATAGTAACACACTTCCTCCAACAAGGCCACACTCAATTCAATAAGGCCACACCTCCAATAGTGCCACTCTGTAGGCAAAATATATTCAAACTGCCACATTCCACTCCTTGTTCTCCATAGGCTTCTTCAAACATCTGACTCTATGGCTACCATACCTAAACATAGAATTTTATGAAAAATACCTTTATTCCAACTTCCAAAGCCCCCATAGTCTATCGCAGTCTCAAGAATGTTATAAATTCAAAGTTCAAAGTCTCTTCTGAGATTCATCGAATCACTTAAAGAGCAATCCCCAAAGCAAGAGAGGAAACCATCTAAGCAAACTCCAAACTCTGCATCTCCATGTCTGATGTCAAATCAGTTTTTAGATCTGCAACTTCTTTTTCATCTTTCTTGACTGCAACAAACTTCTTTCTCCAGAGATAGTTCCACAACTGAAAGACCCCCCAAGTTGGGGAGACCCTCATTCAAGTCTCGGGACGGCACGACCCCCCAAGAACTCACGAAAGACCGTCCTTGCTGCAATCACACGAGGTTTAATTCAAGGGCGGTGGAAGGACCACGGAAGGGCCAGTGCACTGGGGTCGAACACATAACCTACGCAGAGGCAGAGGGGTTCGACCCCCAGGAGCTGAAGTTAGGGATATTTAAAAGAAGAAACATCCCCAAGGCAAGGAAGGAATTACAACTCAGGAAAAGGCTCATTCACAAAGCAAGGGGTGGGGAACAGAAAGAATTTGCATTATGGGGAAGTAAGGCTCACAGGTTAGTTGCACAAACATTTCTGGTTCCTGAAACGTTTTGCCTCTGGTCCTGAGGCCAGGACAAAGTCACCCGTAGGAATGTAGCTGGGTGGGATTTTTGCCGGGGCATGTAGTTTCTAATCTCGGCTCTGAGCCAGGTCAAAGTCACCCGTTTCTTAGGAGGTCTTACACAACCTGTTAGCAGCTGGCATCTTGAACATCTTTTTGTCTCTCCAGGGCAACTTCAACACTATAGGTTTTTGTTCCAATGTCTTGTTCCATACAGCATCTTCAGGGGACCTCCAGAGGGCTTGGGTCACATCTCTACTCTCAGAAGCACGCTAGGCTCTGGTTGACTCCACTCCACAGCTGCTGATATTCTTGGTAATCATCCTATAGCATTGGCATCTCCAATACACTGGGGTCTTCTACTGCAACTAGACATCACCAGTAGCAACTCATAGGTTCTCTACATGGTGCTAAGCCTCAACTTCATTGCATGATGCCTTTAATACTGGGCCATCAACTGCAACTGAGGCCACATCTTCACCAATGGCCTTCCCTGGCTTCTCACAGTGCCAGTCCTCAGCTGTTCTCCATGACCTCTTCATACCTTCAAAATCAGTACCACCTGAGTGATTTTTCCACATCATCAAGTCTAGCTGAAGCACAAAGTACAGCCTTGACTTTCTCTGGAATACAGATTCTTTGTGCTCTCTGAAAACACTTCCCAGAGGTGTTCACTTCACTGATGCTGTTCTCTTGTTAATCACTGCTAATTTCTTAGTTCTAGCTAACCTGCATCAATTGACCCAGTAGTCCCTTATCTTCTTGATTCTAAAGCCAAAGCCACATGGTTGAAGCTGCTGAGTTCTCCTGTTTGCTGGAGCTGGAGCATGGACCCCTTGTCCTATTATCACCAGCACACTGTTTTCCAACTACTTCAGTTCCTAGCATTGTCTGTTCTGAAACCTGTTCTGTAGATTGACCTTAAACTCAGAGATCGCAGGGCACTGTCTCTTGAATTCTTGGATCAAAGGCATGTACCACAACTCCTGGACTTAAGCTTTATTTTATTTAGAACTTGCTCTATTAAAAGGCTGGCCTTCAACTCAGAGATATACTTGCCTCTGTCTCCTGGAATTAAAGATGTTTACTCCCATGCTGGCACATGAGATTAGCTTGGTGGAATCTTTCCAGAAAGTAACAACTCCCTTAGTCTGTTTATCTTATTGAACATAGGATTGAACTCCATTTCACTAGCTAGTGCCCCTTTATTACTTGAACCACTCATTTTATATTCTTACTTTCTAAGCTTGCTCTTTTTCATGAAAATGTTCTTCATAAAACTAATCCTGAGAAAAAGTCTCTTCTGGGCTCTTTTGAGCTTCCATTTTCAATGCAATTAATATAAATCTCTTTACTTCAGCCTCAGGTAGAATCTTCAGACAAGGACAAAATCCAGCCACATTCTTCAACAAAATTCCACAAAACAGACTCTAGACCAGCTACTGAAATTCTTCTTCACAGAAACCTCTTGGGACAGGCCTGAACAGTTCAAATAACTATCATCAACAAAGTCTTCCATAATGCATGGCCCATTAAACTTCACTTAAAATATTTTATGGCTTTCCAAATCCAAAGTCTTCAAATCCACATTTTTCTAAACAAAAGTATGGTCGGGCCTATCACAGCAATACCCCAGTCCCTGGTACCAACATATGCCTTAGTTAGAGTTTTATTGCTGGGGACAGACAACATGTCTAAGGCAACTCTTGTAAGGACAATATTTAATTGGGACTGGCTCAGAGATTCAGTCCATTATCTTCAAGATGGAAGCATGGCAGCTTCCAGACAGGCATGATGCCAGAGGACTGGCAAGTTATACATCTGATTCTAAAGGCAAACAGGAAATGACTGACTTCCAGTCAGCTAGGATGAGAGACTTAAAGCCCATACCCACAGTGACACACTTCCTTATCTAAGCCATACCTTCTCCAACAAGGCCATACCTCCTAATAGTGCCACTCCCTGGCCCAAGCATATTCAAACTACCACAGGCAGTGACCAGGACTCGGAGGCCAGTGAGATGAATGTAAACTGAATAAATAAAATAAAAATAAAAATAAAAGAAACTGTGTTCTAGACATAACCAAAGTTGTACCTCCTGCTGCAGCTTACCTTGAATCACCCAGGTGGCACTTGTATTGAAGGCATGAAGGGGACCTATAGAGCAGCTTAGACGGCTTGGTACTGCGATAGTGCAGGACAGGCCATTTGGGAATGTTCAGCCACATTTACCGTTGACAGCACAGGACTGAAGGGTCATGCAAAGTAGTTGAGAATTGGAACCATGAAGAAAGCCTATGTGAGACTTTTGGTGAAGCCTAGTTGTATTAGAAGAACCCAGCATATTGGAAATGCCAGTTTCATGGCATGATCACCAAGAACAGCAGCAACAGTTAAGTGGAGTCAACCAGAGTCTAGATTGCTATAGAGGGTAGAGTTGAAGAAGTGATCCAAGCCCTTCGGAGGAGCTGAGAAGATCATGCGTCTAAACTAGATAGTGGAATAAAAAGCTATTGCCTGAGATAACTCAAGATATTAGACATGTCAGAGCTATGGGATACATGCTAAGGAAAGACTCTAACAGGGAGTAGAGGCAATAAATGGAGTTGAGCCCAAGAGAATGAAGTTTGTTGCTGCTGAATGCCAGATCTGCCAACAGTAGTCAGCAAGGATGAAACAAACTGAAAGAGCACTTTGATATCAGACATGAAGAAGACGTGGAGTTTGGCACTTACCCAGCTGGTTTTCTGTCTTGCTTTGTTCAAGTATTTCCTTACCATGACATTTTAAAATGAATGGTAATGTATATCCTGCAGGATTTTGGATGTATGTGATCTGCTTATTTATTTTGATTTCTTAGGGATTACAGTCTAGGAATTGCATGAATCTGAGAAGAAACTTTGAAATTTGAACTTTTACACATTATATAAACTGTTATAGACTATGAGAATTTTGATGTTGAGCTCAATGTATTTTTCATTATGCTATGTCTAGGTATGCCCTCTCTCATAGACTCATGAGTTTTTACAAGCCTATGTGGGCTAGGGAGTGGAAAGTGATGTTTAGTATGCTTAGCCCATAGGCAGTGGTAGTGTTAGGAAGTGAGGCCCTGTTGGAGGAAGTGTGTCACAGTGGGCCGAGGGCACAAGAGTCAGTTTTCTCCTGGCTGCAGTCAGATCAAGATACAGAATTCTCAGCAAAGGTGATGGAGGTCACCAAAAGAAAATGGCTCACTAAATCAACTAAACAGTGCATATATGGGCTCACAAACCCTAAATGGAAAGTCTGTTTGCTTGCTATCGACAAATTAAAATGAGTAAATCCATATTGAAGATGTGAGGAGGATCTGGGAAGAGTAGAGCAAAGGAAAATCATAATTATTTTAGAAATATCCTATAGTCAATAAAAGATAATATATTCAAAATATATCATCTATGTAATAGAATATTTATTCAAAGTTTAGAAGATGTATATACACAAAGGCACACATGTATGTATATAGACACGAATCTTATTTATCTTATAAATTGTTCTCATTTTTCCAATTAATATTCTGTGTCCTTTTTAATTGTCATGAAAATGAAATTGAATCTTTTTCTATGATATTGTTTCCTTTCTGTTGTTTTCTTGCAAATTTGATAAATATTAATGAAAAGGAAAAAAGAAAAATAGTGCTAATATTGGCTGAAAAATATTTTAGGCCCAGTCCTCTATCAGGTCCCAGAAACAGCTCTGCCAGGAACACCTTCATCCAAAACTACTTGTCAAGGTCTGGGCCTTGGCAGGACAAAGACTGCCAACTCCAATGGTCTCTGCCAAATGATGGGGAAGTGGCCCAATAACCATTCAGATCCAGTTATAATTATGTTTAAAAATTCAAAATTCAAGATTTTTTATTTTGGAAAAAAGTAAATATTCCTTCCTCTCTACATCTTATTATTGTTTTTGAATAGATAGTCTGAATATCACATCAAATTCATAGAATGAATGTACTTACTAAGATCATGTTTGACACTGTTGCTTCTAAAGCATTAATGAAATGTCTCTGAAAAACTGGAACTTATCTACCCAAATATAATTATTTATCAAACTTTTATGGCAAAAGCCTGCTACACATAGTAGCTTAATTTGCACACATGCAACCATTACAAACATTGAAATTACCAAACAATTATTAATTGGCGAGTGAATAGTGAACTTTTTGAAGATGCTTAACCCATCACTATGATTTTATGAATATGTTTGAATACCCCAAGTTTTAGGAAAGGATCCATACATGTATGTAGGTTATCAGGAATCTAGAATACTAATAAAGTGTTTTGATTTTAAAACAATACTGGGAATTCAGTCAGGACCTTCTCTATGCTTGCCATATAATTATCAATGAGCTTACATATTCAGTCATTTTATTTTGAGACAAGGTCTTATTCATATCACCAAATTGGTCCCATGATCTATATATTTCTCAAGAGACCATGACCTTTCAAGTCTCCTGTCTCAGCTTTTCTAATAGCATGAGTCACAGACTTGTGTCAACATGTCAAAGTTTGTAATATTTATACATTTTTTTAAAAGAAATATATGATCACACAAAAATCAGTGGATCTAAAAATGTTGTGAATGCCTTACAAAATTATTTTAAAATTATTTGTAAAAAAGACATCATCATCATCCATATTAAATGAATATTTTTAGAAAAATACATGTTAGAAAAATTTTAGCATAAAATGCATAATGTATACAGTCTGAAATTAACACCTAAAATTTGTTGAAATGACAGTAAATGAGAATTTTAAAATTCTGAACAGGAAAATAAAATGAAATCAAATATTAGTTTCATCATCTTGAAAATGAAAACTATTTCAGAATTTAAAAATAAACCAAATGTTATAATGTTCAGTTAGTTCTTTTTGACTGTTAATATTCTATTAAAATGAAAGGAAAAAGTATTGCAGGAGGCATTGCATTTCTACTCTCCTTCTCTAAATGTACATTGTCCTTCACTAAACAATGCATGGATTTCTGGTCAGGAAAATTATGTATAAAGCTATCTCATGACAATAATGTAAAATGCATATTACCATATTCTGAATTTAAAATGAAATTGAATAAATAATATTTCTTATTTTCAGGAAGCTTATAATCTTTATGAGAAATTAATGTAACTTTTCACTAGTAAAGTAGTCAGATGATATACTAAATTTGAAAGTAATTTAAACATCACCAACATAAAGTCTAATTAACGTTATTTAAGCATCTCAAATATAACAGATAAAATGAGAATTTGAAAGATTTTTATATATTTAAATACAAATGTCAAATTAAATGCATATATATATATTATCTTGATGGACTTTTATTTTATATAATTGCAAGTCTGTTGCTCACGTGTTTTGTTTATTTTCATTCATTCGGATGTACAACTGTTTTATAACACAAACTAGTATCTTCTCAGAGAAAGAAACCGCAATTGAGAAAAATCTTCTAAGAGAAAGAAGTATCAATTGAGAAAATGTCAACATAGGTATGGTTGTTGGATATTTGACCTAGTGGTTGATGTGAAGGTACCCAGATCGTTGTAGAGTACGTGACTCTTAGGCTAATGGTCTGGACTATAAGATAGCAGGATAGCAAGCCAGAGAAAGAAAGCAAGAATCCAAAGGTCCTCCATGGCATCTTCTTCAGAACATTCTTCCAGATTCTTATCTTGAATTCCTACTTAGACTTCCTTCAGTGATGGTCTATGGTGTTGAACTATATGAAGAAAGAAACCCTTTCTCCACAAGTTTATTATGGCTATGATGTTTTATCACAGTAACTGAAACCCTCTCTATGACATAGGGCCATCATCATCATCATCATCATCATCATCATCATCATCATCATCTATCATATAATAACTGACAATAGTCAATTAAATTTGTTGCTGAAAAGAGACATCATGAACAAAGCAACTTATAGAAAGAAGAGTTTATCACAGTTGCACAGGGTAAGAATCCATGTCCATTATTACAGAGAGTATTGAGCAGGTAAGCAGACAGGCATGACACTAGAATAGCAGCTTTGATATTACATCTATAGCAGCAAGTAGTGGGAAGACGGAGATAACAGGAAATAATTTTGGCTGTTAAAACCACAAAGCCCATCGCCAGTGACACAATTCCTCCAACAAGAACATACTTCCTAGTGCTTCTCAAATATTCTAACGATGAAAGAACATGCACTCAAACATATGAGCAGGGCTGGGGATGTGCATTTTCATTGGCACCAGTAAAAGGGAATGTCAAGGTGGGAATATGGGAATGGGTGGGCGGGTAGGTGGGAGGAGGAATTCCCTCACAGAGGCGGGGAGGGGGAGGGGACACGGGGTTTCTAAAGAAAAGGGGAATCATCGGAAATGTAAATAAAATATCAAAAAAATAAAAAAAAAAAAAAAAAGAATAGCAAATAGTAAAAGTTAACTGTTATGTAGTTTTGAGTCTGACTCTCTTTCTCCTCTCTCCTCTCTCCTTTCTCCCCTCTCTTCACTAATCTCTCCCCTCTCCCCTGTCCCCTGTCCCCTCTCTCCTCTCAACTCTCTCCTCTCTCTTCTCTCCTCCTCCTCTTTTTCTTTCTTTCTTCTTTCTTTCTTTCTTTCTTTCTTTCTTTCTTTCTTTCTTTCTTTCTTTCTTTCTTTCTTTCTTTCTTTCTTTCTTTC
>CM052713.1:55516276-55667431 GCA_028551405.1 Uromys caudimaculatus | reverse complement strand
ATGAGTGTTCCAGTTATTTTGTAAGACAGCACCAGGGATCCTCCTTTCCTTGATTTACTGACACTGGAATTGCATATGTGCTTACATGCCTTATCTTACATGGTGTTGCAGGTTCTGCTGGCATTCACAAGTCCTGGTAATAAGACATTGTTCCTCATGATTAAAGAGGAAACACTTTACCAACTGAAACATCTCTCAGATACTTTTTAACTGTGTCTGAATTATTTTTGAAGACTCAGCAAGGCCAAAATGTGCTGGCAACACACTCTGGGATTCGGGTTATCTACTAAGCAGGGGCCACTACTTAAAAAAAGACTCAATACTACCAATATCTACTTACCAGGAAATTAAATCCAAGATTCCATACTTACTTCAGGCTAGAATGTTGACGAGCTTGACTTTTGCCAGTATTGATCACACAAGCACAACTGATGTGTTTTTATAAGTTTAGCGTCCTGTTTTACCTAGGAGATACACTTTTTCCCCTGTCCTTACCAACTCCTGATTTTTAAAATCTGTCCTCCCCCCCTACTGCCACTGTTCCTGAGTCTTGTGAAGCATTGTAATATTGATTTCTATTTGGGGCTGAGTCCTCTACAATTATTGTCTGAATATTGATAGGTTGTGAGTTTCGGTAACCCAGCATGCACTGCACTGATAAACTACTCTGATGTCAGAATGGTAATTAATTTATGGATATATATATATATATACACACACACACATATATATATATAAATTTAGATGACAATTTGATATTATACCCACTTTATTTTTAATCGATGTAACATATAACTAATGAAAAACAACTAAAATGTCACATACTCTCTTTGTAAACTCTCTAGGGCACCACCACTGAACCACATATTCAGACATTGAAAGAATTTACAACTACATTCATGTTTGTTTCACATATAAAATAAAATTATGATTAATCAATAAATACATGTTAATCTGGTATTTTTTAATTTATGTTTTTTTATGAGATATTTTCCTACAACTAGATATGACAATGCATAGATATAGCACCAGTACTTCCTTTTCCCCTGATGTTTGTGATACTAAGAATAGATTTTATTAATACAATTAGTAAATATATCATTGAATCATATTTTTATTAATTTCATGGCTATCCAGAGATGGTTAAAGTAATTACTTTGTAATCAAGTAATAGTTTTAAAATGAAGCTGTAAGTTAACATGTGCATAATGGAAATAAATGGTAAGCAGAAGAATAAAGGATACATATAAGATTCAATTGTGTGACCTTATGTCACCAGGGACAGTATTCCTGAAGGAGTGTTTCTAACTCTTGCTTTACTCTCTTTTTGGGTTCAAATACACATTTGATTTATCATATGTTATGGAAATAATTGATGAATATTCTAGACAAGGATTTAAAGAACATAGAAAGAGAATATTAATAATCTTCTCATCTGCAGATAGAAATACATTAGTTTTAAATACAATTTGGCAGAATGGAAGGCAACTTCTAAAAAAAAATAACTGTCATGAGTAATTGATATGTGACTAGGTTAGGGAGAAATAACGAATAAATCTGGAGGGATTTTCTCCTCAACAGAACACCTGCTGTCATCCTCACAAAGCACAGCATTTAGTGCCATGCTATGGTTTAACAGTAATTGAAGTGAATGAAACAATATCTTAAAAGCTATCAAAAGACTGACTGGAGAGTTATTTAAAGAGATGCTGACTTAAAAATTAGCTAATCTGACTTCCACATAATCCAAAGAATAGTTTGGATACAATAAAAAATGGTGAATAGAACATTTGTTTGCTTTCTATTATTTTTGAAGATTGCATAACTGCAGAGAGTGAAATATGATCTTATGATTCCCCCATTTCCCATTTTCCTTCCAACCCTCCTAAATAGTCTGTCAAATCCATGCTATCAATGTTGTCTTCTCCTTTTCTTCCTCTCCTCCATTTTCTTATTCTATAACAATCTAATGAGTATGAGGTCATTCACTCCATCTATCGTTAGACAGTTGAGAGGCAGTACTTCATGTGCAACCAAACCTGATACCGTTTGTTTGATGCCCAGAACACATCAGTAGGCAAAAAACAAACAAAAAAAAACCACTCCCAAGTTGTCCTCTGATATTAAAATGTGCATGAGAGGAATGTATGCACACACACACACACACACACACACACACACACACACACTTATTAATGTTTTAGATGCACTCTTTAGAACTAGTAACCTTAATGAAATATTGTGATTTAACATTTAACAAATCATTGTTAATATTTTTTAATGTTTGGTGGGTCCACTATTTCAATTGGTATGAAAAAGCATTTTTAATAATTAGTTAGCTAAGTCATTATTTCTGAATGGTGTTGAGCAACATTTTATTTTTTCCTCAGAAACATAAAATATAGTTACACTTCATTCATGTTAAATGGAGTTCTGTGATTTACTTTGCCCATTAAAATGACACTAAATCAATTTCCTGGAAAAACACATACAGTATATGTATAGGGAGAATCTGTACTTTATCTTTCTTTGCTATGATGAGTGTGACAATACTAAATAGCCGAGTGTCTCAAACTGTATTTCTGAAATAACACAAGAATTGTTCAGTTTTAAAACACTTAAACGTGAGGTCGACATGATGAGCAAGAAGTAAATCCTATTAAGATAGGTTTAGTTGATATGGATTAGTTGGAACGGTGTTCCAATCCTTTCTTGATTAATAGACCTTCTTTTTCCTAACACACAAAACTGTGAGATGTAGATTTCCTGACTCCAATGCTCCAATGACTAACTAAGTAAGTTAAATGTTATTCTCCTATATTATTGAGAATATATGTATAAACATATATATGTGTGTTTGTATACATTTTAAAAAAATGTGTATATATATATATATATATATATATATATGTGTGTGTGTGTGTGTGTGTGTGTGTGTGTGTGTCTCTGTGTGTGTGTGTGTTCTCAAAAATATAGTTATACTTACTGTTTTCTTTGGTGAATAACATTAAATGCTTGAAAACTCATTTGCTCATTCACACTAATGATAAAATCATCAGTCTTGGCCTTTTAAAGAATATTTGAAGTAACACATAACAGCCCAGGGGGATGCTGGAGCTGTGGGGCGGAACAGGGTGGGTGAGTGGGAGAGCAAGGCAAAGTAGATAGGGAGAGGGCAGATGTGGAATGGGTAGGTTTGTGGAGGGGTAACCAGGAAGTAAGATATCATTTGAGATGTAAATGAATGGAATGATTAATTAAAATAATAGAAATAAATTGCTTCAATAAAGAATGTGTTGCTTTAAAGTGAAAAGAGAAAAAGAGTAATGTTGGATTGAAAAACATTCCTAACTCTATGGAATGGCTTAGAGAAATTGTTGTAGAGTAAGAATATGCTTATTTTCTAATACTAAATGCCAGATGATCCACGAACATAGGAGCAATGTAAGATTAAACTATGCTAAATTTAGAATATAGAGGTGTTACTCATAAAATTGTACAAGTAGAATGGAACATATATGACTTAAATATTCTTCATGTAAATATATGTACTTCATATTACACATGTATATATCTATATTTATATATGTGTATAGATGTATGTGTAATATAAATATATATACACATATACATATACATACATATGCATATATATATGTGTGTGTGTAATTTGGAAGAAGTTAACACAGTACATTTACATTTTTTAGAGAATAAAACACTGATGATAGAATCTAGAAATTAATGAATGAGGAAATATAAAAACAGGAAAACAGATAGCTAGAACACAAGTTTTCATGGGAACAAAATATCTCGTTAACTAGGTATGGAGTATGCTGAGCCTAAAGAGATTTTAGTCTCTGATATTTTAAATTTTGGAGAAACATGAAAAGTTATTGAATAATTTTAAAAGTAAAATTGCATTTGAGTAATGGAAAGGCAACATGAAGCTGAGTTCAGTTTGAGATAGCCTTGTATTTGGGTACAAAATGTGAAAATTCTCTCACTGTGTTTTAATCTCTACCTAGTTTCCTCATTTCTGTTGTGAACAATACCTACCAGCATACACTACAGCAATAGCATGTTTTTAAATCAAAGAGTTGCATTTTTTCATATTTTATATTCTATAGAAGTTTCATAAAATTTGCTAGGTTATATTTTAATAAATATTTTTGCAAGCAAATCTTTCTTAGCTTTACCTTAATGTATAAGAAGTAATCTGTGTGTGAGGGAGTGTTAGCATAAAAATATAACTTTGGTCATCATTAGTAAACAAATTTCTCAGCTATATAATATCTAAATATAACAATTTGTGTTGTTTGACCTTTTCCATGGGAGAAATAAGATGTTTATTAATCCCACAAATGGCACCGTTGAGAGAGAAAAAAAGAATAATTTCAGGCAAACTTAGTTTGTTGAACCAAGAAGTTTAACTTGAGTTAGTTACTGGAACATAGGTAAGAGTTCCCTATAGGAACGTAGGACTACATCACCGAACAAAAGTCTCTAAGTCTCCATCACAAAGAATAGTTGAGCTTCTTTATATTCTCATCTATGAAGTGATTTCCACCTTATGAGCTCTTTCCACATCATGAACTTCCTCATGAGCAGCCATCGAATCTCTTCCAGTCTTAAGGAGTCCTTCTTCTCGAAGACAGATATGTTATAGGGGATACTCAGTGCCCCTGTGGGTAATCACTCCAATTTCAAGATTGTAATGACAGTCTTCTCAGAGGACAGAAATCCCCACACATGGTATTTGTATGATGTTGAAAGTAGTTACATCCAGGGCTAGCTATTAGGGAATGGTAAACATTTGTCTTATAATGTGAATAATCTCTTCCCTGAATGCAAGAAATTTTTAATACTGGCATTTAAAATACATTTGGCTTTGCAATATAAGGAATAATTTTCTTTAACTCTGTAGAAACCATTGATCAGAACTTGCAAAGAGCCGGGCAGTGGTGGCGCACGCCTTTAATCCCAGCACTTGGGAGGCAGAGGCAGTTGGATTTCTGAGTTCGAGGCCAGCCTGGTCTACAGAGTGAGTTCCAGGACAGCCAGGGCTACACAAAGAAGCCCTGTCTCAAAAAACCAAAAAAAAAAAAAAAAAAAAAATACTTGCACGGAATTTGTGACAATTTAGTAAACAAATTTCTTATACAACAAGAGCTTTATAAAACAAACATGCACACACACACACACACACACACACACACACACACATGAGGGAGACAGAAACAACAATTTACATTGTGAAATGGTAAATGAATATATTATAGATTTAACTTTAACAGAGTTTTATATCTATTTATGTTATGATAAAAACTCCTCTGTTCCTGTGGCTTAGATTTCTTCATTCAAATTCCATTCATATTTTATATCCTCATGCCAAAAGTCAGATTCAACTGATGCCAGCTGCCAATATAAACTCATTAATCAATCTTTCTGAATTTTGTCTGTTACCTTTCCAATCTTAGGTCATATGGTGACATATGGTGAGTGGATATTATTTGGAACTTTCACTAACACTAATAATTCCAGATTTTATCTTGATAACTATAAACATGTGTAATACATATGTTTATTAATATTGTTATTCCAAAAATACTTTGAAACTAAATGTAAAGAGATAGAAACAATTGGCTTCAACGGTTGATTTGGAACTACACCCTTTGTGTATTTCAAAACCAGGAACATACTCTCAATCCATATCCATGCATATTTGAATACATGAATATTTATGTTCTTGTCTTAGTTTATCTACCGCTTTTAAAGACATTGCAATCAAGCAAGTCTAGTTTCCTTGTGGTTTTAATTCAATATTTCAATACAGTTTTTAATTCACAATTAATTCAAAATTAATTTAATTTTATTTCAATATATAGTTTTTCTATAGAAATAATCATCATTTTCTCAAAATAAAATAAAACAAAACAAATAACCTGTCAAAAGTTATTTTTATAATTGGATTTATGATTCTTTATCTCAGATGCAGTATGGTGAAAGAACCCTGTCTTAGGGTTTTACTGCTGTGAACAGACAACATGACCAAAGCAACTCTTATAAGGACAGCATTTAATTGGGGCTGGCTGACAGGTTCAGAGGTTCAGTTCATTATCATCAAGTGGGAAGCATGGCAGCATCAGCAGTCATGGTACAGGCAGAGCTCAGAGTTCTACATCTTTATCTGAAAGCGGCTAGTGGAAGACTGACTTCCAGTCAGCTAGGACAAGGGTACTAAAGCCGACACCCAGAAGGCCACATCTACTCCAGTAAGTTCACACCTCACAACAGTGCCACTCCCTGGGCCAAGCAAATACAAACCATGGCAACCCACCTCAAACTACATAGAGAAAAATAGTACCACAAATTCAAGTGCATAGAATTTTCCAGAGTTTGCTTACTACGAAAGATGTCTGCATGGTAAAGATCACCAGATGATTAAAATGGCTGTTTTGATTGAAATAAAGGACAACTAAAAAAAAAAAATGGGGATAATTTAATATGCTGGACATCATGCTTATTTATGAATCATTCTGAATCACAGCTTGCCTCCTGTTTCCTACTGCAGACCTAAAACATACATAGCAAATTGACTCCCTCCAATTTTGTATTAAGCATTTCTATTATACCCTTGATTGTAGCTATAGTGAAGTAATTTGCCATTTGCATGATTTATACACTGGAACACAGTGCTGTTTATGTTCAATCTAATTTTATCACTGTTACAAAGGAGTTTACCCTTTCTTTCCTTGTTTTGAGGTCTATAGTTACTCTCATATAATATAAATCTAACATGAATTGTATGTGGTTAACAAATGTTTCTAAAGTATTTGTGTATTTTCTTGTACTTTTATGTTGCCTAGTTAAGATTCATGTCTAGAATATCTTGGAGATAATCTGGTATAAAAGTTTACAGAATACTTGTGGAGCCCTTTAAGGATGCAGATGAGTCTTTAGAAAAGGAAGATAAAATATTTACCCAATGTAAACAAGGTAACTTCTTCAAATGTCAATTTATATTATGATATTCTATTAGTAGCACATGATTTCACAAAAGTAATTATGTTAAGCAAAAAACTAACATAAGAAAATGATTTTACAGTGATGATTTGATAACTAGTGCAATCTCCTAACACATAGCAGAACATTTGAGAACAGAACAGAAGGACAGTGATGAGAACCTTAGTGACTTTGAGTGCGATTCTCTGACATTTGAGGATTAGCAGAGCTTTGGCAATAATAACCTTAGTGAACTTGAATAAATCATTTAATCTCACAGATATTATGCTTTAAAGTTACATTGAATAATTTCATGATGATTTATTCCCTCTTAATGGATCAAAATCTGTCCGTTCCAATATGTGTATTGAAACACCTAATTTTTTTATACTCTGGTTAAATGGAAAAGAAGGGAATAAGTCTATGAATTAACATTAATACAGGTGCCTTAATAGTGGTCTCTTAAAGGAAACTATGTTAATCAGGGAATAAATAAAATCTTAACTTCTAGAATTGGAAAATAATTTTAAACAAACAATAAAAAGTTCCCCAAAGCCTTGCATGGGAAGACACAGGAATAGATGAAATCAGTCTGACTTCTTTGGAGCCATAGAAACTAACCACTTTAACTATGTATACCTCTGCAGTAGGACGTTTGTATAACCCCAGTCAAAGTGTGGAAAATCAGCCACTGAAGGACTGGTTTGCAAGAGCCATTAAAAATACATGGCTATAGATATTCAAAGTTCCCAAAGATATCTAGGAGTTGCAAAAGAGATAGGAATTTAGGAGACAAGCTGTATTTGATACTCATTTCATAGAGCCAGACAGGACTTTGTTCACTGGAAATTTCAATAGAGATTTTGAGACTGGTATGGGTCTCTAATAACGGTTACCCTGCAGAGTTAGACTTGATCTTTACAACCAGGAGAGGGTTGGCAGAAAAAAAATGTTCTCTACCAATATATGATATAACTTAATAAAATGTTAAAGAAGTATGTATGTCTGATAGCTATTCCTGGTTGTTGACTCCTTTACATTTGGAAAGAGCTACAATCCAGAAATGGAAAACACGTCTGTGATCCAGATCTTGAGGCTGAAAGACACAGGTTTCTGACTTGCATTTTAACATGAGCTGGCACATGCTTTTCACACAGATCTGGAAGTGTAATGGCCATGAAAACTTAAGCCCAGAAAATGTAGTGCAGGCTTATAATCTCAGGAAACTGAGGCAAACAGATCTCTAAGCTCAACTCCAGCCTGGAAAAGAGCAAGTTCCAAGTGCAAGCATGGTGGTAAACACCTTTAATTTGGCCATACTTCCTGCTGGACATACCTTCTACATACTTTCTACATAAGGATAATGGAAGAAGGGAGGCTCACTCTTCTTCACCTGCTTGCACTTACTTGCCAGGAATCTGTTGGAAGCTTCTTCTCCAGAATTATAGCTTATGCACAAGACAAGCTGAAACAACTAACCTCATTGAACTAAGCAAATAACAGATAAATGGGCTTCTGATTCACCACTGCCCATTGTTGGGCTAGTTGGACTGCAGACTGTAAATCCTTACAATAAATTCCTTTAATATATAGAGACATTCCATAAGTCCTATGATGCTAGAAAACACTGACTAGTACAGTAAGTGAAGAAAAAAAGCAAAGGGACTATCAGCATTACTGGAATCCAAATGTGACAGTGCTGTGTTGGACTTCAATTGCTAGCACAATTAGCAATTAAAATCACAAATTCAGTACTGGTAAGACCTTGCAAGGCTTAAAAACATCACTAGCAACTCAACAAATGGTTTAAAGGTATGACATTTAACTAGGAAAATACAAGAATTTCACTGTGCTTCCTGTAGAAGCTGCTCCTGTTCAAGATTGCCTCTAAATGAAGGCCTTTCACAATGACCGGAGGTCTCATATAGAACAGAATTATGGATTTATTAGTACCTAATTGTATGTCAAATATTTGGGTTTTGATAAATAGTGAGGGTAAATGTACCTTAATTCATGGCAATGCACAAAAGCATTAAAGGAAAACAGGATGGATATTAAGGTTAGAGAATATTCTAGAGGAGGAGGTATTACTGTGGTGTACTTTTCATGTCATCATTGGAGAGATTCACCTGACTGTGCAGAGCAAAAAGTCAGTTATTAGTGATTAGGCAAAATGCCAACCTATTAAATTGCCTATGCCCAGTTGGGTGGTAAATGTCAAACAGTATAGGCTACTTTGGAACTATGACAAAATTACAAAAGCCAGTAGGGATTTTTCTTTTAAAGTAGCCATCATTCACCCAGCCTAAAACACTTTTAACAGTTCAGTAAAGTCTGAAGAGGCCATATGGTTCCTGGAGAATGTGTGAATGATAGTGAGCTAAATAAGGGAGTATACCCCATTTATTCATCTCACAGCAAGCAGAGAGATGAATACTAGAACTCACCTAACTTAAGTATCTCTTTCTGGTTAGATCTAGTATCTTTAACATTTAGACATTTAAAGTATATCCCTGCATGTCAGTTCTTCTAGCCTTCTATAAACATGCCAAGAGGTATGGCTCCTGCTTGATTCAAGATATTGAAAAGATGACAGTCTTTATTAACCATCTGGGACACCTACACTAACAATAAATTTGGCTACCCCACAGACTCCTAGCTCAAAAACCTCTACAGGATATATCCACACTGCAGCAACTGGGGATGCAGTTTGAAACACAAGTATATTCCAGGAAGATATTCAAGAGTTTGCTTAGTTCCAGAATTCTCTTTTTATGCCTCAGCTTAGTGGTCACTGAGGAAAGTGGGTGGGAACATTCTCTATAGCAGTGAAGATTAATGCTGAAACTGGATCTAGTCTTGCCCCAAGGCCAGTTCTAAGAATAGAATTGAGAGAAGTTGCACCTAACCCTCTAGAGACTTGGGGCCCCAGGGAGTGGAGAGAGCTTGTGGGGTGGGGGCATCTTCTTGGAGATGGGGAGAAGAGGTGTGGGATGTGGAACAGTCAGAGGGTGAACTGGGAGGGGGATAAGTCTGGACTGTAAAAAAAAAGACTAAAGAAAAAAGAAAGTAGGAATAGAAGTAGTGCAGGTATAATGTTGACTATAATGAAGCAGTGAATAGATGTAGTAAAGCCAGACTGATAGAGGATCATGACCTGTGATTTGGTATGAGCTTTCGGTTCCTGAATACTGAAACTCACTGCAGTAAATGTGGAACAATATGTAAGACAACGCTTTGTGCTAGTTCTCATATTCTCCTCCTTAGTGGGTCACTGCCTTCTAAGGTTTAGACGAGTACCAGGTAGACTTCATCAGTTGCCTGGACCAGCAGAGTTCCAGTGGTTGTATCCTCCATGTTGGTCAGCAATAGCAGCTGCTAAGATTGGGTTTCAAGTCTAAGCTCTGAACTGAATGTTTCCTTTCTTTTAGTAGGAGCAGTCTCTCTAAAAGTTGAACTCTTTGAAGTTCCAGAAGGGCAGCATAAGTTTTTCTGGCAAACCATGATCCAAGTTTTCATTTTGTTATAAAAGCAGCCACATTATCAACTGTGTGACTCTCTTGACTCTTTTGAGTATAGTTTAGATGCACAGTTGTTCAACTTGGTATACTGGTGGCAGGATGCCCCAGGTGGGTCTTACCCAATGTGTAAATTGACACTGTTATCTGTAGGAATGATTTCAAATGCATGGATTGTTAGTAATATGCCCACAAACTTTGGTTTGATTTATATACAAAATATAACTCTATCTCTATCTATCTATCTATCTATCTATCTATCTATCTATCTATCTATCTAACATCTATGTATCTCTTTCTCTTTTTCTATCTCTATATCTCTGTCTCTATTTCTCTATATAATACTCTTTCATTAAATAATTTATGTATACCTATAAATTATTTAAAATGCCTAAGACACTATATTTGGTCACTGTGACAATATATGTAAACAATTAAAGAAACTGATTTTCAATACAGTAATAAAAATGAGTAAAATATTCAGCTATCTAGAAATGTCAGCCTAGAAAAACTATAATAAAGTTTATTTCAATCGTCAGGAAGGTGATCATTTGGAGAAAGAAATTTCAATAGTATAGGATTAGTACTCTAACAAATAATATCAAATTGTTTAAATATTTATAGATAACAAAGAACAAAGTAATGAGTGAGTTACAGTAAACTAGTTGATATAATTGGATTGGATGACAATAGCAAAAATAAACTGCAATTGGTTCATGCTCAGTTTTTGTTTGTTTTTATGCTGTGTGTGTGTTTGTGTGTGTGTGTGTGTGTGTGTGTGTGTGTGCATGTGTATATGTATACGTGCACATATATGTTTGCATGTTTGAGGATATATGTCTTCATGTGTGAGGAAAACATGTGTCAAAACATTAATGTGGAGGACAGGGAACACCTTCATATATCAATCCTTGCCTTTCTTATTCTGAGTCTAAGTGGTGCATTCTCCACTGCATGTGTCAAGCTATCTGTCCCCTGAACACTCAGTCATTTCCCTGTTTGTCTCTCATCTCTTAGTAGAAGTGTCATATCTATCCTTACTTGGATTCTGTGGACACAAATTCATGTCCTCACTCCAAGGCAGCAAGTATTTTACCCTCTGCAATATTCCTTGTCCTGGAGACTTATTTTGTATATTCCATATAGGAAATGTGGTGAGAAAGAAGATACTTTTATTGTTTATTTACTATCCGTGTGCCACCGGCACATTTATAGAAACCTGCTGTGCTGTTAAAATAATCTAGGTGACTGCCGACTCATGTTTTATGTTTCCCTGGGTTAAAGAATTTTGTGACCTCTTTTCAATTGCCTGTGTGTCTGACATTTTAACTCTTTTTAATAGGCAGGGAAAGTCTAACACAATACTTAATAAAATAACCCAGAACTGTTAGTATTGAATAGTTGCATCTATTTAATGTTAATAAATAGTCCAAACTTGCCTGCAGTATTAATCGTTGGATACTTGCTGTATTAGGAAGCCACATGAGAAGTGGAAAGTGTGCAATGGGGTTCTAAAATTATAGAGCTTTGACATCTATGTCATTTAGTTTTTCTGAAAGAAAGCTATATTTTCCTTTAAAGCATATTACACAGTGAGGCAAATATTGCATATTACAAATATTCACTCTTTTACAAATAATATTTTCGAAATGTTCAGTGTGCATAATTTGGTATGCACTATGCTAGGATAGTGCTCACTTGGGAATATGGTTGACTTCCAGAATCTGACTTTATTTTCATTTGTAAATCATTCTTTTCCTTTTCAGATCACACTGTACAGGATATGCCATGGTTATCTTTGCCTATCTGTCTCTTTCTCAATAGCGTAATATCATAATTTATTATCATACAGATAATATTCATTTTCCATATAATGTTAAAAGACATATACAAAATTAGCCATTTAAATGGCATGCATGACTTACTTTACAATTTGAGAGGGGTGAAATCATAAACAGTTGTTTTTATTCTCTATAAATGATCTCATACATCTGCCATTGAGATGTTAGTAGAAACTATAATCTCATGGAAGGCTGGCAACCAAAGCATTTTGTTTTTTCAGATTTCAAGGATAATGGCAAAATTCAATTATTGTATTGGTAAAATTTTCAGATGATGATGCATTTGCCAACAAGAGAAAAACTGCAAGTGTATAGGGTGCTGTTTAAATGGAGTCTTCAACATGTGATTCACTGTGGGAATGATGTCCATTAACCACTGTCATATTAGTTAAGAGCAAGTTGCAACTTGTTAGTGGGCTTTGTATAATAATACACATTAAAATAATAGACAATGGAGGGTCCACAAAACAGCACATTCTTGTTTGTGTGTTCTTTTCCTTGTTATTTCTTTCTTTCCAATAAGTATTTTTGATTTCTGGGTATATTATACTGATTAGGCACTAGATGTATAAATGCCTTATGCATAGTACTTTGTCCTCTTGTTTATAATATAAAGTAATTTCATAATTGAAAGTAGTAGAATCAGATTTAGATCTTGTAGAAAAGTATAAAATTTCAGTTGAGAAGTATTAAATTTCCTTATTCACTTTTAGATCAAGCTGTTTGTGGGAAAGTTTTCAATAACATACAAAATAAAGATATTTTGTCTAGAACCAAAAAAAGGTGCTTTTGTTCATTTTTTGTGAGTTATTTTGTTTAAAATATTTCCGAATGTACAATAGTGATCAAGTGATAATCAGTGGTATGTAAATCACTGTTGAACAAATTGTTGAATAATACATGCATGCATAATGTAGGAATAAATGGATGAACAGATTTTCAAGGGAGAGAACATAGTATCAACAATCATGTGGTTCAAAAGAGGGATCATGAGGTTCCCAGGCGAAAGGTCATTTCATCTGAAGTGTAACAACCACCTTGAAAGATAATCAATGTGTTCCTCAGAGCAGGTGTTGCGCTAGAAAATTGCTATGTGTGCTTTCATTCCAGAAACAAACATATACGTCTCTTTTGTTCTTTCCAAATACTTCTTAAAGCAAAAAAAAAATGTTTTCATAGAATAAAGTTAAACATAGATCACCTAATTTGAGAATAGTACTATCCAGATTTTTGTGTCTACTTTTCTGCGATGGTCTCCATTTTCTGTAAAGAGAGGTTACTTTGCTGAGGGGTGGTGGCTACACTTATCTGCAGGTATATGATTTACAATGCAATAAGGAACTATGTTGTTCTAGCAAAGTTGTGGTAATAGATTATTTGCTAAGTTCCATGTTCTCATCAAGTGCAGAAATTGGTTAGGTGTCCAGTACCAGGCACAATGGCCCTCTTATTAAATGAATCCTAAGTACAATTATGTCGTTGTTGGTTGCCACCAAGGAATAATGGTCAGTTGTTGCTCCTTTATGCACAGCTTGCCATCCTGACAATTGTTGAGCTTCATATGAGTTGCAGCTGGGTAGAACTCTTTCATTGCTTCCCTCCTTTGTCGACTCACATAGAATTTGGTGTCAAGCCAAAAAGGAGTCTATCTTGAGCACGGCTACTACATCTACTACATAGGAAACACCATAAAAGAGGCAATTAAAATATTTTAGAGCCAGAACAAGCCCTTTGTGAAACTTTCTTTCCTGGAAATGGCTAAATAAATAAGATTGGAACAATGGCAAGATTTGTGTACACCTTCATGTGAGAGGGGGGTAACTTTAGTCAGGTCCCACTCCTACACAAAAAGTAGAGGCCACTAATGATTCCTGGAAAAAGAATTAGCACTTTCCAAAGATGAAACCCTTACTAGCTGTTTTGTGCAGAGTTATCAATTTTGAAAGAATATACACAAAATAGTACTCACTAGACTGAATTTCTATATGTGTGCACCTACATATATATATTCAGTAATGAGAGTCAAAGAAAGAGATGGTCTAAGTTGAATGTGGAGAGTATGAGACGAGTTTGTGGAAGGATATCAGGGAGGGGCTAGAGACAGAAAAGAGAAGGAAAACATGATATAATTCTATATCAAGTGAAACATATTTTTTAAAAAAATTTTTTGGTAATTTGTCATGGCAGCTTGAGTAGAAAGTGTTTAACCTAGTCTTATGTTAAATGTTTAGTTCCTTTTTTGTGCTGTTGTATGTTAACTGTGTGGAAAATTTAGGAAGTAGTGCAGGAAGCAGGTCAGCAAGGATGTGAATTTGTACAGATCTCTCTCTCTCTCTCTCTCTCTCTCTCTCTCTCTCTCTCTCTCTCTCTTATTCTTTCTCTCTCTCTTTCTCTCTCTCTGTCTCTCTCTCTCTCTTCCTACCTCTCAGTGTGTGTGAGCATATGCTCATAGATATTATTGCAGGTATACACATGCTACAACTTACATATGGGTGTCAGAAAACATTCCTATTCTTACTTGAGACAGCATCTTTTCATTACTTACCACTTTATATGCCAATCTAGCTTTCCCACCTTCCAGCAAATCTTCTGCCTTGACACTATCATTCTGTAGAGAGACTGCAATGACACATACAAGATACACAACTCCGCAATCGTTATGTTGGTTTCTGAAGTTCAAACACATAGCTTCACACTTTTACAGGAAGTCTTTCTCCCAGCGCGCCATCCCCCCAGTTATCCTACTCCTGTTCTAGCTCTCTGTTTCCGGTCTGTCTTGAAATAAGCCTCCTCCCTTCTGTATCATCTTACTGCCATGATTCTCTGCTTTATATCAGATCCATAGTCAATGTACCAATGGATCATAAACTTAACCTTCTGAAACCCTCAGGCAAAATAAATACTTTCTCCTTTGAAGCTGGTTTCTTCTGATAGTTGTCACAACAAAATAAGCTACTGATATGATTATCAAATACGTCATATTCTTCTGGTTTTCTGTAGTGTCTAAAGTTCATGCAATATAATTATGACTATAGATTTTGTAGTTATTCACAAGCATTACTTTTTAGAATAAGAACTTAATCAGTGTCTTCAAAATAAATCTAAAAGTCATAACAACAACAAATTATTTTTAAATATTTAGTTTTATTCCCCCAATTTAGCATCATTGTAAGTACTTTCATGTTAAACCTGAAAGTTTTTTTTTCCTTGAAATCTTCTTTTTCAGATGAATGAAGCAGAGAAGTGCCTGTTGAACTAATTTCACTTTCATTGTTTATATACTGTTAATAAATAAAGACCTTACAATATCCGGTTGTGAGATCACATACAGTCTACCATAGGCTTCCTTGTAGCAAGGGCTATCATTTCCCATTTGAGCCACATGTTCTATATCTGCTTCTAATATTTTTCTCATGTTTTCAGTGGCCTGTCTAGCTTATCTCTTTTGTCAATGGTCAGAGATTATGACAGCAATTGAGTTCTTCAGAAAAGAATTTCCATATGTCAGTGTTGAGAATTTCCACTAATAAATAATCCTTATTAAAAAATAATAACTTGGACTACGGAGAAGTAAAACGCACAGTAATTTAGCTAGTCCTTGATTAAAAGAACACTGTATTCTAGAGTTAGCAATTCCTATTGGAGTTTTGTTTTCTGAATACAAGTGGCTTGTCAACTGCCTGAGCCTCTTTGGGTCTTCAAATGAAGATTTTTTTTCTGAAGACTGTGAGCACAACAGAAGTTCTTCTAAATTGAACAATAAAATAGAAGACCACAGGGACAGTCACTCTACTATATATCACCAAACCAAGCAAAGTATCCTTCTCAGAAGGGAGCAGCTCAAAATCTACCCCAGCAGTTAACTAGGCTCCCAGGTGTTGACAATTTCTATAAAGCAATCTGTAATAACAATGAATTTTCAATGGGACATCTGAACAGAAATTACATTATTCTACTGTAGAGGTAAGCCTGTATCATCATGAAATTTAGGCTAAGACCATGAAAATATGCCAAAACATATTCATAATATCTGAAAATTAAAAACATAATATAGAAAGAAATATTGATGAGAATCACCAGTATTTGGTTTCTTTTTTCATTTTTTTTGATACTTTATTTACATTTCAAATGTTTCCCTCTTTCCAGATCTCCCATTTGGAAACCCCTATCCCCTCCCCCTCCCCCTGCCTCTATGAGGGTATTCTCCCATCCACCCACCCACTCTCGTCTTCCCTTCTTGGCATTGCCCTTTCCTGGGGCATCTAACATTCTCAGGCCCAAAAACCTCTCCTTCCCTGATGGCTAACAAGATCCTCCTCTGTCACATATGTGGCCAGCACCATGGGTCCCTCCATGTTTATTCTTTGGTTGGTGATCCAGTCTCCGGGAGCATCGGGAGGTCAGGCCAGTTGACACTGTTGCTCCCTCCATGGGGCTGCAAACTCCTTCAGCTCCTTCAGTCCCTTCTCCAACTCCTCCATCTGGGACCTCACGGTCAGCCCTATGGTTGCTGAGAATCACCAGTATTTGTAGCTATTCAAGAATGAAATAGAGAAGAGATGCATAATTTTCATATGCATGCCTCACATGTGTGACTTTGTTGGAGAAGAAGTATCATTGGTGGGTGAACATTAATGTCTCAGAAGCTCAAGTCGCTTCATTTCCTGCTGCCTGCAGATCTGGAGGTAGGAACCTCAAGTCCTTCTTCAGTACCATGTCTGTCACAAATGCCACCACAGTGATAATGGGTTAAATCTCTGAAACTGTAAATCACTCTCAATTAAGTGTTTTCTTTTATAACAGTTGTCACGGTCATGGTGTCTCTTCATAACAATAGAAACCCTGACTAAGATATTTATTTTTGTTTCACATACTGTGTTTGTTAACATCAATCTTATATAAAGAACCTTATGAAATGTAAAAATTCTGGAAAACACGTGTAGGGAAAATACATAGGTAGTATATGACATAAAAGAGCATGGACTAACCAGATAAAGCACAGAGCTTCATGTGGTTATTGTAGTTAGCTGAGACTGTTGGGAATAACTTGCTTGTTGCTTGACTGAAGTTTGGCTGTAGTAAGTGGCCTCTAGAGGACAAGATATCAAATATTTGTGCAGCCTCTAGTACAGTTTTGAATACTAGTGCAAAATGAAAACATGAGTTTTCTTTATTCAACATAAAAGTCTGTGGTGTGAAGATTACTAAAATAGAAATCTCTACATTTTCTTGAGTGGCCTTTCTCTTGACACTGGTGTCTCTCATGTGCATTACTTGAAATTTAAAATTACCAGAATGAATTTTACAGTTCATTTCTCGATTTTGAAATAATAACAGCATATTAAACCCATGCAACATCATTGAAATCTTTGCAACTCATAATGAATTTGGTTTTCATCTGACCAAAACATAGTGAAATGTTTCCTAAACTTAATTCCTTTTTGTTTAAATTTTACTTCTTATCTCCACTCAATTTATTAGTACATTTTCACCTTCAAAATACTAATGGAAAAAAATATATACATGGCCTGTGATATGGATCATTTAGTGATTCAGTATTCAGAAAACATATATATATATATATATATATATATATATATATATATATATATATATATATATATATATATATAGAGAGAGAGAGAGAGAGAGAGAGAGAGAGAGAGAGAGAGGTTACACATTGGTTAAAAAGAATAGAGTTTATTTATCATCTGTGTTTCTTAGAAAATTATTGCCTCCTTTTTATGGATGTGAATTGGGTTCTAGTTTTAACAACAACCAAAATTATGCCTTGTTGAGAAGTTAGAATCACTTTTAACATGCTCACAATGAATAGAAATTTTCTATATACTCAGTTTGGTCATTTGGATTCCCCAGGCATTCTTAACATCACAAATTTTCTTGGTATATAGGTAGATAAAACATCTTGATGAAAAAAGCCTTTGAATTTATTTCTTTTCTGATGATTCATCTTGCTTTTCTAACTTGGAGAGCAAGCAAAAGGAAAATAGGAGGTAATTCCTTATTGGTTTTATTGTGTATTGTCACAGAACTTTATGTTAATGTAAGTAGTCGTGTCTCATTGTAATGTACAAGAGTTACAAAGGCAGGATAATGGACGGACTTTCACGGTTTAATCACATACCACATAAGTATTACACAATAACAAATAAGGATAGACTATCTTACTAGTATACAGATCATAATAATATTGTGGTTTGTGTATACAGTTCTGGAAAATCACTATGATAGATTGATTCCACATAGTAGTTGTGTAAGCAGGAGATTCTGCTCTTAGGATAGGCTTCCATGACAGCAGAGGCTAATTAGCACTATCTACAAAGAAAGCCAAGACTAACAAGGCTACTTTAAAAACGTACAGAGCAGAAATCTATGTAAGATGACCACCCTGATTCATTGACTAATTGAACATCAATTATATTGGAAATAATTAGATATGTACTTAGATGATGTAACAAAAATAACCACTGAAATTGAGTGGGAGATTTCCAGAAGTATTTCCTAAATATATAGTCTAATAGTTTCATTTTATGTCATAAAAACCTTGGGTCATGATGTGGTTCTCTTATAGAAACTGACAAACAAACAAAAACAAAACCAAATAAAGGTAATGCTTGTTAGAGAGTATGGGATAATGAGAAAGCTCCATAAATAGACTTATGAGTGTGTGTTCAGGAGCCTATTAAGGAGAAAACTGTCAATAATCAAACCACAATATAACCTGACAGATGACTACTTTTTTCTTCTTCCCCCATGTGTTGTTTTTTTATTATTGCTGGAAGAGACTAAGGATATTATTAATACAATTTTCTTTTTCAGTATTGCAAAATAATGGAGTTGGTAGGATAGAATTTTTTTCTGAAACCTCTTGAATATTTCTGAAGTGAATGCCACCTCCTTTTGTATTTATGTTGTTTATTCACTAGGATTATTTGTATCCTAAACCCACTTTGTTCCCTCTCTAAGATTTTTTCTCAGAAATGTATACAGTACATTTTGATCGCATTCTTTCCCCTTATACAATTCATCCAAGAACGTCTCAAAATTACATGCTTAAACATACATCCATACATATGGAGCAAAAGGCAAAGTGCCAGTGCAGAAAGGAGTCACTCATTCTGGATGAGAAAAATTGAGAAAATGCAATGAGAAAGAAAAGGCTTCTACCCTTGTATTGCTAAATGAATTAAACCCAAGTTTGTAAGAAGAAATCTTTGTCCTCTTTAGTAAGACTAAGCTTGCTTTGCTGTTAGTACAAAAATCTATTCCTTCTCATGTTAAAGAGAAGCTTGCCTACTCTTTCTGCTCTCTCTGCAGCTTCTCTTTCTCTCTCTCTCTCTCTCTCTTCATTCTATATATTGCTCTCTTAATTACTAAATTACCTTTTAAATTCTAAGTTAGGATCTCCTGCTACTCTCCTTTTAATCTTGCTCTCTCTGCCTGCTCTGATGTTATACTGTCCATTCCGTGTATTCATTCCTAGTTTTTGTACCATTTTAGGGATATAGACCATATGTTTTTTCCATGCATCCTTTTTTCTCCCAAAAGTTCACTAAATGATCAAACATAAATTCAAATCATAAATTGAATAAGAAGTTTACAACAGAAATAGTTCACTTATGTGTCCATTGAGACTAAACATTCATTACCTGTCACTAACTCTAGTTATCATTGAAGTGTTCTATAGATAAATATAGTAAATACCTTTTCTTCTGACCACGCACCTACAGTAAATCATTAGTTCAGTTTTTATGACCTTTGTTTAATTGTTTAACCACTTCTTGGCATGTGTTCTAAGTTGTAAATGCCTGCTTTCTGTCTCCGAGGCATTTAACTCGTGACACTTAAAGACTGGCAGGGTTCTCATTGCAGTTTTAATATCAAAGAGGACTTAATAGTAGTCCTATTATAAATGGCTTAATAATTACTAGTATTTTAAAGGAATTCTTATAGAATCATCATCATCAAGAATTAATAAATTATCTATTTGTCTGTATAGAATTAATACAAGACATTACATGTCACTTATCTGCAGAAATCTCACCAATATTGACGGCTAATACCTAGTGTTTGTTATATATATTAAATAATAACAGGAAAATAATATTAATAACAGAAACCTTTCCTTAAATGTATTCCCTTCAGCCTTGCCAAGAAGGGCAAATCCATCATGCCTTTCCAGTCTATGGTGGAACCATCTCAGGAAAATCACCTAGAAGCTAACTTGTAGCTTCTCTGATATGGCTCCTGGCAAGAATCACTGTCATGTTCAGTATTATTACCTTTATATTTTGTTATTGCATATAAAGTATGCATAACATGCTTGTAGTTTTATAGTGTCTATTATGTAATTTGCTCACAGAAATCTTCTCAATATGTAGGAACTTTTGAAAACTTGAACCCTGGAAAAGAGGAGGAGGAAAGGCTGTAGGAGTTAGAAGGGATGGAAGACAGCAGAACATGGCCCACCAAACCAGCTAAGCAGCTAACTCACATGGGATCCCAGTGATTGAAATGTCAAGCATGTGGCCTGCATAAGGTCTGCAACAGGCTGCTTCTTCTATAGGCCTATGATGACTTAGAACTTTCCTCTTTAGATTTTTACGTTCTTAGAATCTTTTATATCCAAAGTCTTCATCCTAAATTAGGCACATACTCAAAAATTTGAGAGACATTTTAGATTCTAATAATAATGTGGATCATTATCAAGTAGTACAAAAATTCTTTAATTGATGGTTATATAATTTTTAATACTAACAATATAAATATGACCAAATATTCGGTGAGCATATGATTTTGTCAATTACAGATTATGCTGATATGGTGTCAGTGAAGCTGCAGAGGTAGGGCATTATGTAGATATTGTTTGAAATGGCTTAAATCATCTGGAATAATGCAAAGAGTGAGATAGAGAAGAATACAAGGTGAGCTAGTTGCTGAAGTTACCACAGAACGTCAGTAAATAATAGCAATATGAAAAAAATGTAATTTAGTGACCTATGATGATCTTCCCTTCACACACTATAGACTGATATGGGAAGACATGAGAAAACTATGAAACAGTGATGAGGCCAAGTGTTCCTTCTGCTTATTTATGGCATATGGTTAGTGGAGTATGACATTTAGAGCATTTTTCTCTTTCAAACAACCAAAAAGAGAAAAGCATATATTTAGAATTATTTATAAATGACAGTGGATTCAAAGAAAGAAAGAGTACAAAGATAAAATGGGAGTGTGCTTCAAAGAGGCCCAATGTTTTGGTTTAGAAGCTGAAAATAACAAAAGGAGAAGTGAAAAGGAGACATAAGCCCTGAAGTCACATCCTACAACCTCCCAGTCGTGGCAACAGTTGTGGGAGGCAAGACTTCTGGGAGGTCATTGTGTCATTCAAGGCATAGCTGTCAGTAATGACAGTGGTATCCTCAAAAACAAACAAACAAATCAATAAATGGTCCTCGAACTTGAGAGGTGGATGTCCCATAAGGCCAGGCATGTATCATAGGTTAATCGTGACTTGAGTTCAGATTCCTAGCACCTAAGCAATCATTGGCAGTGCTCATATAAATCAAGGAAATATTCACATATCTGAATCCCAGGGGTGAGGAAATGGGGACAGCAGGATCCAGTTGGCTTGATGTTCATAACTCTAGTTGAATCTGTGATCTTCAGATTCAGTAAAAGAAACTTTGTTTCTAACATAAGATCAAGAGCTATGAGACATGCATAAACACCCTGTGGCCTCCACACATATTCATACTCATACACACATATACACTATATACTACACACACACACACACACACACACACACACACACACACACACACGCACGCACACACACAGAGTCATCATTATACCAGGTAAGGACAATGTGAAAAATTGTTGAGAAGTAACAATTCACTCAGTCAACATCTCTTCCACCAATTCATTGATCTCAGAGTTCCCAGCCTTCAATATTTCAGTATTTTTTCTGTGCTGTTCAATTTAATATATATTTATATATTTATTTAAAATATTTTTATACAGAATATACATTTTAAGGCAAGACCAGATCTTTTAACACAAAATGCTCCAATTATGGTTTTTCCTCCATCAGCTTTTTCCAGATCAGCTTCTTCCTTACCCAGTCAGATCGATAGGCTCTTTTTCTCTCTCTTTTTAGAATAAAAACAGGCACCTAAAATATGATAATAAAATAAAGTACAATAAAAGCAAAGAAGCCAGAAGAAGATAAAGCAAGCAAACATATACTTTAAATAAAGAACTAGGAAAAAGCACAAGAAACACAAACAGAAACAGAGACACACAACTTTGCATACACAGAAATCCCATAAAAACACTAAACCAGAAAACACATCAAACACACAAAGGTAAAGAGTAAACAAATAAATGCCCAACCAATGCATTATGAGACAAAGAATCTCCAAAAATACCACTGAGTTTGTTTTTTTTGTTCTCTGTCTCTTGCTGGGGATGGGGCCTGCCCTTAAGAGAAGTTTAATTAAGAGTTTTGTCCAGTAAGATTCCCTAATTTTTCATTGCAAGCAGTTATCAATTTAAGATACATTCTGTGTTAGGGGTAGAGGCCCAGAACTCTGCAGGGCCTTGACATGCTACTCCAGTCTTTTAGAGTTCTAATGTGCATCTGTCTTGCTTTGTTTAGAAGGCATCATTTCCTTGTTGTGTCACACTTTCTTGTTCTTCAAATCTTTCTCCTCATCTACAGAGTTCCCTGACCCACAGAAGAGGCGTTTGATGAAGACACGCCATTTAGCTTTGAGTCTTCCAACACCTTTCACTATCTACCCTTTCTCCAGCCATGCCGTGCATCTCTATATTTGTACAGAGATTCATACAGATAAAAACAAGGTATAACACATGGAAAGATTTCTCAATGCTTGCCAGTGACTCTGCCTTAGGGCTGTAGTATGAAATTAGTAAAATAAATAATTTTAAGCATTTCAGAAATATATTAAATATCTTAATGCATACAAACTAAAGAGAATATTCTATACTGAGTATATTATTGTACATGGTAAGAATTTGCACAACTACTTGCAATAGTGAGGGATATGGCCATCAGCCCTTTTCTGTCTGGGAAATGCTGTCTTCTATGAGTCATCCCCTCTGCCTCTTACATGCGTTCTGTATTCTCTTCCAATAAAGACCCTAAACTTTTAGGGGAGAAGTGTGGAAAAGCCATCCCATTAGAGTCTGAATGTTTTCATACTCGCCACATATATCGGCTGTGCTCCACTGCGGGCCTCATGGCCCCGAGGAGTTGGCCAATAAAAAACAGATGCCACCCTATTCTGGGTTTTGCTGTTGTCTGTTTCTCATTTGTTGCTGTTGTTTAAGAGACAAAAGAAAATGAATTTGGGTTAGTTGTGGTTGGAAAACCAGGGAAGTCTTAGAGGGATAAAAATATACCACATGAATAATATAAAAAAGAAAAATAGAAATGTAGATGGTTAGCATGCTATACTGAAAATTCAAACACTGTTGGCATATATGTGTGTGTGTGTATACGTACATACATATATGTGTATATGTATAATATATATTATATATACATACATATAATACATATGTATTATATGTATAAACTGTTAAACATATATAAAGCTCTTGGGAATTATAAATAAAATAATATCTGATTTATGAATATTTTGATTATCACAGAAGTCTAGAGAATCAAAATATGTGTTATTTTGAAATCTAGGCCATCATATACCACTCATGACTCTCCTCTCTGATCATTGGTAAAATAAAAATTCAGTTTCTTAAGAGGAGTCTACCATAAATTACTAGTAACTAAAAGGAATATGCAATATTATATGTTGTTTCAATTTCCTGTCAAGACATGTTGCCCTTTTAATATCTGGATATTTACCTACATAGCAGAGCTTGTTGGTAACTTCATCCATCAATGTTCTATGAACTTTTGAAAGATGAAATGTGACAAAACTATGTAAATATTCTGTACACAGTGCGTAAACACTAGCAGAATCAACCTGAATAATGGATCTTCATGTGTGGCTGCTGCTATGAATTTTTATTTGATTTGTGTGGGACACCATGTGCATTCGGAGGCACATGAATACTGTGGCACACGTTTGTTGATCATATAAAAATTTGTGGAAATGACTTCCTCCTTGTCTTATGTGGTTGTTGGTGATTTAACCCAGAAATTAAAGTTACCTTGCAAGCTGACTCATCTGTTCAGTCCATGTCTTTTGCTTATTGGCCATAAAAAGTTACAAAAACTACAGGGGAAATAAAAAGACTTTGTGAAAATACATTGATATGCACATACATATTTATCTGATTGAAAGCATGAATATTTGTGACTACATAAGCAAACAGAAATGATTAAATTATGCCAGACATAGTTTTTCAGATACTATATGTTTTTCAAGTGTAGTTGCATTCATTCGTTTATGTTACAAATTTAGGAAGGAGACAAGGAAAACAGTGCCATTCAGCAACAATCTCAATTTTCAGAAACACAGGCATTAACACATTACTATGCTCATATGAAATGTGATAATTTTATATTTAATACAAATATTATAATTATAGTTTCTGATTATATATGCACATGTTAAACAATTCCCAGGTTAAAATCAGAATTTACAGGTGAATAGATTACTACTGTTGTAAATATAAAACGAGTATATAGGAAAACTTTGTGTTTCTCATGTTTATATAAAGATAAGTTTTCCATTGCAAAAGAATTTTCAATTAACATTATGTGATTATCGTGGATTAAGTCAAAGAGGACACCATAGTCTCCTGATTGGCTTTCCCCAAAATTTATTTCAATCATTTTGTGAAATTTATATTACATTTTTTATATATAAATATCCAGCCTACATAGATGAATATAAATGTGTAACAAATTTAAATAACTTGAGAAAGCATTCTTCCAAACATCGGATGTAGTTTGAATAAACATGCTTTATAGTCATTTTACCTAATGTGTTTAGAATGAGTGCATTAATGTTTAATGTGATAAAATTATTTCAAATAAATTGCAAAGACACAATAATTGTTACATTAATAACTTTCTTAGACTGAACAACAAGCATTTATTCTTATTCTCTAATAGAAGTGTTATCTCATCATTCTCAAAATCTGAAAAAATAACTCTAAATCAAATCTTAAGTTTTATTACATATACTTGTTCTCACCCTGATAATCATGTCAAAGATACATTTATTGAAAACAGATTCTTCTCTCATACAATATATTCCAAACGTAGTTTCCTTCCCTGCACTCGTCCCAGCTCCAGTCAGCTCCTCCCCTCCCTCCTTTTTCAAGGATGTACGCCTCCTCCTTCTCCCTTCAGGAAAGAGCAGGTCTCCAAAAGACAACAGCCAAACATGACAAAACAAAACACAGGAAGACAAGGCAAAAGCCCTGATTCAATACGGACAAGAAAATCCATAGGCAGAAGAGATTCCTAGGAGCAGGCGAAAGAATCAGAGACAGGCCTGCTGCTACAGTTAGGAGTTTATTGCTACGATAAACAAATTAACAGACATAACACATGTGCAGAGGACTTGGTGCAGATTCTATGCGTGCTGCTTCAGTCTCTGTGAGCCCATATGCACTTTGCTTAGTTAATTCAGTGGGCTGTTTTTCCTGGTGTTGTCCATCCCCTTTGAGTCCTAAAATCTTCTGTCCCTTTTCCACAGGATTCTCCAGACTCAGAGTGGAGGGACCCCGCAGAGACCTCCAATTTAGACTCTCTCCCAGCATAATACCTGGCTATGAGTCTTTGTATCTGTCCCCATTTGCTGCGGGAGGAAGTCTTTCTGACAAAAACAAGATAGGACATCAATCTATGGCTATAGCAGAATTTTGTTAGAAATCATATTAAGGTTTTTTTTTTCAGTTTTATTTTTATTTTTTGGTTGTTTGTTTGATTTTGCCAGTCTTGTTTGACTCTACCCTAGGTCTCTGGGCTACTGATTCTCTAATTCCTGGGAATACAGGCAGTATAGGGCATGGACTAACTCTCACAATAGACTTCAAGTTAAAGCAGACATTCACTGGCCACTCTCACAAGTTCTCAGCAAGCATTGCCCCAGCCCATCTTAAAAGCAGGGCAGTTTTCAGTTCAAAGTTCTGTGGCTGGATTGGTGTCCAGGATTTTCTTTCCACAGCCCGCAGAATGCCTCCTTGTATAAAGAGACTAGAACAAAGGGATGAAAGCTCCAAGCAGACACTAGCTCACCCAACCAGTATATGTTCAAATGAGTTGCAATGGATGCTGTCCTAGACAATGCTACCATGTGGTCACTTTGTGGAGGGCAACCCTTTGTCCTTCCAACAGGCTGTTTTGTTGTTGTTGTTTTATTTTAGGGATCCAAGGGGACCTTTTCAGCTAAGAATTCAAGCAAATGAAACCCAGTCTTACCACTGGAAACCTTATCTGGTCACACAGATGGGCACTTCAGACTTCATTATCATCCATAACTACAAATCCTCACCAGGATCATCTTCCTACATTCCAAGAAGTTTCACCGCCACACCAAATAGTTCCTCAATTCAAGCCATTGCTTGTCACCCTCCCTCCATCCCTTGTCTTTCCATCCTTCCTCCCATGCCCTGAGTTCAGCTGCAAAATCCATTTTATTTCACCTTGCATGTGGATGCATGTGGCTTCCCGAGAGTCCACCTCTTTGACTAATCTCTCTGAGTCTATGGAATTTAGCTTCACTATCATTTAGTTAACAGCTAACATCTACTTAGTAAAGACATCTTTCTGTTTCTGGCTCTGGGTTACCTTACTCAGGATGATTTTATTTTTCTAATTGCATCTATTTGCCTGCAGATTTCACGATGTTTTTTAAACAGCTAAGTAACACTCCATTGTATAAATATATCAAGTTTTCTTAGGTTAAGGGACTCCAACCAAGGTTATTTTCACTCCGTGGCTACTATGAATAAAGCCTCAATGAACATAATTGAACAACTGTCCTTGTAGGATGGAGTGCCCTTTGTATATATGCCTAAGACTGATATAGTTGAATCTTGAGGAAGATGAATTCCCAATTTGCTAAGGAACTAATATATTGATTTCCAGAATGGCTGTACAAGTTTACACTCCTACTAGCCATGGAGAAGTGTTCCTCTTGCTTTTCCTCTTTTGCCAGCATGATCTGCCACCTGTGTTATTGATCTTAGCCATTCTGAGGGTTGTAAGATGGACTCACAGAGCAGTTTTGATTTTCATTCGACTGATAGCTAATGATATTGAGCATTTCTTTAAGTGTTTCTTGGCCACGTGAGATTCCTTAATTTAAAATCCTCTGTATATATCTATATACCATATTTAATTGGATTATTTGTTGTTTTAAATATCTGGTTCTTGAATTCTTTATATATTTTGGATATTAGCCCTCTGTCAGATGTGGAGTAGATAAATATCTTTTCCCACTTTGAAGATGGCTGCTTCTTCTAATTGATGATGTCCTTTACCTTATAGAAACTTCAGTTTCCTGAGGCCCATTTGTTCATTGTTGATATTAGTATCCATACTATCACAGTTCTGTTCAGAAAGATGTCTCCTGCACCAATGTATCCCCACTTCCTGTTCTATCAGCTTCTGTATCTGGTTTTATGGACTTTTGATCTACTTGAACGTGAGTTCTATACTGGGTGATACATATGGATCTCTTTGCATTCTTTTAAATGCAGAACTCCAGTGTGACCAACACAATTTGTTGAAGATGCTATCTTTTCTTTCCAGTGTATATTTCTGGCTTCTTAAATCAGGTGTCCATAGGTGTATGTATTTATCATTTACTTAACAGCTAATATCCACTTATAAATGAGTCTTTATTTCAATTCCACTGATCAATGTGCCTGCTTTTGTGCCAATGTTCTGTGGTTTTTATCATTACAATTCTGTAGTAACTTGTAAAATCAGTTATGGTGATACTTCCAGAAGTTTTTTTATGGTTCAGAATTGTTTTACCTATACCTGTTTTTTTTTTTTTTTTATATTGAATAGAAAAATATCTTTTCAACATCTGTAAAGAAATGTGTAAGAGATTTTGATTGGTATTTCTTTGAATCTGTAGAGTGATGTGGTTGGATGGCCATTTTTACTAGGTTAATCCTCCCAATTCATTAGCATGGGAGATCTTTCTATCTTCTGATACGGTCTTCAATTTCTTTATTTAAAGTCTTGAAGTTTGTATCATACAAGTATTTTACTTAATTGATTAGATATACCCCAAGATACATTACAATACTTAAAAGTTTTAACTAAAGTTATAAGATAACTTAAACAAATCAAAACAATACAAATTGGAAAGGAAGGATTCATAGTACCATTATTTGCAACTAATATAATAGTATAGATAAGTAACTCCAAAATTTTTACTAGGAGACTTCTAGAGCTAATAAACTCTTTCAGCATTGTGGCTGGATACAGGATTAAATTAAAAAAAAAAAAAACTGTAGCACTCCTATATACAAATGTTAAATGTACTGAGAAAGAAATCAAGGATACAACACCTTTCAGAATAGCCTAAAATAAATAATAAAAAAATTATCAAGTGAATAATATTTGATTTGCTTCAGATGTACAGTTCAACACTATATATTTTATTATTTGTCTGGGAATACAACCCAGAAGTGTACCATAATAAACTGCTAATGAGATAGAATAAAAGAATTCACCACATTTTCATCAGATTCATTTTTTTCCTTTCCCTCAAAGATGAACCATTACACTTTATGAAATCTTTCCATGTAATGATCTGCCATTTGAACCTATTGTCAATTACCAGCTCCACAGAAACTAATAACTATGGGGTTACTACACAAATTAATGACAGTGACCGGCTCTCCCTTTTCTTCCGCTACTCCAGTTTCCACAAACAGAAATCGGCTCACATTGAGTTCCTCATAAATTGCTTATTAAGGTGTTAACATTACACTCTCAGTGCTTCTTGACATTCCCTGGGTTTTAGATGCTTCATATCATGCCATTTTATTATCACACTTGTTCTGCATTATAGATTGGCTGTGAGACTCAGTACTACCTTCCTAATTGGTGTCTGCTCCCTGAATATGATTCGCTTCACAATGTCGACTCTTCTCCTCATCCCTCTGTGTTCACTTCCTCACCGGTGAGTATTCATAATGAAGGATATCAACTTTAAAATTGAAATCTTATTGCTTTGAAACTACCAAAAAATCTCATCATTAAACTACAGGGACTGTTCAACCAGAAAATATTATTGTAGTTCATATTTGTATTAAAATAACCAATTTTAAAGTGTTTTATATTTGAAAATAACCAGGAAAAGTCATTGTTATAAATGAAAACTTAAAGGACATATTTAATATATTGTCTTCTCTAAAGGATATGTTTTATATGCATTATATTTAATCATATAGATAATTTTATTTTTACCCTCTTAAAATTATTTATTGTTTGAATAAAGCAATGTAGACTTTAAAAATATAAACATATATTAAAACTTGTCACTTGATAAATTGTAGTATCTTACTGTTGTTTGACCTTTCAGGTGAAGCACATAGTTATACCCAGATAGGACACAAGTATAGACTAAATTAAGAATCTCACCTCAATCCAGCTTGGCAAAGCCAAATATAAAAATTCCTACGTTCACTCTTATAGGAATATTAGTTAAATATGACTTATAGAAGTATGAATATTAGAAGCAGCTGCAACACCTAAAGCCTGCATCTCTGGAGCTTCATACTTGACCTGTAGGTTATTCAATATATGTTTCTTCTCCCCATAAACTGTGTTTTTTTTAAATTTCTTTTTGTTTGTTTGTTTGTTTGTATCACCATGCATACAGGAATTGTGAATCTTTCAAGATTCAGTCCTAGGACTTTGAGATATGTCGAGATCCATTAATGAAAGAATTGAACATTCTAAAGAATGTCTTTTAGACTTATTTCAAGAGTTCTCATTTGAAGTGGAAATTTTTGGTTTCTTTGGGGACTCAGTTGTATCATGTGATGTTTTTCTGGAAGTTGTCTTATGAGAGGATGTTTTGCTGAGGCAGACACTTGAGGGGACCTGTGATGTTTGGAGAGAATATAAGTATAACTCAACAGACAGTGAACGCTGCTCTTTCATTGATTCAATTTGATATGTTTTGCTGTTCTTCACTGATCTTCACTTGCCAAGACTTCATAGAGGGAAATGTGCCAGAGAAATTCATATTACATTCTGGCTGCTTCTTGCTGCTTCTGCAGAATCATGCCAATTCGGTGGAGCCTTGCAGTTTCTTCTGGATTCGGTGGAGCCTTGCTGTTTCTTCTGGATTGAGCACCTGCTACTGATTCGTGTTTGGGGTTTTGGACTGGGTTGCTAATATTCTGATAACAAAGATTAGAATCACCCCAAAAAAACTGCTTCTAAACAGGTCCACATTCCCATTTCCTTTTAATATTTCTTTTCCCTTACCTTTGGTACGTGGGCTAGAAGGAATATTGAAGCATTTAAGAACCCTCATTAAAGTAAATTTTGAAAAATCTAAGCCTACACGCGCACACACACGAGTGTGTGTGTTTGTGTGTGTGTGTGTGTGTGTGTGTGTGTGTGTGTGTGTGTGTGTGTGTGGTTATTTGGATCTCAGGAATCTAATTTCTTGAGTTCTTTGTATATATGGAATATTAGCTCTCTATCAGAAGAGTTGGTAAAGTTCTTTTCCCAATATGTTGGTTGCCATTTTGTCCTATTGTGAGTGTCCTTTGTCTTACAGAAGCTTTGCAATTTTATGAGGTCCCATTTGTCTATTTTTTATCTTAGAGTATAAGCCATTGGTGTTCTGTTCAGGAAATTTTCCCCTGTGCCTGTGTGTTTGAGGCTCTTCCCCACTTTCAAGGGTCCACACGTACTAATCAAGAAATATAAAGCATGTAGATTTACTTTCATACAGATGAAATGTTTAGAGATACATTATTGTCATTTTCCCACTTTCCTGTGATTTCTGCTCATATGCTTTTCCATAAGAGAAAGCGAGAAACACTTTTGCTGTTGCTGCTGCTGTTTTAACAATGTGTGTATTTAGTCTTTATATGTAACAGGTATTCCAAGTTTATCTCTTCAGTCAAGAATCATACTGTGTTCCTTTCTTCAGATTTAGTTTGAATATGCCTTCTTCTAAACTTATGTAAAATCATCCCTTCCCCTGTTTGATAGAATGAAAAGGATGTGAAACTCTCATGAGTACAGGGATCCAGAAAACGTTCTCTCTCTTCATTCACATCCTCAGTTTTGAACCTCTCAAAGTATTTCAAAATGATGCAGCATAACATTATTTTGCCCAGTACAATTTGACCTTTGTCTATATTACTTAACCATTGTCTAAATATGAAGCATCACCTAAGCTCTTTCATTTGAATGCTTGGTTTCCAGCTCACAGTGCTGTTTGTGATGATTATGGAACCAGTAGTTTTAGAACCATGATGAAGGAAGTGGTTTTAGAGACAGATAGTGACATTCACTATCTGACCCTACTCCCAGATCAGTTACTGCTTTCTAGATTTTAATGCAAAATAATTAATGGCCCACCCATTTAGGATTTTCCCTGACATGGTGGACTGTATTGTCTCAAATTAGAAGTTGGATTACTCTTTTCTAGTTCTAAATTGCCTCTTGTCCAATATTCTGTTGTAGCAATGTGAAAGTAATACTAATGGAAGACATACTTGTCTGTTTTATTACCTACTAGTACCTAGAAGTCTTCTGTTTCTTTGGACTAAATCTGTGTGTGTGTTAGTGTGTGTGTGTGTGTGTGTGTGTGTGTGTGTGTGTGTGTGTGTGTGTGTGTGTTTGAAATTAATAATCAACGAAAAAGAGGTTATTCACGAGAACGAGGAGGCATTGGGGAAGAATGATCAATGGTAATGGGGAGATGCTTGAGAGAAGTGGTGCAGGGAGTGTGAATAATTCTATTTCATCTAAAAAATAAGTATCTGAGCTGGGTATGGTGCTCACAACCATAATACTAGCACTACAGAGACTGAGTGGAAAGTATCACTATGAATTTAAGGACAGTTGGGATACATAGTGAGGTACACACCAGGCTGAACTATAGAGTGAGAACCTGTCTCAAATGAGCCAATAGACATACAAACAAACAAACAAAAATCACAACAAAAAAGAATCCAACTTATGAGAAGCTCATAATTCATTGGGTAGGTAATAAACACCACTGCAGCATCTAACATGAATTTATAGTGTTCATTCCTTTGAAGATATATGGATTAGTTGTATGTTTTAGTTATTTTGTATATAACAAATTTGATTTTGGTAAAATTTTAATTCCCAATATGTTGACTTTAATACTAATGAACCTTAATATATTTTTCTGTAAATGTAACTTTTATTTTGGTTATGTAATTGTCCTTTCAGGGGCTTACTGCTGAATAAGCTCATCTGTTCCTACTTCTTTCTGAACTCTCACTGGCAGGTTCAACTCACCTGTTCTGGCTCAAACTCCTCTCCAATCTGATTGATTCAAACTGGTTCCTCTCAGCTTCTCACGGAACTGTTGTGCATGGCCTCAAACTACCTCTAAAATCTATTTTAATCTTCTGGCTCCTATTCTCTGGCTTCAGCTGCCTCTGTTTACTTGCACTGAACCGCACGAACCCAAGAACAAACTCAACTCCACTGCACCGCACTCACTGCATTGACTGAATTAACTCAACTCAACTGAATGAACAGAACTGACTGATTAGAACTCAGAGATCTGCGTGCTTCTGTCTCCTGAATGCTGGAATTAGAGGCATTAAACTTCTCCTAGACCTAAGCTTTTCTTTACTTGAAAGTGCTCTAAGCAGGCTAACCTTAAACTCAGGTATCAGCTTGCTTCTTTCTCCTGGGATAATGGTATGTCTTTATTCCAGCCAGATCACAAAGATCTAAAAAGTCTTTGGATAAGACCCCTTCCCAGAGCAGGCATGTTGCTGGATTAAAATTCCTCTATATTCCTCAAAACATTTTTTGTGCATATATATGGTATTACTATATTCTTTTTTTCTAAATATTCTTAGACAAAATAAATGAAACAAAATGTAGCTGTAGTCAGCTAAGATAATCAGAACCAGGCCACACCTGCATGACCTCAGTACTATTTCCAGATGAGACAGTGTATTCTGCCAGAAGATAATCTAAACAGGAAGCCAACCAAGGTGACAGTGAGGTGTGAGCAGTAGGCTCTGAAGCTTTGAATAGAACACACACTCAGACTTCGGCATCTGGTTCCTACTTTTGCCAAATGTGCCTTGTTTGCATTCACAGCTGTTAAAGTGTTTGTTAAAAGAGATAGACTAGGGAGAAGAAAGAGATTGGTGAGATCCATGCCAGCTTCTATGGGAGGCAATGTCAAGCCAACATGCAGTTTATTCACAATAATAATTTGCATTAGTAATCAGTTGTCATTTTTTAGAATAGCAGTGGTGTATGGTGGGCATGAACTTCAGGCTATAGCAGGCAGTGTTCTGTTTTATCACTTATCACAAATTTATAATTGTGCCAATTTAATTAACACCTAAAAGGCAAATGCATCTGCATTTACTTCAAATAATATAATACGACAGTTTGAATTTAGATATTAAAGACAGGCTTTCATATATGTTTCTAATCATATTTATTATATTGGCTTTTCTGCACATATTATTAAATAAAGTGCCTATCAGGTGCTAGTCAATAGTTGAAAATATCAACTACTAAATACTGAATTAGTAGTATATGCATTAGTAATAAACTTGTGTATTTACTCCATAATGTAATTCTTTAGCAGAAATTCATTTTGAAATACTTTCATAGTAGAATGTCATACTATTCATGTATTCACATAATAGTCATCAGGTTAAATTACTGCATTCCATATTTTCCTTGGTAATATGAGTATGAAATAACAAAAAAACGTGGATCATATATACTTGACAATAAACTCATCAAAGTTAAATACTTGTTTTTAAAAAGCAAAGACTTTGAATTTTGAATAATGTACATAATGTATATAATATTACTTATGTTTCAGGATATAAATTCAACTTTACCCTTTGAGACTAATAACTGCTGACTATACCGTCTTCTCTTCCTCTGCAGTGCTGTGTTAATCTATACTGTATGTAGCTATTCCTTATGGTACCAGGTCTCATCTCCTATAAATGTCCTGTAAAAACATCCTACAAAGTTTAAGTAATTGAGGAAGCATCTTTGTGATCTTATGATAAATATCCCGACCTTATGATCATAATACCCTTGATCATTTTACTAGCGGGGTGGTGGGGATTGGAACTTTTACATTTGAGAATACAACCAAAAGATTCAGCTATTTTTCCAACCTAGAAAAAGGCCCAAGAAACTCTAAATATTCTCTGAATGATGGTCTCTTTTTCTAAAACTTTGTGACCCTCTTATTCCAAAAATTGTTTCAAAAGGACAGAAAGTAAGAGAGATTCACTTTGCTTGTCATAAAGAAAGAGTATCCTGCTGTGTTCATGATAAAAAGAATAGAAAAAGTTTCTTTTGTCATAACTTTTTCTTTGTCATTAAAGATTCTCTAGTGATCATAAGGAGGTCTCACCTAGACTTGTGACAATCAAACTAATGACAATGACCCTGATAATAAGAAAGGTTACTTCACCTACATGATTTTTCTATAAAGTATAACTGGTATTATATTTTAATATAGCCTTAAAGAAAGGTCAATAACATGGATGAAACTTATTTTAAAAAAAATGTTTGATACTTACTAAATTGTATTTAGTTTAAAAACTAGCCCAAGGTAAAAAAAATAATTTAAATATAATATTTAAATTTTTGACTTAAATATAAACTCATTCGTACTAAATAAAATCCAAGTTAAAGTTGTTTAAAAACTATGAAGTTGTGATTGTTATAAGATCCAAATTTTGAAAGTAAGATAATACCCATTTAGAAACATAGCTACTTCGTCACTCCTGTTGCTCTAGACGTGTCTTGAACTCCTTTTTGAGAGTAACGTATTTCTTGCCTCATACCCGACGAATTACAAATTTCCATTGTCTCAAGTGAGAACAATATGTGTCAGAACACGGTCCAAGAATGGAGTCCTGTGAGATTTCCCGGTGCGTGTGAGAAAACTACAAGAAACCAACACAGGAGTTTTGTGATCTCAATTTCTTCCAAAGCACATAATTGTTCTCGGATTATGTTGTCATGCCCTTCCCAGGCACGGCAGTGCTAGTAAGTTTACTCTAGATTATTCATTAGAGCAGGCTATTATATATGGTCAATCATGGAAGAAAACCAGGACAGGAACTCAAGACTGGAACCTAAAGGAATCAAAGGAAGTCATGGCTGTGGAGGATCACTGCTTACTGGCTTTTTTCCACTGGTACTTTTGTTTTGTTTTGTTTTGTTTATTTTTGTTCTTGTTGTTTTGTTTTTAATATTAGTTCTTGCTTTGGAGTTCTGGTGATTCTCTCTATGTAGACAATGATGGCCTGGAATTCACAGAGATCCTTCTGCCTTTTTCTGCCAAACTGCTTGGATTAAAGTTATGTACTACCATGCCCAGCTGCCCAGCTCAGTCCTTTTTTTTTTTTTTTTTTTGTAATACAACCCAAGTCCAGACCAGAGGCCCAAGAATTGCAATGATCACAATTGGATGAGTTCTCACCCAGAAATCATCCCTCAAAAAAAAAAAAATCTCCAAAATCTGTCTACAGACTAATATCATTTCAGATGGGGCAAACACTACATGGAAAACTGGCAGCTGAGCCTGTTCATGTGTAAAAGTTAATATTTAACTGTTTTTTTGCAGCGTGAAAGCTACAGCATTGAAGAGATCATGGAGACAAAATTAGGTTTTCATGGTAAGAGGACAGGAAAGGCTGATGTTAGTGTGTAACTTCATTCTCGGTAGAAATCCGTTCAAACTCACATATGTATATACAGCACACATACAGGCGTAAGTGACAAGGACATCCTGCAATACAGGCAATGCATTTTCAGTTAGTTTTATTGAACAGAAATCACTCTTGTAACTGAAACCTTTGCCACTGTTTGCTATGCAGGTCAGGTGGTCTCAAGTGTAAATCCGGGTATATAATATTAAGGACAGTTTTGGAGCTGTCTGATGTGAAGCATATAAAGTCTTAACTGCCACCGATAATGTCAACTTAAATTATTATTTCCATTTCAGCACAGATTATAGGACAAGAAGACATAAATGGAAATTAAAAAATAAATTCAGCACATATTTCAGAAAGTACCTTTTCATGTGGAGAATAATAAATGCTAAGAAGAGCCTGCAGGCAAAGTTGTTGAGGCAAAAAGCCGGAATGTCATTCAAGAAACAATTAGATGCCATCCTTGGGGAAATGGAGTACAGAAAAGGATATGCCTTGATGGACCAAATGACCTTTATTTTCTCTCCAAAAATCTCTCATGTTCGTATAATTCTAATGGAGAAATATTTCAGCAATTTGGCCTCCAGCAATGTCAATTCTTACCTGAATTATTCACCTCACAAGTTCACTGCTGAAGAATCTCTCTCACAGAGCTACCAAGATTGCATATTGACCAGTTGTAATTCCCAGTGTTCTTGTTCACAAACACTTCTTTCAGAGGGAGGCCTCAGGTTTGTTAGTTTAAAGAAAAAAGAACTTGATTATAGAATAAGCATGTTTTCAAGCCAGTGTGATTGAAACACGCCTTAAATTGGAGAAGTGAAGCTTAACTAACTTCATTAATTATGGAGACCATGGGGATTAGTTACAACCTCATCTTAGCAAAAGTTATTTCACCACACAGCTGCATCTAGTGCAATGTTGCTTATATAAATGTGCTTTATTATTGTTTTGGATATGCTAATGGTCTATCTTGAGCTATTGATTTTATTTCAAGAGAATATTATGGACATCAAAATGAGAAAAGTAACTAGGGACCTAAAATACGTGATCACTTGAACAAATGCATTTTTATAGTAGCATAGTTTAGAAAGCAGAGAAGTGATACCAAAAAGTACAAATTAACTTAGCTCATTTGAAGAAATTAGGAAACCAGTCTTCTGTGGGTTTCTGGTTTTAGAGACATTTAACATAATAAAAAGTTATTGAAAAAGGGGGAAAAAGGGATATTATAAAAACTACTGTTCCTAAGATGATAGAAAAGGAAACAAAAGAGCAGATTTTTTTTAATTGTCATCTAAATGGGCTCCTAGATATCCTTTACATATTGAAACTTGGTGACATTGAAAGAATATTTTCCAAAGCTAAGGGAAGGTCACATATTAGACAGCTCTAAACCAAAAATAAGGAAAGAAAGAATGAATGAAAGAAAGAAAGAAGGAAGTGAAATTTTTTTGATGCGTTTAAATCCATGAAACAAATGTTTTACAAGTAGCCACTAGTGAAATTCATAACAAATGACATAAAAACTATATGGCTTCTATACAATGCAAATTTCTAAGATCATTTATTACATCTATTAACATAAAAATTATAACTGACATGCCAAGATAAATAACTTTATGCAATAAAAAAGAGTATGCTAGCTAGTGAATTAAAGAGTGAAATTTGAAAAATAATCCAAATGTAAAAATATTTTGTTATATCACAGGATTGATGGACTGAGTTACTCAAACTTTTAATTAACTATATACCATTATAGTTGTGTTCAGTATGATCTTCCAACTGGCAGAATGACTATATTCTCCATAAAAGTAGATTTTAAAGTGTTCTACAGAAAAATCATATGACAAAATCACAAATCTACAAACAAAACAACAACAACAACAAACCAATAACTTAAGTAATGCTGTGCCAGTCTTACTCAAACAATATTTCTTGGAACACAAGAGAAAACACTTATATACTGTTTGTTTGGTATTTTTAAGATTTATTTATTTATTTTATGTATGTGAGTACACTGACACTCTCTTCAGACACACCAGAAGAGGGCATCAGTTCTCATTACAGATGGCTGTGAGCCACCATGTGGTTGTTGGGAATTGAACTCAGAAACTCTGGAAGGGCAGGCACTGCTCTTAACCACTGAGCTATCTGTCCAGCACTTAGATACTGTCATGTAAGTAAATACATTCACTTATGATACCTATTTTAGTTAAGTAAGTATAGCAGTATCATAAAAGATTGCATAAGTCCCAAATACATATGATTATTTATAAAAATAATTATTTCAGTTGTTACAGCATTATTAGTATTACAGCATTATATTAGTTGTACATTTTAGAATAAAATAACATTTATCAGTGTTTAGATCAATTTTCTGTTTGAAATAACTCTAAAATATTCACATATTTCATCAATGGATTGCATTATTGTTCTGAATAATTTTGATAATACTCATAATGAGTAAAATTTTATTTTATTTTGAAATTACCTACATTTATTTCCACCAGTATATTTAGCATAACACAAAATCTATTATGTGGTTACCATATGTATACCAAATATAGTTGTAAATAATATTTTTTAATGTTGCTGTTTCACATCCTAGCTTTTTCAGAGTTTCCTATGTTACAGTTTTCTGTTTAGTGATGAATACTGCATATTAATGCATTAACATTATGTCGACTGTCTTTATTTAGGATTAAGAGAAATTAAAAAATTTTATATGATTGAAAAATCCATTATTCCTCTTGGAGAACACTGAAGTTATACATGATTTTATGATTTTTGAAACAGATATGGCATAAAATTCTTGAATCTTGTTTTCTATGAAGCTATACAAGGTACCTAGCAAGTGAAGATTCTAGATAATTAATTCTTGAGATAATAAAATGCTTACCACATGGAGAAGTGAAGTGTATATTCTATTTCTATTACAGCAGGTCTGGTGTACTTCGTCTGCCAGTAGGAAGCTGAACTGTCCTCTGAGCAGGGAATAAGGATGATTATAAGAAAGACTGAAAGAAGACCCAGAGACAAAACTTAGAAATCAGGAAGGCTGTCAAGTCAATACTGCGGCAGCTCTGAGTTTAATTCTCTTAGGCTTTATATACTTTACAGTGTCACAGTGTCATGGGAACCAAAGCCCAAAGCTAGCAGAAACCATGACTGACATACATTGGATATCAGTTTCCATCTGGAGACCTCCTTGTTCCTCCCACCAAGACTAACAGAACATTCAGCCTTGACTTCAGCTTCAAGTGTAGCTCCTCTTACCTTTCCATGTGTTAGCAGGCCAGGAAATCTACCAGCAGGCCCTGACCTGCCTTGACTCTGTCCGACAAGCAGGCTTTCACAGAAACAGGCAAAATGGCCCCCAATATTCTGGGTAGATAAGAGCAACAAGATCTTACTGAGAAGAATTAGAATAGCCAGCAAACTACATTAACTTCCTTCATCTGCATTAGAGAGTAAAGGGGACCACAAAGGAAGAGGAGAGAAAACAATTAGTTTCATAGGTCTAGAATGCTTTACCTTAAGTATGCTTCATGGTATTCTCTGATATTCCTGAACAAGTCAGAACAATGTAATGAGACAATTTGGGAGATAAGAAAATAGAAAGATGGGGGGTCGGAGGAGGGAGGAAGGGAGGGAGAGAAGGAGGGAGGGAGGAAGGAAGGAAGGAAGGAAGGAAGGAAGGAAGGAAGGAAGGAAGGAAGGAAGGAAGGAAGGAAGGAAGGAAAGAAGGCAGACAACATGAAAGGGTATTTAATGGAGTGCAGATAAATAAAAAGGTAGATATTTACAGTAGAGTGTTAGGATGAGGGAGCTCCAGGCTTAATATGAAAGTCCAGGCTGGTTTGTGCCTTTGTGAAAACCCAGCAACAGAATATCTTTCAGAAGTGTCTAACACCCCTTGTCAATCCCTTTAAGACTTTTCTTCTGGCCTCTGAGAGAATCTTCAGTCCCATTGTAGCCTGGTATAGTTAGTTGGATGGTGAGGTTTAACATCTGGTATAGGAAAATGTGATTTCTTCTCTATACTCGCAGGGATCATTCAGCACACGAGCCAGCTTTTCCTAGCCTGGGTCTCATTTTCGTTGGGATGCATAATGATAGAGCAACCCCAGCTTTCTCTCAACTCTTTGACTAGCTCGTTGGCATAAGCAGACAACTGTCCATTGGAGGATGCCAGAACAATGTGCAAAGGACAAGATCACCACCCCTTCTTTTTGATGCTATTGTAAAGCGGCAGGATATTAAGGGAAGTAAAGAGATCACAGGTGAATTCATGGTTTGAGCCTGTGGTGTGCATCCATCTATCTTGGAGCTTGGCTTTGCAGTAGAGAATAGCACACTATAGGTTGAATTGCTTGCAAAGTAAGGAACATTAAGGGCTGTTTTCTATCATTATCCTCATCTAAATAAAGAGACTTCAGAAGAGATTAAAGGATGTAACACAGAAACTCAAAGGCACAGGGTGACATAAATAATCGTAAATGTGACTCCTTGGACGATTATGGATGACAGTACAAATTTTGTTTGCTGCAAGAAATCAGAGATGCTGTGTCAAAAGCTCCATTAACAGTGTCTCCCTATTCAAGGACATGGAAATGCCACTTTTTTGTATGAGATTCGTTGGGAATATCATTTTTTGCATTGTTGTGTTATGTTTTCATTTGTTTTATTATCTTTGATCTAACATACATGAGTACTATGCTTGCTATTTCATGTTACTGTCTTTCAACTGCAACCCCTCCCATGCACCCTAAACTCTCTCTCTAATATGTGAGCTCTTCTTTAATTACTGTTTAGGACTGATTCCTTGGGAAAAGAAAAAAACTATCACTTATGATTCTACATAAGCCATTAATTGCCTATAGTTCTTTAACTAGGCATGGGGTCTTGTGAAAGTTCTTTCAACCACTTCAGTTATTTCAACTGGTTTTTTCATTTTGAATGTCTTGGTTAGGCAGCCACATATTTGAAATGTTGAGTGCATCTTCCGGTCATATGTAGAAGAGACTATCTTGTAGCAACTTTCCTAGTTCACTATCTCCAACAACTTTCAGCCATCATTTCTGTTTTCTTTTGTAAGCCTTAAACATGGGGCTTGCATTGTTGATGTATCAGTAAAGAACTGTAACCCTATTGTGAAATGTTCTTTGTATTTTGACCAGTTATGGATTTCTGTGATGCTTAGCATATGTTTCAAAAAGAGGTTTCTTTCCTAAGGGGCAAAAGCACACTTATTTTTAATTATAAGTATTATGAATACAGTCAAAGAGTATACTGATTTGGGAAATCATCAGTAGTTGGTTCACCTCTACATTAACTTACCAGCCTATGATGAATTTTCTCATATTAAGAGGGCCTTAATTTCAATTAAATAGTTGTTGGTTATTTTAAAGATTTACATTTCAGTAATTATTGGACACCAGGGCATATTTTGCAATGCTGATTATTTTTAAGTTTGTAGACTTTCAGATAGGTTGGAATATTGATTGTGGGTTTCCTTCCCCCATTTGCTGCTTAGAAAGCACCTTAAGATATTATAAAGTCTAATCCTCAGGGAGAAAGTTTCTAGGTCTTTTCTAGTTCTGTTCCTCTGAGCTCTGCATCTGAAATGTGTAGTGTCTTCAGCAACAGAGTTTTAACTTTATATTCTTGGAAGCAACCAGAAGCAACATTACAGAATTCAATTTTATTCTTATACTATGAATATGAGATAGCATCAGGAATTTCAGGTTGAATACTATTCTCTCAACACCACCCACCACCAGCTACATACATTGTGACTCTGAGGTGGTTTTATCTATAACTATAACTGATATCTTACTCTTTGGAGTTTCTACAATCTCTTTGATGCTCCTCCTGTCCAATTCCTATTTGACACTTAACTTCTGGAGTTATATTCATCATAGATTTCAAAAAGCAATTCATCTTTTTCTTACTATTGGAAGGGAAGCAACTTTTACCATATCTGTGCAGAATAGCTAAGGAAAAAACTCACACTGTCTCATGAGAATTTTCCTGAGGAAACAAGAAAATGATAGAGAAATTTTGATGAACATGTACAGAGATTCAGAGACTTAAACATTGAATGCTTAAAACTTACTAAGGTACTAAAGTACAAAAAAAAAAAAAAAAAGACTAAAGTCTCAGCAACATTTGGATAATTTTGAGGATGCAAACTTATTTTCATTATTTTCCTATGTACTCAAATTTGAGAAACTTCCTCTCTTCTGAGATAAAGACTATGTCTTTCCTTTATGGATATTAACATATGACAGACTTATATATGAACTCTGTTTACTTCTATTATTTTTTATTTTAGATTTCTCTTTTGTAGTTATATTTTAGTATACATTTGATTTTTGATACATGATAATGCTATTTACTTTTATTTTTTTGTTACAGTTAACTAGATGGCTACATTCCAATAATCATTATAAAATTAAGGAGAGAATTAGAATAGAATGATTAAAAAAAAGAGTTCAAAATAAAGGATGTAGAAAGAGGGTCAGCTAACAATAAAATCCTTTAAAAAAACATATAGAAATATATCATTTTAGAAATGATATATTTTCCTAAAATACATCCATATATTAAAAAAATTAAATGAAGTCACCAAATGATGGAGGAGACAATGTCACAGCCAGATGTCTTGCGGCATCAAGTAAAATCCCCAGTGCCTGAAGAAGTCCTATAGAAGTCTCTCAAACAACACAGGCGATTCCCAAGGTTATTGGTTACTACCTTAACTTGATGCGAAGGTACTATTATTAAAGACACAAATTACATATGATATTTAACATGAAGGAATAGAGATTTTGCCAAAACATAAGCTTCCCCTCTACAAACTCTAATGAATGGGTCTAGAAAGTTCTTTGCTTGGTACCAGAGGATTAAATTCACTGTCAATATCACCCATGTACTAACCTTGTGACTTGCTATAGTCACATGTTTGAAAGATATACTGAGGAATAGTTGCACAAAAGTTATGAGAGTGACTAACTGCTTTTTTGATTGGAATTAAGGCACACTTGGTGAGTATAGACTCATACCTCATATCTCATCATAGACATGCCATGAGCCTAGCACAATCCTATTACTATTTGCTGAAGAGTGATAGCAATATAAATGACCGCTAATGAAACATTTTTATACCAATAAAACAGAGGACCCATCAACTATCATCAGAGAAATTTCTTCTTGAAAGAGATGGAAATTGCCACAGATGCACAAAACTCGGCCATGTGCTGTGAGTTAGGAAGTTTGAAGCACCTTACCTTAAATATCCAATCTTTGTCAACCCTCCTCCTCTCAAATCTCAGTTATCTATGCTCAAGAGAAAGTAGAAAGATTGAAAGAGGCGTAGCTGGTGCATCTACCAAGTAAACAGCATGTTTTAGAACCCCACACAATGATATGCATGGGAACCCAAGGAAACTAATATGTGCGAGAACTGCACAGATTCAACCAAAAAAAAAATTCCATCCCTGGCATCTATACGCCAAACATAAATGCACTCACATGTATAAAAGAAACACTACTGTAGCTTAACTTTTGTTAAAGATCAGCTAACCATAAATGCATGTTTTTATTTCTGGGCTTTCTAGCCTGTCCCCCTGTTTCATTTTTATTTTTTAAAATCTGGGGTCTGCAGAGATGGCACAAAGTTTAAAGCACTTCCTGCTCTTACAGAGGCCTTGGTTCAGCTCTCAAAAGCAATATGTTGGCTCATAATCATCAGTAATTCTACCTTGGGGGATCTGACAGCCTCTAGCATCTATAAGTTTGCAAGGGTACATATGCATACTTGAAGACTAATGTGCACACACATCAAAATATCTTCAAATCTGTTAACAAGTGTCTTTCTCATTTTATGGCCTATTTATTTATTAAATGTATTCAATATTTCATACATATTTTTAATAAATTCTGTCTACTATTACCACCACTTGAATTTCCCCTATCTTTTTTTAGCATGTGGAAAAACTATCAGTTCTCTTTCTCATATCTATGCCTTTGACAGGTGGCTCATTTTAATGCTTCAGTGGATAGTAGTCTGTCATGAGATTTACCTTCTTTATAATACCTTTCTGAATGCCTATGAATCAAACAAATACTTAAGGAATGGAACTCAAGCAACCAAAATTGGCAATGAAGCTACTGACTAACTTGACTTCATTTGATTTTAATAACATGCAGGGCACTAGCCTAGAGAAACACCTATAAATTGTTTCCATTTCTAGCCCTTTGGCATGAAGGAAAGACAGAGTAGGAAGCTAATTTATTAGAAGCCCAGTTTTGGCCTGACCCCCCCCCCCGGTCCTCCTGGAGGCTGGACCACCAACCAAAGAATACACATTGAGGGACCCATGGTTCGGACCACATATGTGGCAGAGGAGGGCCTTGTTGGCCATCAGGGGAGGAGAGACCCCAGCAAAGGGAAATGTCAAGGTGGGAATACGGGAGTGGGTGGGCGGGTGGGTGGGAGGTGGAATATCCTCATAGAGGTGGGGGAGGGGGAGGGAATAGGGAGTTTCCAAAGAGGAGACCTGGAAAGGGGGAAACATTGGAAATGTAAATAAAGTATCAAAAAAATAAAAAATAAAAAAAAAAACAAAGAAGTCCAGTTTTGGTCTGGAGGTTGTAAAAGATCCTTCATGAATAGATCATTGTCTGAATTCTAGAGGAAATATTCAGGAGGAAATCACCTACAGACATACAGAACTAAACAATTTTGATTAAGGATTGTACTGTCCAATATGTTATCTACCCCAAATATAGGTAATAGTTACTGGGGGCAAAACAATCAAAAGTAACACTAAAAAGACTGAAACTGGATCTTTCATATCTAGTGTGTTCCTATTTATTTATTATTCTGTAAACTATTTCCTATTTCCAGCTACCACATAAGTACCACAGCTAATGAAAGAGATGAATATATGCGTGTAACAGTTATATCTAGAGTCACATATGTATTTGAAACACAATAAAATTTAAAGTAAAAATTACATGAAAAGTCTCTCTTTCTGATGCAAAAAAAAAACCCCAAAAAACAAAAAAACAAACAAAACAAAAAAACAAAAAACAAACAAAAAAGTAAGCTTTTTTTAAATGAACACTTAGTGCTGTATTTGCTTGTGAAGTAAATATTTGGTATAGTTAGAAATTTCATACTGGTTTAGTGAAGTAACAATTTTCAGTTCTATATATTTTCTTTATTTATCATTTATTTATTCATTTTAACATCCAGATTTTATTCCCCTTCCTGTCCACCCTCTGACTTTTCCACATCCCATACCTCCTACCCCCCCATGACTGCAAGAGGATGTCCCCACCCCTCACCCCCCACCCCACCTGACCTCTAAGATCCCTGGGGCCAAAAGTCTCTTGAGGGTTAGGTGTATCTTTTCTGACTAAACCCAGACCCAACAGTCTTCTGCTGTATATGTGTTGGGGGCCTCATATCAGCTGGTGTATGGTGCCTGGTTGGTGGTCCAGTGTTTGAGAGATCTCTGGAGTCCAGATTAATTGAGAATGCTGGTACTCTTATAGGGTCGCCCTCCTCCTCAGCTTCTTTCAACTTCACCCTAATTCAAAGACAGTGGTCAGCAGCTTCTGTCTATTGATTGGGTGCAAATATCTGCATTTGCCTCTTTTAGCTTCTGGTTGAGTCTTTTGGAGGACAGTAAAGATAGGTCCTTTTTTTGTGAGTGGTCCATAGCCTCAGTAATAGTGTCAGGCCTTGGGCCTTCCCCTTGAGCTGGATCCCACTTTGGCCCTGTCACTGGACATTCTTTTCCTTAGGTTCCTCTCCATTTCTGTCCCTGCAGTTCTTTCAGACAGGAACAATTATGGGTCAATGTTTTGACTATGGGATGGCAACTCCATCCATCACTTGATGCCCTGACTTTCTGCTGGAGGTGGGCTCTAGGTTCCCTCTCCACACTGTAAGGATCTTATCTAAGATCCCTCCCTTTGATTCCTGAGAGTCTCTCACCTCCCAGGTCTCTGGTACATTCTGGAGGGTTCCCCAAACCTTCACCTCCTAAGATTGCCTATTTCTATTCTTTCTGCTGGCCCTCAGGGCTTCAGTCATTTTCCCTATCCAATACCACATCGTGTTTCCCTCTCTCCGCCCACCAGACCCCTGTCAACTTTCCCTACCTAGTCCTTCCCTCACTCCCCCATTGTGATTGCTTTCTTCTTCTGCCCAAATGAGACTGAGGCATCCTCACTTGGGCCCTTCAGCTTGTTGGTATTTTTTAGTTCTGTGGACTGTATCTTGGATATTCTGTACTTTTTTTTTTTTTTTTTGCTAATATCCACTTATTAGTGAGTATATGTCCTTTTGGATCAAAGTTAACTCACTCAGAATGATATTTTCCACTTCCATCCATTTGCCTGCAAAACTCAGCATGTCCTCATTGCTAATAGCTAAGTAGTATTTTATTGTCTAAATGAACCACATTTTCTGTTTCCATTCTACTGTCATGGGACATCTGTGTTGTTTCCCGCTACTAGCTATCACAAACCAGGCTTCTATGTGTTCCAATATGTTCATTTTTCTTCTCGGGCCCATATTCTCACTAGTTCCAGATAGTGAGTAAGGTCAAGGTTTAGCTGTATGCAAGACATATCAACAATATAGTTGCCTAAACAAGACTTTTAAATAACAATAATAATTGAAATGAGAATGAGAGAATTCTCCCAGGGCTTTACCGCTAGAAGAAAAACTAGAGACAATTAATTTTTGGTTGCAAGGAGAGGAAGAATCCATTTTATTAAAGGTTATGCCCCGTGATAAGTTAGTCATTCCCAAAGGATAGTCATAAAAACATATAATCAACCCTAAGTGATCTCAGCAGATTTTATTTATAAACTTATGTTGAGGTTTGGCCAGTTGCTTTATATTATAATGCTGAACTCTGTACAGGACAGTCTAGGCCTATGAGTGAATTCTCATGTTAACCAGCTTTTATTGTGCAAACACTGTCCTCAATTTGGAAATAGTTGTTAAATGAAACTGGCTACATCCAATTACTGGAGGGATTAAAGATAAAGAGGTTTTTGAGTTACCTGGTTGAGCAGGGCAGAAGGAGAAAAAAACAGAGAAAGAGAATTAGAGAGGAAAAGGTGCCATGAGAGGAGAGGTACCATGAGCACATGGTCAGGAGAAACAATCAGTGTTTGGGGTACACTGTTGGGGAGGTAGTCAGGCAGGCAGTTAGAAATGTACTTAGAGGTTACCCCAAAGTAATTGTCAAAGCCAAATAAAATAATCATAGTCTGAGTCTCATTGGACTACCAACCAAAGAATACACATGGAGGGACCCATGGTTTGGATCACGTATGTGGCAGAGGAGGGCCTTGTTGGCCATCAGGGGGAGGAGAGGCCCCAATAAAGGGGAATGTCAAGATGGGAATATTGGATTGGGCGGCGGGTGGGTGGGAGGTGGAATTCCCTCATAGAGATGGGGGGAGGGGGAAGGAATAGGTGGTCTCCAAAGAGGAGATGTTGGAAATGTAAATAAAGTATAAAAAAAAATACTCTCAATTGTAATGTGAAAAAAAATATTTCTAAGCTAGTTAGGTATAGTCTTCAATTGTTTGTCCTACAAACTTACATGTAAATATATGCAGCAATTTTTATTGAAAAATCAGAAGCTATAAATTTGAAGACTAGAGTATATGTAGCAGAAGGGTACGGGAAACTGAGAGTAGCCACTAAAAAGTTCCAGAATCCAGGGAAGCATGCGTTTCCCAGAAGCCAACAGCGATGACATTAGCTGAAATACCCAACAAAGGGGAAATAGAACCTGTAGAGACCATATCCAGTTGATAGAGACAGCACCCCAGTAGAGAAATAGGACCACCCATAAATCTCAACATTTTTAACCCAGAAATTTTCCTGTCCAAAGGAAAGACAGGGATAAAAGATGGAACAGAGATTGAAGGAAAGAAAGGAACAGAGGAGCCATCCAGAGACTGCCTCATCTAGGGATTCATACCATCTACAGACATCAAACACCCACTATTACTGATGCTAAGAGGTGCTTGCTGATATTGTTGTTCCCTGAGAGGTTCTACCAGAACCTAACCAATACAGATGCAGATAGTTACAGCCCATGGACCCCAATGGAAGAGCTAGGGGATGGACTTAAGGAGCTGAAGCGAATTGCAACCCCATAAAAAGAACAATATCAACTAACTGGACCACCCAGAGCTCGCATGGACTAAACCACCAACCAAAGAGTATACTTGGAGGTAGCCAGGACTCCAGCTGCATATGTAGCAGAGAATGGCCTTATCTGACATCAAGGAAGGGAGGGAAGCTTGATGCCTCAGTGTAGGGGGATGCTACAGGGATACGGCAGGAGTGGGTGAATGGGTAGAGGAACACCCTCAGAGGCAAAAGGGAGGGGGGGGAGGGGATGGAAGGGAGGTTTAGTGGAGAGATAGCCAGGAAGAGGATATCATTTGAAGTATAAATGTATAAAATGATTGATAATAATGGAAAAGAATACAACAGGTAAAGAGGAGGATGAGAGTAAAACAAATGTGGAACTCATTCATGAAATTCTCAAAAAAAATTAAAGAGAATAAAACATAAAACATGTATTTAACCGAATTTGTTTCTAAAGAATAGTAATAGTTGATGATATAATTTGCATTAAAGATCTACATTATCAAATACCAGGAAGCAGAGAAAGGAACTGATTTATGAATCTCTACTTATTTCCCTTTCAATGCTCTGAAAACATTCTACTAATTCTTTCATATTTTTGTAGTTTATTAAATTAACCTTTTTTTTTACAGTCATAATATTTTCAATCAAAATCTAAAAGTCGGGTGACTCAAAACTCTACACTAATAAAATGAAAAATTGACTTCAGTTATACTGCCTGTGTATTCTCTGATTGCCAAGGTAGATTTCAGTTCTATATTCTCCTTTATGAAAAAGCAACTACAAAAATACAGATGAAAGAAAATGGTATTCATCAGTAATTATACAGCATCTTTAGAATATGCTAACAGTATATTTTAATTGGGGAAGTGAAAGGACTTTAAATGTGTTTAAATTATTTTCAAAGGTACCCGTAGCTTAAAAATATGAGCATATGCAAAAACAAAACAAAACAAAACAAAAAAAACAGGCAGTCTTTCAGTGAATGATATATGTTTGCAAACAAACAGAATCAATGTGGATGAGCCTCAAATACAATTTTGTATGCACAATGTTTTTTGTTTCCAGGAGAAACTTAGATAACAAGCCAATTAAGCTGTCCCTGTAAGTAAATGGGAAATTGCAATATAAGTAACCTGAGTAAGGACAGACTACAAAATAAAATAAAATATTTCTTGTGCTATGTCAAACAAGTCAAATTATAAGTTGTCAAAGGAATAAGGAAGCTTCAGGTGATCAGCAGCTAAGGGAGATTGCTTAGCAAAATGTGTGCTGATGGACAGCATTTAAATATTAGCAGAAAGCTGCATCAGCATTTTACAATTAAAAATTCATTAGAACTTTCAAGGCCAGGATAACATTTAGTAAATAGAAGCAGCATGTGGGAAATTTGAATGAGTATAAGGACTTAATAGAAAAATCAGTGTCTAAACTAGTGTACCTCAAAATAGCAACTCATAAATATTTATATTCTGATACTTTTTCAACTAACTAAACCCCAAAACCATGAGACACATTGAAAACATTATTAGTACTATGTCACTTATTTCAATTATATCCTGACAAATTAGTTAAAATAAAATGTTTAACTAAAATGAAGAAGAATATTGCTTAATCTGTTTAAATCCTAACTTTCCCAGGCAAACATTTTCAGTGTCTACTAAACAAATATGATGTCTTCTAAATACTCAAGTATTCTGTTATAACTTGGATGTGAAGTATCTCTCCAAGGCTTGCATTCGCAAATTCTGGTAGTTTTTGGGACTGTTAAGGTCTTGGTAGGTAGAGATGTTTACTAAAGGAAGGGCTTTTTGAGTTTTGCAGCCTGGTTCTACTGGTCTTGTCCAGTCATCTGCTTCCTGCTTGGTCTATTACACTATGCAGTTGTCTCCAAATGAAATGATTTGAAGCATACCTATCCTTAATCTTTCCCTGCCAACATGAACTAAAATCCTGGAAACTATGAGCTGAAATAAGTCTTTGCTTAAAGCTGCTATGTCAAGTATTCCATCACAGCGATGAAACAAGTAAGAAATTAGCCATTATATCTAAACTGATGACACAATTATATAAATATTAGTAATATGTACACACACACACACACACACACACATACACACACACATACACACACACACACACATATGACCAAGGCTGCTCAGTTAGTCAACAGTGTCTCGAGGGAGGCGATGGGAATTAAAGAAAAAAGAGTCAATTAGACAACACTATAGAATGACTCCAGCAAGTGCTGAAGCAAGTTTATTTTTTCCCAAGCTGCTTTTATACCATTGCAAGTACATGCAAAGAACAGAGTCATTTCTAGGTCAAGGAACGAACAAGGTATAAACAAAATAGTCAAGGCAAAAACAAGGCAATAAATAAAGTCCCATGATCACTGTTTCTAGGCATTTATCAAGATGATCAATAAACAAGGAACATATTCCTCAGCTATATCTATCTTGAGCCTACTTCCTTGTCCTAGCCCAGTGTAAATATTCTTGCCAGTATCCCTGAAGTGGTACCCAGGGTTCTCCACACACACATCTCTCTCTCTTCTTTAAAGAGGTATTTTTGTATCTTAGACTTAGGTACAAAAAACATTAAACATAATACTGATTAATTTGAATGTATGAAAAATTAATCTCAGTGAAAAGAGGGATGCAAAATCACTTTTCCAGTATTATTTCTTAATATCATGAGATTAAAGAGCATAGGAACATATGTTAAATAGAGACTCTAGCTCTGATTTCTTTTTACAAACAGTGGTTAAGAACATTGTAATATGTTGCTTACATTTAAGTCTCAAAGAGGTAGAAACTGAATCCAAATTATTTCCTGTTGGAAAAAAAAATCAGATTATTTTACAGTACTTCACATCATATAAGAAATCAACGCTTTTGACATGGGTTAAAATTAAACCACTTAGAAAACAACCTAAATTAGCTGTTGGACCAAGAGTTCACATCTCTAACTTAATGCACCACTTTGTTAAATTTCTGCTCTGGCTGTTAGTCAGAATATGGTCAAAAGAATGACCCATGGGGAACAATGCCTTGGGTAACTGTGAGAAAAGCGCCAGGAAAGAGGCACAAGACCTTTTACCTCAAGTGCATTTTGTTCCCTGGATTGCCATTGGATGTGATTTTGTGCCTCTTATAATAAACCTTTACATTCAATTTGTATGACACATTTATTCTTGTAAGATGTCAGAACATATCTATAGAAACCAATCTGGTAGGTGTATCCTGAATCTGAGTATGGCCTTCTGCCTTCCTTTCATGATTCCCCATATATAATTTTATAGTAAGTGCCACTGCTCTGTCCAGAGAAAGTTCTGGGAAAGGGCTGCTCTGTTAATATTAGTATGTACTTCCTGGAGTTTATGTATGGTTTCCTGATCTCAAACAACCTTGTTTGGATCATTGCTTTCTTTGCTACATTTGTGTCTAAAAACACGCTAAAACTGAATTAAGATTGTCTATCGCATTAGACTGTAGTCGCCCCAATCACTCAGATCCTCATATCCCAGGACCAGAATACAAGATCTGTAGTGCTCAACAGAAAACTCAAAATAAATTAATAAATAAAATTAAATTAAATGTTGGGTAAAAGGTAACCAACACACAGCCATTCAAATATTTGCAAGAATATACCTTATAATAGTTTTCTTTCAATTAAAAGTCACATAAATTATTACAAAGCATACATTTGAGACTTTTTAAACTATTCAAAATATGTTTAATAAGACATGCCAGTATAGAGAGGAAAGAATAAAATAAGGTTGTGTTTTCATGGGTACTTAAATGAAAGCAATACACAGCAGTTTTATAACATTTTTAAACATTATTTTACTTAGACTCCAGTGAGAAAGAATTCTGATCTTATATTTTCATCTCAGTATATATACTTTTGATATTTTACTAAACAAACATTTTGCAAGTTATGACTTGTGTTCTTTATTTTATATATAATTTTTATATGTAATCATGTAAAGCTTTGAGCTATTAGTCATAATTAAAAATAGTCCCCAGCATATGCTTTTCATTAATATCCATCAAAACTTTTCAATAGCTACCTGGTGCTACTTTTTGTAATTTTAAAAACTAATTGAATATATACCTATACACCAATGGTAGCTCTTGTGTAGAATGGTCTTTTTAAAAAAATTCAGTTCTCCAAATAGATCCTGGTTTTTAATATTGGTCCTCCCAAATAGAGACCATTCCTTCCTGTCATCACCAAAATAAATAAATATAAAAAAAATCCATTGTTCCCTGTACTCCTTAAGATAATTCCAAGCCCAGCATGGCCCTGTACAGAATTACATGGTTCCTGCCCCTGAGACAGGGTCCGGTGTGAGCCTCCATGAGTGTCAATAGCTCCTTTGGGCATAAGGGTTGTTTGTATAATAATGTACTACTAGACTCACTAGTACTGGAGGATTCTTTCCTTCAAGGAATGTCCTCCCTGTTAATGTTAATGATTCCTTGATAATAAAAAAATAGCACAAGTCCAGGAGTCGAAGGTATGGCTAAGTCTCTGCAAAATGGTAAGCACTGAGACCTTCAGGACAGCCTTTAAGGCTGTGGGAAAGAGCTACAAATACATGAGTTTAAATATATACAATTCTTCAACTATGCAAAAATAAAGATGCAATATGATTTATATGAGGGCTTCATTAATGTAAAGCAAACTCTAGCAGCTACACTGTGAGCCAACATGTTAGAAAATTATTAAGGAAGGAGATAAAGAGATTGAGAGTATGGTGATCACAGGAGATCCCATAGAGCTAAGCTATTGTTGTTTTTTATGATTACAAAGGCAGATAGATCCCCGAGTTCAGGGTCATGCTAAAATAGAGCAAGGTTAGGGTTAGAGCGAGGTTAAGTGCAAAAGATAAATGCAGGGAGTGGTCCCACCCAACTACCTTATTGTCTGTGCTTAACAGAGGCAGAAAAACATCTGATTTGTTTTTTCAATATTAAGGAAAAATGTATGCTTGCTGATTCCTAAGAATTAAAGGGCTGGGGTCATGGGATGCTGATTCATAAGATAACCTGGTGTAAATGATTGCGTTGATGTGTATGATAAAAGACTGGACCTGTGTTCTGCAGGACATGAGCTATCCAGAGAATCTTTTAGGATAGAGAGAACTGCTTGGAGACTTCTCTCTCTCTCTGTGTCTCTCTCTGTCTCTCTCTTTGTCTCTCTCTCTCTCTCTCTCTCTCTCTCTCTCTCTCTCTCTCTCTCTCTCTCTCTCTCTCTCTCTCTCTCTCTCTCTCTCACACACACACACACACACACACACACACACACACACACACACACACACACACAGCAAGACATGGGCACGGAGAGCTCTTATCATAGCAAGTAAGCAGAATACAGATAGAGGAATCTCCATAGAGAAAGCAGAACATAGAGAGAAGCAGACTGGAAAAGCTATATGAAGCAGAACACAGCTCCTCAGGTGGCATCCACGATTTGACTTTGAGTCTTTCTTTCCACTGCTCCCACACACCCCTTCTCTCATAACCCCTCTCCATACCCAGACTGGTCCTTTGTGGATAATCACTTTACAGTGATGCTTGCTTAATAAATTTTAAACATCATTAGTGAGCTCACACTACTTTTCCTCTGCTGCAATTCTGCTGTGATTCTTCCCGGTGCCCATCACCCCTGTGACACTGCACAGGTAAGGGATCCTGAGGCCCTTCTGTGGAAATCACTGGAGCCTCAGCTGCAGAGTTTCATTATTCCCATACAGTGAGGAAAAATAGAAACATAAGATCCTTTTTTTTTTCTGTCAAATTTTATTCTAGGGGGAAAGGTTGATGAGTTCACTTTTTTTAAAAGCAGTCCAAAGGAAGTGTGGTAAACAATAGTTAAAGCAAATATATTTTTTGTTTCGTGGTAAATTGTTCTAAAAAAAAAAAAACCTAATTCAAATAAAAGCAGACAAATGATAATTATTCACTAACTGCTAATTATGTTAACCTTGCTTGCTATTGTGATACATAGTATTTTGCTTTTATTAGAAATAAGATCTAAATAGGAAAATTAAGTATTGGAACACTTTCTCTAGACTCCATACAGATCCTCTAATTCACCTGCTATTGTACTTCGTGCTTCAAGTGTTAGGCACTTGGGAACCAAAGCACCACCTGCAGTTTTGCGTTGTTCCTAACACAGCCCAACCTTGTGATTTTAAATACCACAGCCGATGGAGCTTCTTAAGGTGAACATCCTCATTGTCATTCCAGAAAATAATATGCAATTATCTACTAGTGATGTGGTTCACATCTATAATAATGCCGAACCCTATGCATTCCTTTTTTTTTTTCTGAGTCTTCAATGCTTATCAGTAGACTAGAATAAAAGCTTTCTATCTGATTGGCATATATTTAGTTTTGTCAAGAAATGCAATTTAATTAACTGTGGGCATTCTTCATTTATGCTTTACTTTATTTGCATCCTGCAATCTTACTGAATGTGTTTAAGTATAATCATAATCTCTCAGATAATTATTAATGGAGATTTACTTCAAAATAATATGAGCTGATTTTTAAGTAGAGTGCTTATAAGATGCCTACAGATTTTTAAATATCTCTTATAATACAACAAAGAACTTTTTCTGCATGCACGAAACACTGGGATTGATGAACACTCTAAAGACTACAGTGGTTTAAGTATTTCCAGTCGAGTTCATGTACTGACAATTTAATCTAAACAAAAATGTTTTGAGGTGAGTCCTGTAAATTATGATAGATAATAAGGGCTCTGATCTCATTAGTAGATCAAGGACATTACAATAGGAATAAGTTAATCAAGTGTTGGGGGATCTCTCTGTCTCTCTCTTTCTCTCTCTCTGTCTCTCTCTGTCTCTCCCTCTCTCTCTGTCTCTGTGTGTGTGTGTATTTGTGTGTGTGTGTGTGTGTATGTGTGTGTGTGTGTGTGTGTGTGTGTGTGTGTGTGTGTGTATGTATGTGTGTGTGTGTTGTATCTTCTGCATGAATTCCATTATTTGAATAGGGGAATCTTTTCATTTTTAAATTCCCACAATCTGATAATAGAAGGACTCTTTCCTTTGAATAAATCACTCTATTTCTTGTATTTAATTATTGCATTTCAAAATGGTTTCATTTATCCAAGTGTGGTTTTCATATATGGTAATTTCAATACCCAGAATCTGAGGTAGGGATTTATACTCCTGCCTGAACACCATACAGAAAGCCCATTGCAAATAGTGAAAAAAAAATTACTCATGGTATACTAAAACATAAAAAGTAAGAGAAAAAGAGAGAAAGACATAAAGATAGAGTAATGATTAATAATAATAATAATAATAATAATAATAACAATAATAGTAATAAAATAATCTATCAGTTGAAAACCTGGGAGGCGTGGGAAAGATTGAAGGAAGAGTCCTGGAAGAGACTGCAGGGAAGAAAAGGAAGGGGATAGAGATGTGATACAGCTCTATATTAATTAAAATGAACAAAAACATTACTAATAAGTTTACTTACAGTTTTCTCCCCTTTAGTTCAACACTAGATATGATGAGTCTTTTATTTAAAAAAAAAATCAACTAGAAACTACAGTATATTTACATGTATTTTAGATCGGACTTAAAGGAATCTGCCTGGCAAGCTCCTGGAATTCCTCTTCATGTAAATGATGTATTCCCAGCACCTCCACCCTAGCCAATAAGGTACATCCATCCTGGAGATCCTTTACTCCCTAGGATCTATACAGGCCATATTCACCCCGAATAAAGGTGAGCTGTCTCACTGAAGCTGATCTCAGAAGTCACTCTGTCATACATGGCAGTCTGAACCGTACCCCTCCCCCTCCAATTTCCTCACCCCTTCTCCCCTAATTCACATACCACCACCTCTGCAGCCCAGTGTCAACTCCTCTCACCCTCCTAGGGTAACCAAAGAGCTCTAAGGAAGGGGAGACCCACCTGACAGTATTAATGTATCATTGATTACAATACTAGAGAAGTCAATTAGAGACTAGCATGCTGGGATAAACTATATTAATATTAAAATCAAAATAAAATGTAAGATATTAATGTAAAATATTACAGTTATCATAACCCATATTATCATATCATGTTCAAAAATTATCGCATATTTTTATTTTTTAATTATTTTATTATTTACATTCTAGCCATAGTGCCCCTCCCAGGCCACCCTCCCACAGTTTCTCATCCCATACTCCTTTTCTCTTGCCTCCTAGAGAGTGTTCCCCTCATCCCCCCATCCCCCTTCCCTGGGGCCTCAAGTCTCTGGAGGATTTGGCACATCTTCTCCCACTGAGGCAAGATCAGGCAGTCCTCTGTTATATATGTGCTGGGGACCTTGGACCAGCATGTGTATGCTGACTGGTTGGTGACTCAGTCTCTTGGAGCTCCCAGGGGGACAGGTTATTTAAGATTGCGGGTCTTGCTATGGGGTCGGGCTCCCTTCAACTCCTTCAATCCTTCTCCTAAATCCTCTATAGGGGTCCTCCACTTCTGTCCAATAGTTGGGTGTAAGTATCCACATCTGTCTCAGTCAGCTGCTGGTAGGGCCTCTTGGAGGACAGCCATGCTAAGCTCCTGCACATCATAGCATGGGTAAAGATCTAAATTCTTGCAAAATTAAAAAATTTTCCAGTTTTAAAATCAAAGTCCCAGTAAAGGTGCTGAATGGATGGCTCTTGATGCTCTTGCCTAAAACCCAGGTTGAGTTCTCAGCAAGCACATGGGGACCCACAACAATCAGTGGGTGGGTTTAGGGGATCTATTGCCCTCTTTTGACATCCTTCATGCACCAAACATGCACATGATACACATATATACATGCAAGTAAAATACTCATACACACAAAATAAATTAGAAAATTATTTAAATCAGAATAAAATGAAATATTTTCTTTAGAGATATAAATTATATAATTGTGATGGAAAGTGACTTAAACTATCCCAAGGAAACAAATTACACTTGTAGTTTATGTAATGTTTTATTAAACTATTAAACATACACTCAAATTTATATGAATTTATTATTAAATATACATTAAATATATGCATTAAAAATAAGCATATTTTTTCTAGGAAAGCACATATATCACCTTTTTAGTATCACACTTATTAAATATTCAGGAACTATTCCTCCTAATAAGTACTGTATTTTATACTTATAAATATGTATGTGAGTATAAAGACAAATAGTTAGGATATATTCAGGTGTTATGCTGACGTGGTAAAATAGTAGAGGTTGTAGGTTCTTTTCCAGTATTTATATCCATGTATGCAACAAGAATTAATGAAAGAAGTGAGCAGGGATTTGAAAGAATGCACAGACGATCATATGGGCAACCTTAGAAAGAAGAAAATGGAGGAGCAATGATTGAAAAACATATTTATACCATGCAAGCCCATGCTAAGAAGAAAATAGGAGCACTGATACTCTATACCATTTTAAAATTTTGAAAAATAAAAAATTTAATTCTTCTTCAATGTTCAATCATGTTTTATAAAACTACCTGCTACAAATAAAACTGCAGATATTTATTTTTTTATATTTATTTATTTTTATTTCTAAACATTATGTTGTAGACAAATTCCAGTGCACCAAATAAAAAACATTGAGTTTCTGTAACTTACAGTTTAGACTCTATATCACATTTATCTTAATATACTGAAACTCTAATTGCAAATAATTGAACTTCCAATACAAAAGGTAAATAATTCCACTGAACAAAAAGGGAATTAACATCGATTACTGTTAGAGTGAACTGGGCAAATCTGAAAGTTCTAATTTACTAATTTGGAAACTAGTTCGAGACCTTTTAGGATAAAGATTAAAATAAAATGTGATTTCTAAAAACAAAAGGAAGAAGAGAAAACAGCCATAAAATATGCTTTTATTTAATGAGGTTAGTCAATATGCGCATTGCTTCACTAACATGTCATAATAATGTCAGGTGATTCTAAATAGACTCCATGTGAAATTGGAGACACCTATACTATTCAGAAATGAAAAAAAAAAAAAACCACGTTATTTACATATTTGTATCTGTTAACTTTCCTACATGATAATATCTTATAAAGATACCGAACATATAATATCAGTTAATAACAAAATCAACTCTTTCTATATATAACATTTAATTATCTTAAGGGGCAATATGTTTATGGTTTCATAATATTTCTAAGCAGAAGAAGACATACTTAGCTAAACCAGTTCATCCGAGTTTCTATATTACTTTTCCTAAATATAAGAATTTGTTGTTGATGTTGTATTTAATAAAACTGCATTAATAAGACATTCTACTAAAAAAGGTATTAGAAAAAGAACAATGCCATCTGCTTTAATCTGTAAGTCAGTTCTGCTTTATGACTAAAATGTTTACAAGGCAAACTTAGTTCAGATTAATTAATTTTATAGGTAGGAATTGTATCTGGATAATTACTATATTTTATGACATATCACTTGAATTAATCATTCATTAAACCCCTCTATTTACAGCTTGAATAAAACCACAGAGTCTATTACTAAAAGCAATTGTGACTAAATTTATAAGTGTCCACAATAATCATTCTTAGAAATACACAGTTTAAATTGGCTGGATTGCAAAAACCACAGTCAAGAAAAGGAATTAAATATATTACTCATGTAGCCACATAAGATCAATGAGCTGTAACTTTGCCTGAGTTTTCATTTGTACCTACATTTTACTTGAATTATGACTACAAGTAACAGAGCCTTTGCTATGACAATTCCTACTCATTTCTATTTTCTCTACCATACTCTCCTCTTCTTGATATCAGTGTGTTCAATTAAGTTCTTTTCTAAAAGCTAGTAGTGTTATTATTGATTCCACAAATTGTATCAAACAACACACACTCTTAACTTCTTACTGCACAGAATATATTTAATTATTTCCATTAAACAAGGTAATCTTTATGACACATATCTGATCTTTTGTAAATATTATGTTCATATTTTAATTGTCTATGTACCTGACGTTTTATTTATCTACCCAATACCTAGTGTTGTAAAGATATTATTGTTAAAAGGGTTCAGTAAATTAACTGAGGTCTTTGTTAGCTTCTTTCTCTAAATTGTTCATTAATTTTTTTCCCTAATTCTTATTTTCTTTTTCTTACTTTGTGGTTTCCTGTCTGCAAGGCCCATATGACCTTTGTTTGTAGTACATTCAAGTTATCAGGAAGTAATCATTAGAATCTCCAATATTCAAAGATTCCTGTGGAATGAGTGACTGAAATTGTCTTAACCAAGTGATTGTTTGAGAATCATTCAAATATGGAAAACAATATTTAAAAACTTTCTTATAGTTAACATCACATTATCATAAATTGATTTATCTGTCATTTACCTTTCTTACAAAATATGATTGAGGCTTCTGCTAAGCATGAAATTATGCAATAACCAAGTGTGCTCCAGCAAGTGAGATTTTGTGGGAAGATAAAATATTAAAGCATACCTAATAATATCTTAGTAAAATCTTTTTTAAGGGGAGGGAGTTCTATAGAGGGGTTAAAACATACGATCAACTTTATGGGAGATTTTAATGATTTTGATTTCTGGTGTAGATATGTGAAATGCTGCAATATAGGATAAATGGTGGTAATGTGAATTATAAATTTGATCCTGATTTCACGGGAAATAACAGGTGAATTTTAACATAGCTTATGTTGTTTCACTATAAGCAATAGAAATTTGTTGCATTTTCTTAGTGTTTATATTTTTTCTATAGTTTATTTTTGTCAGGGGATCTGAAGAAAGAACATAATTAAACTATGTTTTGCCTAGTGCTCTTCTAAATGTCTTCTACTGTTTATAATGTACAATAGCTTCTTCCACCTCAAAACCAACAGGTGGTTGTTTCTCATTTGCTTCCACTGTCCTATCCTCTCTTTTTGGTGTCTTTTATCATTAATTTTGGAGGGTTGGATCATTTCATAGTTGAGGTCAGGGAATGACTTGCATACTGGAAGGAGTCAGGTCTCTTCTCAGACCCTTTTGGGTCCTAGAGGTTAGAATCAAAACATTAGGTCTAGCAGCATGAGTTTATTTTTGTTTACTTGTTTGTTTTATTTTGTTTTTTTTATTTTGTTTTTTTTTTGTGTTCTTTTCTTTTGATTTTTTATTAGATAACCTATCTCACCAACCTTCCTTCTGATTTTTAATGAGGATGATAAGTTTAAATGTGGCCTGAAACCACTTTTATTTCACGCGCCCCTATGAAGTAAACTTACCAGTCAATCATTAACCACCAGGATGCAATGAGTTATAGAAAATTCATATGTCATACCAAGGTCAAATAAGGCAGATTTGTAAATATAGGCACTGGAATAAACTCTCTGTTTGTTTCCTACCTGGTTTATGAATGTCACAGTTCCGAGTAAAGTTCTCTGATCCCAACTTTTAAATAGTACTTCACACATAATAAATTCTTCTTTGCTCAAACAAACTTTGCTAAATGAAATTTGTCTGAAATTTTCACTCTTAATTTTGTGGTTATCCAAGAATCATGGTTATGCGGATAATCGCTTTATATCTGCATGCTTTATTTACTCACCTTGAAATATCACCTACACAAGGTGGCATATTAAAAGCAAATACAAAGTAGACATGTACAACCTTGGAGACATAGCTTAACCTCAGCCTCATCCCATCAACACTAGAAGAACCCTTCTCTAGTTTGGATTTGCTCAAGAGGAAAAGCAAAATCAAAGACATGGGTACAATAAAATCATGGAGAAGTAATTCTAAGTGGTAACAAAAGAATAAAGGCAGGAGCCTTGACACAATAGGACTGAAGGACTGACAAACACATCAAGTAACACATACTGTAGCAAAAGGAATAAGGCCTGCATGGGTCCAAGCAGGACGGATTCCCACAGGTGAGAAGGGGAAGTAGATAAGAGCTCCAGTCCCTTCCTGTGAAGCAATCTTCAATTAACAACAGCTTGCAAAGGAAGCATTAGTTTCTCCATTCGAGTCTCCCTAGATGTTCAAATCATTGTTGGCTCTCATGCTCAGAGTGTAGCTGGCCAGTACAACATGAAGCCAAAGGTATTTTTTAAGATACTTTGTCCCACATTGTTTTATTTAGTTATTTTTTCTATCTCACTGTTTCTCTGTCTCTATCTCTGTCTTTCTATCTCTCTGTCTCTGTCTGTCTGTCTCTGTCTCTGTCTCTCTCACACACACACACACACACACACACACACAGACACACACACACAAACACACACACATCTCGCTGGTCTTTTGCATCTACAGTATGGTCTCTGATTTTGTGTTTCAAGGGGCTATCTGTGTGTGCATATCTGCATGGCATGCATTTCTCATTGGTTTGTGTGTGTGTGTGTGTGTGTGTTATGTTGTTCATTGGCAAAAATCATAAAGTTTTGCATTGCATACAACACAAGGTATCCAAAGGTATTTAAACACAAAATAGTGTGAGAAAACAGATTTTAAGCAATTGCAGAATAATGACTTATTATATGCTAACTCTTCTAGAAAATAACTGTACAATATATCAAAACAAAGGAACCAAAAGAGCAACAAATTTAATTTGAAATATCATTTAATATTCCATTGTGCTGTTAGATGCCAAACAAAGTATTTGAATAGTGAGAAGAAAGAATATGAGTTCAGATTATTAAATAAAAATAATTAAACAGAAAAGTAAACAGTAAAAAACATAAATGAGAAAGCAGTTTAAGTAGACAAAAGGAAAAATATGTACAAATTTTGACAAATACTGAAATATCTATAATTATTCTAAGTAGATTTCCACAGAAACAAAGTTATTTTGAGTGCTGGATTCACATTGCCGTCAACCTACCTACTGGAGAATAAAATTATATGTTACATTTATGTGTAAAAACGAATATTCTGAGTAAAGAATAGTGATTTGTATTACAAGTTAAAGAATGCTAAGTCACTTGTCCATAATGGTAATGTGTTGATTACCAATCCTTCAAAAATATATTAGAAATGTAACCTCTCATCGGATTTATTTCAAATATTATACTCTTATCACTGAGGGGTACAATCTCAAGCCAGGATGTAGTTTCCAGACTTATCATTTATATAATAATTAACAAGAGACTATCTTTGAGGAAAATTGCCAACTCACAAAAATGTAGTCACAACTAAAGCTAATTTTCACATAAATGTTATTTTATTGATGGATATTCATTTCTATTCAAGCCCACAGATTCTGTTGGCTTTAATTCCATGGAGCTTTTTGTATATGATACTTACATGTATCTCTTTCTAAGAGGAGCTTGTATTTTTCTTTTATCCTTTCCTTTTTTAGATAAAGTCCCATGTTGCCTCAAACTTGCCATTGCTTAGGCTAGTTTTGACTCCTTGATGCCCTGCCTCTATCCGTTAGTACAACACTTTCTCTGAAATGTGATTTTATTTTTGTTTCATTTACTTGTTTTGTTCGATCACTTTTAGTGAGTTCCTCAAACAGGGTCACCTCAGCCTCAGCCTCCCAAGTGTTCAATTACAGACCTGAGCCAACATGACCAGCTAACTCTAGTTATTCTCAGGGACACAAATTGAATCGCTAACTCCTTCCCAACCACTGAGTATCAAGTAAAAATAGTAAGCAAAATGTATTCATCCCAATCCTAAGATATAATGCATTTGCCAAAAGAGTTAATAGGCTATGATTTCTGAGAACATAAGATAAGATGTCCAACCTGTCCTGGGTGATACATGATAGAAAAATCAATGTTAGCTCTAAAATTTCAACTCAGTGTATTCAATCTTGAGCCTAGCATTGCACTATATATAAAAGTATACAGGAACTTTACCAATGTGTACACAGAGGGATGAACGTAAATTACTTGCCTCAAAAAAATTAAGTACAGTTCACTGAGCCATGTGTAGAAAATTTATATTTCTGATTGTACTCTTCTCTTCTTACAGACTTGAATTTTACATAGCATAAAATGAATCAACACTGGTTATAATACTCTACAGCACAAATTAGTACATCCAATAAGGACAAACACAATTTATGACAAATAATCAACATACTACTTTTTATGTAAAGGCATACAGTCTTTATATAAGTATAAATGTGTGTATAGACACACACACACAAATGTGAACCTCATGGAAATGGAGAGAATATAATGGCAGACATTGTCTAAATCATCCAATTACTAAATCAAAATCATTACTTCAACTAGAAAATATAATTTTTCAATAATGACTGAAATTTTATATATTGTATATAAATAAAAATATGTTACATAATAAACTATTACATTAAAGCATACTCCAACTAATGGTTACCTTTACTAACATTTATTACTAAATATTTAAAGCATGGAAACACAGTGTTTTTAATATGTTGACATTTTCAAATTATTCATCAAATCCTGAATTGAAGACAAAATTGGACTAATGTAATGCCAATTCAGTTGATCTAAGTGGTGTTTAGGGATTGTCCAGATAGTAATTCACAAATTGTAAATATTGTTCACTGTATTTAATAGATATTTTATCCCTTAACATAATATATTTTCATTGCTTTGATGTCAAAAGTCATTTCATGAAAATATTCATAATATTCACATACAGTTGAATTTAAAATATTTATTTGTGAAATACTTATTTCATAGGAAATCATGTTCAGTGACATATTTCTAAATGTTAAAGAAAAAATTGTAATGTTCTGTCCAATAGAAGAAAAGTCAGTTTCTGTAGTGTCATTTTCATTGTACAAATCAAGTTATTGTGCTTTGTAACAAGCTTGTATGCATTCTTTCAATTCACTTTTTCAACGTTAAGTTTTAAGAATCTTACCTAGAAAACAAAAAACACTTTAGAATTGTTGTAATTTTTCTCCTCTATAATATTTAGCAGTTCTAGTGCAAGGAGTCATAGGTATAATCTATTTACTGAAATGGATTAGCTAGTTATTTCTAATGCTCGTTCCTCTTTGTTGCCGTGGTACCTTTGGGAAACTGAAAGTATATTCTATGCTGGATAGGGAACCACAGTCATCTTCCAAAAAGAAAAGAGGCTTTTAAAGTATATTGTCACCTGAGCACTGAGTACTAGTAGGTGGTTTAGTCTCCAGTCAATCCTGTATTGACTTCTCTTTATTCAAATCTGCACCCTAAAACCCACAGAGCCTCCTGCTAGTCCTGGAATGATGGTGAAATGGATTAGCTGCTCTTTTCTGATCTCTGTACTGAATGAGAGTTCATGAAGTCTTTGCAAATAAAAGAGGAGAAACTGCAGGAGTATACAAATTGTGTTTCCATCCTAAGCAGATACTTATCTGTACTTTGGTGACATGATGTATCTAGTTTCTTATATTTAAAGCCCAGTAGTTTTAAATTCCCTTTTGCTAGGCATGACTGATATTTATAAGGAATAAGCGTGCTTATATTTATTTTATGTTATTATGTTACAAAATATCCACTGAAAACTGCCCCTAAGTAGCTATAGACATGAATTAAAACATATACAGAAATGTAAAACCTTCATATTTTTCTTCCAGGTATGTTTTTGCTAACATTAGAAAAATCTTGCATGCAAGTTTTCCAGCTTGATTTGAAGATGTCTAAGAGAATTGGAGATGAATGGTAAGAAGGAAGTTACATTTTTAAATGAGGAGTCATGGGCATTCCTTGAATAAAAGCAGCGTGCATGCAATGAAAAATTGTAGCAAGTATACATGATGTATATTCAGTCTGGCTCTGGGTTTCAACCTTACTCCTGCTTTCGGTATATTCTCAATCACATAGTAACCCATCTAGTTTGAGGATACTAAGCACATTTACTTTTCTATTCTTTCTAGACTAATGTCAGTAAATGTAGGGAAAAAATCCCCATCAAAATACCTCTTTTTCCAACTATTTACAATCAAAACATCACTCTAACTACAATGTGTTAAGAATCCTTGCAAAATTTTTCTATATCAGCCGGTAGCAAGTCCATCATCCATTAGCTCAATTTAAATTTTTATCCTTACTGTCATTTTTCCCTTATACTAAAATCTCCTAACAAATCTGTCATAAAATATTCAGACTCCTTTCATTTGTCTCTGCCACCTCCATATTATACCATACCTTCAACTCTCTCAAACAAATTCTTTTCCCTCAGGGAGCCCACTCAAAGACACTTTCAATTTCTCTTGAGGAATAATGAGACTAAAAATAGCCATAGGCAATTAGAATTTAAGTCTTATCTGAAGGAAAATTTAATGCCAACACCAAAATATTAAAATTAGGAATATAGAGTTGATTCACAATTTAGTTCAGAACTTTTTCAGACAAATTTTATATAACTGCTTGATCTCTATAGCCTGATTTATAATATACCAAGTAATGTCACGGGGAAAGTCAGTAAACAGGAAGATAGATGGATAGGACACAAAACAGGAATTTCTCTAAAATATCAAAGAATGGCTAAGAATGAAATAAGGTGATAGATGGCTTTAAGAAGAATGCAAAGAAATATCCCTTTGATATTATTACAAAAAAAAAAGATAAAGTACAGAATCACCCCAAAATAAATGAAGAATAAATGCTTGAAGGTTTCCAATCCTAAAGAAATCATATAATCTCATAAAAAAATAGTTTGTAACAAACATAAGAAAACTTGGATAGCAGCCAAATGTATTTAATTCTGATGAAAGGAAATATGCGTGTGAACACAAAAATAATCTTGAAACTAAGAATTTCAGAGAAGAGACAGTGCCATGATTAGCCATCGGGCAGTAAAGTTGCTCTTTTAAGAATAATAAAATCAATGGTTTCTGTACATAACTGAGGAAGGGGCCATGATGCTTCCACAAAGTAGGCAAAACAATAGAGGCAATTCTTGCAGAAGTCTTAAAAGTAATCTCAAATTATTGATGAAGCCATCTGAATCATTTACTAAAAGTCAAGATGTTTAGTTCATTGTAAACCTTTTTATGAGAAATAAATTTCTTTTGAACTTTTCCTGTTTTATCTTATGTTTATCAAGCAAAATATGTAAGTTGACTTGGGATAATTCTTACGAATTTTCAGAAAAATAGCCACATATTCTTTACAAGTGTCTTTCATACTAACTGTAGACTACATAATGGTGCCTGTAGCAAAGCAATCACACGCTGTTGGTATAGTTACATGTACTTAAAGGTATATTTATCTGCATGGTGAATATCCTATGAATTCGTGAGCAGACTCAAATACTTTCAAACATTAATGACTCAGCTTTTATCAAACTACATTATATATCTTCTCTAAATTATAAATCAGACAATTAAACAGTAATTTTTCCACATGGATATATAAGAATTTAGTTAGGAGACATTATAAGTTCACCTTACTTTTTGAAGCTCTGCAAGAACAGTGATAAAATATATTATGCATACTAAAAAGAGACCACTAAAATTTTATAAAATCAGAAATTTAGCCACCATTAATTAAAATATAGAGCCTTTCTTAAACATATAAATCTTAGGGATAAATTCTTATATTCTTAATATTTATATAGAAAACCAATAAAAATTAACTTAAAAGTATTCTAAGGAAATTCTGATTATTATACATGACACATCCATATATCTTAAGATTTCATTATATTCATATGATTTTTATAACTTTTAAATACATTTTAGCATTGGCAAATTGATAGCTTTTAATAAGATTTTTCTCCTGGACCCTCTGAATTGAGTATTTCTCATTATTTCAAAATTATTTAATAGTTACATTTATAAAGCTGAAACCTCAGCATGCATTTTAACTAAACTACAAGGATTTATATTCATCTCCTTCCACACTACTGAATATCAAATTAAAATAGGAAACACAAATTATTCCTCTAATAGTAAAATGTAGTACACTTTTTAATATAGTTGGTAGCCAATTGTTTCCAGTGATGCAACTGAGTAATTTATAGATTATTCATATTATCTATCTCATAGTTAATACTGTGGCATTCAGGTATTAGTCAGTGACCTCTGGTAAAGGTTTGTTGTTCTATATCAAAATGGTAGAAGAAGAAACATGCTCAAGACAGAGAGAAAAGAATCTTTTTTCTTTTTCTGTTTCTTAATCAGAAGAACCCTTGAGTGATAATGGCATTAATTCATTCATAAGAGAAAAATGCTCATGGCTTAATTTCCTATTAAAAGCCCCACAAGCATATATTGTTACAATGATAATTCAATTTCAAAATGGGTTTTGAAGAAAATTAAAAGCATAATATCAATCTTAAGGTAAGTCTAAAAAGAAAAAAGTATTATAGTAAAATTATCTGAAGTATATTCTTAGTTTTATAACAAATAAATAGTTGTTTGTTTATATTATTTATATTTATTAGCATGTGGTCTTAGACTCTGAGCCATGACAGATCCTAATGTATAATTTCTTATTACCTATACTCAACACATTCATATTATAAGAAAACATAGTAAGTCTTCCAATTACTGACTATTAAATGTTATAATTTTATATATCTGAATATATGTATGTTTTATGTTGAGAAATACATTATAAAATAGTTCATTTTCTAGTAAATAAACTGTTCTCACATTTAGCTCTTTTGATTTCTCCTGCGGTGTATAAAATATTTTCTACTAAATGTGATATAAATATTCTATCTGTAGTACAGAATGTCCAGATTTAGAGAATAATCATTTTTCCTCTCTTTCTTTCCTTCTTTCTTTCTTTCTTTCTTTCTTTCTTTCTTTCTTTCTTTCTTTCTTTCTTTCTTTCTTTCTTTCTTTCCTTCTTCCCTTCTTTCCTTCTTTCCTTCTTTCTTTTTTTTTCTTTCATTCTTATTTTTAGGTTTTACTTAAAGATTTTTATTAAATTATTTTATGTTTTTACCTTCCAAAAGTTGCCCCTTTTCCCAGTTCCCCCTCCCTGAGATCTTTTCCCCATACTCCCTTCCCCCCCCACCTCTGAGAGGGTGCTCCCTTATTTACCAACCCATCCCCACCTCACCCCCACCAGCATCCCTCTTCCCTGGGTCATCAAGTTTCCATAGGATTAAGCACATCCTCTCCCACTTGAGGCCATACAAGGCAGACCTCTGCTACATATGTGCTCCAAAAATGAGCTCATGCATGTTCCTTGGATTTTGGCTTAGTCCCTGGGTCCTCTGAGGGGTCTTATATCCAACCATTAGATTGAGGTTAGGGGCCAAATGGAAGAGTTAGAGGAAGGACTGATGGAACTAAAGGGGATGGTGTCCCCATAAGAAGAACAACAGTATCAACTAACCTGGAACCCTCAGAGGATAATCATTTTTTAAATATCTACTCTTCTCATTTTTTATTAAAAATTGACTTTTTTCAAACAATATGTTTTGATTATAGCTTACCCTCTTCTGACTCCTCCAAGATCCACCCTACCTGTCCATGCACTCAAAATCAACACCTTTTCTTGATCCCTCTCATTTGAAAGCAATCAGGTGTCTAAAAGAAAAAAGTACAAATAGAAAGAAAAATAATAACAAAGTAAAATAAAATATAACAAAAAAATAAACAATAACAAAGAATACTCACAGAAAAGAAACTAGAAACAAATATAAATGCCATCTGAGAAGTTTCACACATGGATATTATCACAAGGAGTGAACATTAAATCCAACTACATCATGGTTGGTTACTTCCAGAACTTTTATGTCCCTAGTGCTCCATTGTAGAGTAACGGGATTTTAGTGGTTGGTGTTTATAATTCTTGTTTCGAAGTATGCAAAGAACCTTCTAGTACCACTAACATTGTTCAGTAGGGGTGAAGGCTTTAGGTGTTTCCTGTTCAATGCATTATGTAGGTGTAGCTTTCAGCAATTTACCCTGACCCTTAGTTTGTTGAGGCCAATGGCCTTGGTTGTTTGTTGGTTTCTATGGATTCTCTTTGGCCAAAAAAAAAACAATACTAGAGGCATTATTTGGAGGCAAGAGCTATCTGGTGGGCTTTGCTCCTCATTAAGTTCAGTAGAATATCTTCCAGAATTATTTAAAATAGATTGACATTTTAGTCTGGCCAACAAATTTAATTGTTTCTTACATACTTCATTTTTATAAATGTGTAATTTTTTCAATTCTAATTCCTCTATTAATATTGTTTTGCATTCAATTTATAAATTCCACAGCACAAAATGAAAAAGTATGATAAATGATACACTTTTACATAAATTTATTTTATCAAGTAATTTATATTATTAATTTTTATTGCTGTATACTCACATTTAATATTAATAATTTTGGTTTTTTGTCTTTTTGTCCTAATATTCTTTCTCTTGAATTTTAAATTGCCTTGTTTTAAATTCTCTGCTGTGCCTTATTTTTTAGATTTAAGAAATATAAAGGAGTATTACGTATATGCTTCTACTATATTTTGATAAAGTACACCACTCATTGAATCCTGCCTCCTCCCATATCACCTCACCTTTTTCTTTTGCAACTTCAGGCTGTCTAGAAAACAACACAAATAAACCAGCAAACAATCATTAAGTCCATTTACTCCTACCTGAAATTATATAAGACTTACTAATTGTACACAGGTAGCCTCTCAGGGACACATCTCCCAGAAAAAAAAAAAAAAAAAAGAGATTTCTTTCTTCTCTCAACAAACATAAATTGCCAATAAGTGCTCAGTGTGGGTTGTAGTTTCCTGAGACATTTTGCTCTCTATGTTGGTATTTTGGCTGGCTTGATCTTTCAAATGCCTTGTGCATTCAGACACAGGTTTGAGTTTATGTGTGGAATAATTCTATCATGTCTTAAATATAGTGTTTTACTACAAAAATATACTACCTTTAAATCTTGTATTCTTTACACTTTCTCTTCTGCTGCAATTCCTGATCCTTAGGAATAAGGAATATGGTGTAAGTGCCTCATTTAAAGCAGAACCCCACAGTCACTCACTGGCCATGCAGTTACCAACTGTGAATTTATTAATGATAAGCTATTGCAAAGTTAAGATTCTCTGCTGATGGTTGAAAGATGAAAAAATCTGTGTGTGTGTGTGTGTGTGTGTGTGTGTGTGTGTGTGTGTACATCTATCTATCATATATGCATTAAGGGATCATTAAATAAAATGTCTACTTAGAATAATAGTAAGTTTGTGTATGTGTTTCCGCGTGCATGTGTGTGTAATTTTTCCTAATAAAAATATTTAAAATCTACTTTCTATCTTTTTACTGTTAACAGTTTGGAAATAGGAAATACTTTATGTATGTGACATCTTGTAAAGGTTCTTATGTATATAGTTATCTAAAATGTCATATATAGAATTAAAAATAGAAAACATCTAAAGTAATAAATTTATACCATTGTAATTTATATAATTCCATAATTATTATATCAAAATGTCATAGTTACATTTTATTTGTTTAAAATTGTTACTCATTAACAAGTGAAGACACCCTTATAAGTCTTCGTTGGTTAAGCTCTATTATTCATGATAATTATCAAAATGTGTGCACTGCTATACCAGGCACCAAAATGATGATACATTTTACTAGCTAGCACCCATGAGGCTGAAGTACAAAGATTCAAACCCTAAGAAGTCCCAGACCTGCTTATGAAATAAAGTAATATAGTGGGGCCGGTTCAAAATGAATCAATGATTAATAATAAATTCTAAGTAATAATAAAAGTATACTCAGAACATCTAATTGTCTCAACCACAATGTCTTAAATGTTCAAAATAGTTTTTAGTTTCCTCCTAAAGAATTTATATCCATCATGTACACTTCATTAACATACTCTTGCCATGACTAAAGTCATTGTTTTACAGACTCATGTCACCCACATTCAACAAGAATATTTTTATTCATTTGTTTTTGCTTAATTTTGTTTTATGTGCATATGTGAGAGAGTGCATTTATATGTACATTGGAGTGTAGGATATCACAAAAATCTAAAGTACATGCTTTAAACAGTGGAACTGTAATTATAGGATAGATTAAGTCACTATGTGGGAATTGAGTGGCACTCTATAGTCCATGCAAAGTTGGTAAGTACTCTTTACCACTATTCTATGTCTCCATGACTGGCCACAGACATCAACTCACATCTTGCTAAAAGTTACCACATCAATATCCTTCTGGAATAAAGGCAAGGAAGATATCAAATGGGTGAAGATCATCGTGCATTTAGAAGGAAATAGATTTCATTTTAAACTATTAAAACTGTAAGGCCATATTTTATTTTTTCTAATTCATAGCTTAGTATAAAAGTATTCTACTCATGAGAGAAATACCACCAAGGGAGAAAAACTGTAACATCCAAAGAATTATGTAAGTGTGTCGTACGGTACATTTCTTAAGAGTTGGGCTAAATAATGCTTAAAACACAGAAATAAAAATAACAGGACAGCCAAACTGCGAAAATATGTGCCGTTATGTAAAATTACATATGTGGTCAAGGGGAACAGCTGGAAGAGAGTTTTGAAAAATGTTAAGGTAATTCAAGGATAAATAAAATGAAATGATACTTTTTGTAACATATAGAAAATTTCTACTAATGACATATTTATGAAAAATGAAAAATAATAATCTTGCATTAAGCGGTAATCATTGGGAAGTGAAGCATCATGAAGGCAGTGATTTCCAATGAAAATGATTTGTTATAAATCCAAACACAGAAGTTACTGCAGAGAACAGGAACATAAACAAGTTCTCAGACTCCTCTTCATGAAAATCTCTAATCAATAGTGTATGGAGTTTTAATAATATGTTTAGCCAGGATTCCGATTTGCAACCCTGGAACAGAGCAATGTGAAGAGATTTAGAATTGTATTTATTAGTTTAAAACAAATATGACAAGAACACATTGTCTTAAATTAACACAAATTTATGCAGAAAACATGAAGGTCCAAAAGAGAAGTATTTTATTTAGTAGAGGAAAACATATTAAATATCATTTTGTAGGTGATAGAGAGATAAAATCACTAGATGAAAATATTGATTTCTTCTTCCCACTATAACATAAAATTAATACAAATTTATTTATTTTTTAATGTATCTGGAATAAAGATTGCTACATTATACTTCATTGAACTTGTGTGTTAATAACTTTTGTTTCTTCTAGAAACCTTGATCATGAAGTATATTGGCCAATGAGAAATTTTATTTATTTATTTATCTTTGTTTTTAGTGTTCATAAGCATTTCTTTCTTCAAAATTAATCACACCATCTGTTTTTCACATTAATCTCTTGTCCTCCATTTCTAAATAATCCTGAATACTTATTGTTATGACCAAGCTGTTATTACATCAAGTCAGCTAAGTGATGTGATAATTTCCCTTCTTCTTATTCTTAACTTTACCATATTTTTAAAGATTCCTCTTTTATCGAGGATTGATTTGTGATAATTTGATATGTCCACATTTAATCCAGAGATGTTTATTTTCAGGCTACCATAGATTTATGACTATGTACTGTATAAATCACAATTATAAAATGGTTATAATAGATATGTATATATGTATGTATGCAAATTCATATTTTTCTAATTAATAGAAAGTCATCCATGATTTATTTTTATTACATTACTTGGCCATCTTATTCAACCTTACTCTTTCAGAAATATAACAGACATAATTTTAATATTAAAATTAAATTAAAAGTTGGCAGAAATGCATACACGCCTCTTATAAGAAGACAATGATAATCCAATATGCAGTTTCAAAACACTTTTTCATCTTGGATATTTTCAGACAAAGAAGGTAAATAAATTCCAATTCATTTAAAATTTTTTAAGGGCATGAATTACTAGGATTCAAGCATGCACCACAAAGAAAAATTGAATTTTTTTTTTATTAATCACTGCTAATGAATTCTTAAAGTCCACAGAGAACAAATGGAGAGCAGTCCATAGGAAATGGGCCCCAGGGAAGTCATCTATGACATCAACAGGATCGCTGATGAGGGCAAGCATGAGCTCGCCATCTGAACACAAAGAGGACCTCACCACATCTCTGGTTGCTACTCTTTTATTGTCATATATCTTATCTTAATAGAATTTAAACATGCTTATATTAATCATGTCCAAGTTTAGAAACATACCGTACCGATTCCTTAAAAGAACAATGTTAGAGAATTCTTGGTAAGAGAAGAAGGCCTGCAAATAAAATAGCATCATGACTGTGACTTTTGTGGCTACTTTGGTTTGCATATTGATTAACACTACAAAAGTATAGCAACATTTATAGCCCAAAGTACCGAGCAATGTAAGTTTAGCTCCAATGATGGTGTAGACAGTAATATTGCTGAGGATTGAATGTGTAGGTACATTTTACCTAAGATTTGGACTGTTGTAGCAATTGAATCCTGATCTTTTCATTTCTTACCTTCCAAAGGTTAAACATAGTCTCAAAACCCCGATATGCACAAAAGCAGCCAAGTATTAACATGAAAAGTCTACACCAAACCCCTGGCAATAAAGAGACACCTTGTTGGTGGCTCTGTTCTTTTCTCAGTCGGGGCAGAGCCGATGGCAGTCCTTTGCTCATCAGAGTTTGATGCCTGGCCTGGTGGCCAAAGCTAACTTATGCCTAGGAGTCATAAAAATCAAATCATATGAAATCCAGTTGGCACAGCATGGAAGGAGGAAGACAGAGAAAGATGGAGTACCCTGCCACCCACAGACCTGCCCTCAAGCAGAAAGCAGAGTCACGCCCTGCTTGCCACCACATCATCAGCACAAATAGCGGATGTCACCCAGGGGCTTGCCAGCCATGTGGACAGCCTACAGTGGGAGCTACATAATGCAGTCAGGTGGGAGAGAAAGAGAGTAGGGCAGCTTGAGCATTATGAAGAGAGATGGAGCTAGAGAATCGATTGTGGGAGGGGCCAGGCCTACCCCCTGAGGCTATTATGAGGTCTAAACTGAAGCTGCAGCTGAAGACCATGTCTGAGTACATTGCTACATAGCAGCTAGGGTCAGTGTCGGTGTCAATGGCTCATATTACCGTTAGAAATGGATGGAACTTGAAAATATCATCCTGAGCCAGGTAACTCAGTCACAAAAGAATGAACATGGTATGTACTCACTGATAAGTGGATATTACCTGAAACATTTGGAATACCCAAGTTTCACTTTACAGTAACAGCTGGACTGAGTGTGAGGTCACAGATAGAGGAGTTGGAGAAGGGACTGAAGGAGCTGAGATAGTCTGCAGCCCTATGGAGAGAGAAACAGTGTCAACTGGCCTGACACCCCCTCCTCTGTCTTCCTGGAGGCTGGACCACCAACCAAAGAATACACATGGAGGAACCCATGGTTCGGACCACATATGTGGCAGAGGAGGGCCTTGTTGGCCATCAGGGGGAGGAGAGGCCCCAGTAAAGGAGAATGTCAAGGTGGGAATATGGGAGTGGGCGGGCAGGTGGGTGGGAGGTGGAATTCCCTCATAGAGATGGGGAGGGGGAGGGGATAGGTGGTCTCCAAAGAGGAGACCTAAAAAGTGGGAAACATTGGAAATGTAAATAAAGTATCAAAAATAAAAATAAAAATAATAAAAATAATAAAAAATAAAAGATCGAGATGTCCCTGATCAAAGCATCCACCGAGGACCACATGAATGTCCAGGGGCTGTGCATAACTGGCTCTGCCTTTCACTGGATGCGATTCTCTGGAGAGTTGACTCCATCTGCCACCAGCAGCAGCCCTTATGAGAACAGACCCTGTGTCTCACTGAGGCGGCATAGTAGAGCTGGAACTGACAACAAGGGTATTGGTGAGGCAGCAAGAGGGCAAGAGTATAGGAGAATTGGCCCCACTACTAGTCAGCTCTGAGGTGGCACAGGTGCTGGGGTTATGCCCTTCCCCTCCTCCTTGCCACCTTTAGTAGACTGGAGAGCTGACCTTCGGATCATGAGAACCAAAGAGGCAACCCTGCTGCCCCATTGGGTGTAGCACTCAGGAGAGAAGAGCCTGTAACCTTGCCTTGGAAATGCACAGGAGCTGGCCGGATGGCAAAGACACAGCTGAGCCAGTCCTGAGGGTATGAGAACAGGAGAACTGGCTAAATCAATCCCCCATAGGCTGCTGGAGAGCTAGCCCTGTTGGTGAGAATAAGGGAGAGTGGTGGCCTGACCAGCTCAACTACTACCAAGACCCACATCCAGGGCTCTGAATTGGCCGACCGAAAAATCGACATCTTCTGGGATTTATTGTGGCTCGTGAAAGGTTCAGTCCTGCTGTTCCAATGCTACAGGATCTCCATGACACAAGAAAACACCAGGATAACTGGGAGAAGTTCTGGTAAGGATATAGTATTTCTGGTGTCATAGAAGCCAGAGATTTTGAACTAAACCAATGGCTGAATGCAATGAACATTTGCAAGTGACGATGTACGGGCACAAGGATATACTGTGGTCACACTGTGACACGTTACAGCATCCATGATGACATGTTTCCTATGCTTTGTTTTGTTGTTGTTTCTGTTTGTTTGTTTGTTTTATGCGTGAGCGCTTTATTTTTGAGGGGGTAGGTTGCAAGGGGCTAAGAGCAGATAAACGTGGACAGAGAGATGAGCAGGACTGGGGTTAGGGTGTGTGATGTGAAACTCACAAAGAATCAATAAAAAGCTAAAAATAATACTACCCCAGCCCTTTTCGGTGTTGGAACTGCCAATATAAATCCTCCAAACTGAGTCTGAAGTCCAAGGAGAGAGTTAAAGCGAAAGGCCATATTCTAGGTGAGTTTTTTTGCTGTGATAAAAATACATCAAATGCTACGGGCAGAGGGAAGGTATTAATTGGCTTACAGATAACAGTGTATCATCTACTGACTGACAGCAAGTACCTGAACTGTGGAGGAAGACAGCTCAGCTTATTAGATAACTCCGGATCACCTGCTGAAAGCTGACCCGGCCCACGGTGCACTGAATCGTGCTGCACCAATTAGCGACTAAGAAATATTCCTTTAATCTCAGCACTTGGAAGGCTGAGGCAGATCGATCTCTGAATCAAGGCCAGCTTGATCTTTAAAACAAGTTCCAGGACAGCCAGGGCTACTCAGAGAAACCCTTTCTTGAAAAGAGAAAAAGAAAAAAAAAATATATAAGAAATACTCCATACACATAACCACATGCAAATTTTATGAAAGAAATTCTTCAATTTAAGTTCTCTCTTCCTCAGATTCCTAGCTTATCTCAATTTCAAAACAGCTAACCATCACAGTCCACAAAGAAGGTAAGGGACGCTTATGCAATGCATACAAATACAACCTACATTTAGAGATTCTGATTAAATTATCACATGTTTAGTGATAGAAGTTAACAAAAATTTATTACTTAACAACAAACAATTTTCCGGATGACAAAATCTGGATGTTAAGAAATCTGACTTTTTTCTACAGGTCCTGATCTTAGAACAAGTTTCTCTACATCTTTCAACGTCTAGGGTCCATTTGTATTTCTTTGTGGATTTTTTTTCCTCTTAAAATTGCTTCATAACACGAGCTTTGCAAACTCTGTAATATCTTGAAAGTAAAATTCTAAAAATATTTTGGAGAAAGGTTTTAAAACTACATTTGTTCAGTTATCTATGTGTGTTCTAATGTAACATTGAACAAAGAAAGTTTACTAGTTCCAAAAATCGACACAGTACTGCAATACCGCCAAGTAAGTGTTCGTGATCCCCAAAAGACCAGTCAGGATCCTATCCAATGCAATCACACCAGGGTCTTTATTCTAGCTCGCTATAGCTTAGCTCACATCACTGCCACCCCACAGGATGATTCTGGTGGAGAAAAAAGCCCTGAACATTCATCAGGACAAGGTTCTGTAGAAAGCAGCAGAAGGGGTGAGTGTTTCTAGCCTTGCAAGTATCTCATTGGTGTGGTTCTTTGGTCTTTAGCAGAATTGGCTGGTCCTGGGAGCCAAATCAGAAACTTAACTTTTGATTTCTTCCTAATTAGTGGTTGTTAGGTAGAGGGCAGGCTTGTTGGGTGTTAACCTGGAGACCCTGGATTTGTTGAGGTTAGCTGAGAAACTGGAGCTAGACTTGGGTTTTGTTGGAGGGGAGTAACTTGGAAACTAATGCTAGGTACCAGCCTTGAGTTCAAACATAGGTCAGGTTCTCTAAGGTGGAGTCTGAACCCAAAAATTTGGTCTCTCAGTACAAAGAAAGTCTTCTGCTACATGTGAAAATGTATTTATCATCATTCACTGAGAACACTGTCTATTTTGAATCACCCATTACCTTTGGTTTTACAGTATTTCTACCTATTATTTTTAAATGTGATCTCTGCAGAATTTGATAACATTTTACCACATTTCCATGAAGCCTAGTCGCTTCTTTATTTACTGAAAGTTCTACAATGTGCTTGCTAAATTGAATTTCATCATATATGTTATGTAAAATAATTGCCTAATAAATTATCTGAATATTAAGAATATTATCAAAAATGATAAATAAAGCTACATTTTTAACTTGTCTAAAGAAAGAGTAAATGAAATAGCCATTTATGTTTCACATACATTTATATGAATATCACTGAGTATTCTTATTACAAAAAGTACTTGGTTATTTTAAGGTAACTTTTCTAATAGTTCCAGAGGATGTACAGAGTAGAAATTTCAGATATTGTTTTTGTATTGGTTGTATTTCTCCATATGGATCTTTCTTTCTTTAATAGTGTTGTATTTCTTACTGTATTCCAAAACTAGCATAGAATATACATTGTACAGATACTTAAATCATAACTGACTATGGATTTACACAAAAGTATGGGATTGATTCTATTTTCAAACATTAATCCATCTTTCACTGTGTGTATATGTGTGTATATTGACTAGTGTTCAATACAGACAGAAGACAGTAACAAAATGAAGTCTGTTCTGCCATGAAGTTTGTAGAGTACTTCCTTCTAAATATGGACCTAATTCCTTTGTCTCTATTTATTTTCAAAATCTACGAGCATGTTTTCTGTGTGATACATGTCTGCATGTATACAAATGAGTTTAAAGTACTTACTTTATCCTGTCACTGTTAGTGAAAATTATAATCATACTATATTGATTTTTATGTAATATGTTTGATACAGTTTTTATATAGAAAACAGTAACAATGTTTATGTAAATATATAATATTTTTAGATTTATTTTCCTTATAAACATGTATTTTGTATATAAATGTAAGTTTCTCCATGAGCGTATGTGTTTTTGTGTTTGCACAAATATGGACACCTCTATTCACAAAGGCCAGAAGATAGTATTACATTCTTTTGAGCAGGAGGCAGGGACCAGGCACGTGTGGGATACCCAACCTATTAAATGGGTCGATGCATCTAAAACCTATTCCTCACCATCATGCAACAAGTTTACTAGCTATGTTAAAAAATACATATGATTACTCCACAGCATGTGAATGTGTTTGTGCTCACTATGCTTCTCACTTAGAATTTAGAAATGCTTTGACTGGTTTGATAAACAGGAAAATATTCATTTTCACTGAAAAGCCTGTTTAAAATTAATATATTCAAAGCACTACATGCTACCCTCAGGTAAAACATTATTTTTGAGCTCCTTGATTTGAAAAACTAAAGTGGATGGTCTTATCTGATAGCTCAAGATGACTTTGTTGTAATTTTAACTTCTCTCTCTCTTTTTTTTTTTTTTTTTGGTCAGAAAATTATTTGTAGAATTTATGTCATCATAGAACCAAGTAAACATCCTCTGTATCTGATCATCTTTGTTATTAATAATGAGGATTGTGTCAATATTATACAACACACTCTGTGTTTCAGACTGAGAATTCCTAAGCATGGATTCACAGCAGTTATAACTCTCTCTGTATGCTACCTTAATAAATTCTGTAGTCTCTTATTTTATGGCTATATTCATAAGAGATAATTCTTAATGAGGTATCCAAACTCTTGTCTGTAGAACACTCGGTGACAAACTGAAGAGGAATTTTATTCCAGCAACACGGCTGCTCTGGCAAGGAATCAAATCCAAAGACTTTCAAGGTCTGTGTGATTTGGCTGGAATGACACAGCTTTAATCCCTTCTGTTGAGATACAGACAAGTCCTTAGCATATAACTTTAATCCCTAACAATGAAGGTAAAGTTAGTTTGTAGAACAAAACAGCCATGTTTGCAAGCGATGTCTCATTGATGTGCAAAGTGAAGAATCAAAGATTTGACGTACTGCATCAGAGACAAGATATACCAAATTCTCAAGAGAATAGTCAGTAAATAGAGGCAACTTAGAAAAGCAGCAGAGTAAGTCAGTGGGTAATCAGTAAGTGAACGTAGTTTGTGCCATGCAGTTCGGTTCATTTGTGGGTTCTGTTCACTTTGGCAGTTCGTACAGTGCAGGTCAGCAGAAGCAGTTGAAGGCAGAGAATAAAAAGGAGGCTAGAGATTAAAATAGATTACCAGAATTAGTTTAAGGTCAAGCAGAGCAAATCAGTGAGAAGCTGAGAGAGGCCAGATTGAATTAGTTAGCCTGGAGAGGAGTTTGAGTCAGCACAGCTGAGTTGAACAAGCCAGCCAGAGTTGAGAAATAACAAGAAAGGGTGGTCTCATTCAGCTGTAAGCCTCCGAGAGGATGGTTACATCAGGAGAATAAAAGATACTTTTGCAACAAATAGGTTACTGCAGTTTGCTGAGAAATTATTTTGTGCCCTGTGTATTTCAGATGCTGATTACTTTGCTCAAAAATCTGGTTACCGTCTGGCGTTGTAATTGTCATGATTATTGCAGCATCTCCTGTCTCAATGATGTGTAGAGATTGTTTTTCATCATCTCTGAATGGTTAGTAAACAATTGATCAGCCTATAACTGGACAGAAACCAAGTTAAGGTAGAACCTCCAATCCCAGTCAGGAGGTCCCAAGCAGAGAGGAAGAGGAGAGAGATGAGGAGAAATAGCCTTGAGCAGGTCAACAATGGAGTAGCCATGAAGACATAGCCGTAGAAGAGCTAGCCAGGGTAAGAATCAGATAGCAAGCAATGGGGCATGAGGCTGGGTATCAGGCAACCTAATTGGATTAGATTAGGGTTAGACTACCGGAATCTGTCCAGCTTAGTGGTCCAGCTTATTAATAAATATAAGATCTCTGTGTAATTTATCTGAGAACAAGGGGAGTCTGATGATTTGTATATGCTCGGCCTAGGAAGTGGCACGATTAGAAGGTATGGTCCTGTTGGAGTAGGTGTGTCACTGTGGGTGTGGGCTATAAGACCCTCATCCTAGCTGCCTGGGAGTCAGTATTCTGCTAGCAGCCTTCAGATGAAGATGTAGAACTCTCAGCTCTGCCTGTACCATGCCTGCTTGCATGCTGCCATGTTCCTGCCTTGATAATAATTGACTGAACCTCTGAACCTGCCAGCCAGCCCCAGTTAATTGTTGTCCTTATAGGAGATGCCTTGGTCATGGTGTCTGTTCACAGCAGTAAAACTCTAACTAAGACAAACTTAAATTTGACAGCTTACCCTTTCTGGTGAAAGAATACGGAAGGAAATGTTAAGGGTCTTGGATAAAGTTAACATGAACTGTGTTACATTAGTAATATTCTGATAAGCAGTGGCTAGGAAGGTGGTATTCAGCTTCATTTTGAACACCCAGTGTTCTGGGAGGAACCACCATGAGATTGGCACTTTTGAAAGTTGATGTGTTTTATATTGTGATAGTGATACTAATACAAGATCTTAGGGAGACCTGATAAAGGAAAGTTTATGGCTTAATAGTGGTAGATTTGTGTGTAAAATAGGCAAGGAGTCAATTGTTTTGGTTAGTTTTATGTTAACCCTTCATAAACCTGGACATACGTAGGAAGAGGGAATCTTAATTGAAAAAACAATGCCCCCATAAGGTTGACCTGTAGGCTAGTCTTTAAGGCATTTATTGATGAATGATTGTGAGAAAGACCAGATAATTAGGGATGGTGCCACTCATGGCAAATGGTTCTGTCTGTATAGTAAAGCAATCTAAGGGGGAAAAGCCATGACTCTGTTTCAGTTCCTGCCTCCAGGTTTCTAGTCTTGAGTTTCTGCCCTGACTTTCCTCAGAGACTACAACTGGAAGCAAAGAGTGGCTTTTGGTGTTGGTGCTTACTCATAGCAATAGAAACAATTAAAATGACAGTAAGTGATTAGTGAGAAAAATATAAATATAATTTATCCATAATTTAAAAAATTTATTGGCCAAGTATAATGTGAAAAATTCTAAATAATCTTTCTTCTAATAAAATAGCATGTCAAGTAATGTTTAATATAATATGTAAAAGTCTTACAATATTAATTATTTGAATTTTATAAGATGAGTAGTATCACCTATCATTTAAGAATTTATAATTTACATATAATACATTATCTGACTTCAAACCAGTCACATTTATATTTAATCTTATAATTTATGTATTAGGATTTATTTTTTAATTAGTTTTTTTTATTTAACTAGGATGCACTAACACTCCAAATAACATCTTTTTCTAATGTGTGAAGCATCTTTTAAAATGGCAACGTGTTTATCAGTGATTAAAATTTGTTTTCCAACACACATTTTAGTAAAGTTTCTCTTTGTTAAGATATGCATGATATTTTGAGGAAAATACAAACGTTTTGTATTTATATTGTAGTAAATACTTTAATTGTATTCTTCTTCTCACAGAGTTTAATATCACTTAACATGGTCATCTTGAAATTCAATCTGTGCTTTCTTATGATCTCAGATAAGCAGGGAGCCTGTCATATAGATCACTTTCAACCTGCCTCAGTAGAAAGGGTAAACGTTATAGCACCCTGGAAATGAAAATGTCAAATATCAGAGTTAGGTTCAGTTATCTAGGTAGGAGATATCTATACAGGAGAAATAGGTCATGATGAAATTCACATAATAGAATAAAAAACATTTTTGTTTTTTAAATTAATCTCATAAGACATATACCACTGTATATGCTTATAAATAATACTTTTGAACAATTCTGAGCAGAGAATGTTGCTCAGTCATCATTTGAAATATGTATATTTTTCTTCATCTAACACACTTCTATAAAATATGTTTATAACTTAACATACAACTATTTGAATCTGAGATTGGTAGGAAATCATTCTCAAATTTATGCTTGTATTGTTTATAACAAAATATCATTATTACTATTTTAATTTTGAGTTAGAATCTTAAGTAATTAGTTGATTCGTTTGACCATTTGTGTGCTTTGCTCTTCAGAGTCTTGGAAAATAGAGGTAATACTGAAACAGGTTTTCTTATTAGTCTGTGCTGGCATCTACATGAACCATTCAAGAGTTGGAATTGTAAATGAGTGTCTACAATTATATTTTATCATTTGACACTACATAAAATCAAATGAATTTGTTTGATTATATATATATATATATATATATATATATATATATATATAATATTACAAGACCTCAGTAGAGTGCCTAGGTATTTTAATATTTGATAAAGTAGTAGAAGAAATTATTTCTGGCCAAGCAATTTCTTGGTCAATAAATCCTTGTGACAATATCTGCAATATTTAGGGTATCTTGGGTATATCTTAATAACATAAGACAGAGTAAGACCAGTACTGTTATGATAGCATTTTGTCATTGATATTTCTTTGATCAATTTGTTTAAATAATTTTGAAAATTTTAATTGTTTTGGAAAATGCTAATAAATATAACAAATATTATTTATTTTCTCAAATAATTCAGTTCAACAATTACTTACATAGGGATATATGGTATTTTTAGATTACACTTCAGTTTACAAGAACTCATACATTGAAGTTTTATTATAGTCAAAGATGATTATTCTGAGAACAAAGAACAATATTGCAATATAGACACAGACCACGAGTGACAAAATCACAAGGTATTTGGTTTAGACAGAGCTTGAGAAAAAAAACATAATGTAGAGTTCTAAAGAAAATTAAACTGAAATATAAGCCAAATAAATAAAAAAAAGAAAAGCAAAGTCAAAATAGGATCTTCTTTGTTTCTGTTTAATTTTTTTCTTGAAGTTTTTATTATTTATGTATGACTATATCTGTCTTTATGATACTGATTTTTAAATATACATTTACCTAGAGATAATTTTAAAGAATGCAACTAAATATTATTAGTATTTCAGATCATTCCTTAGCAGAAGAACTGAATTAGTCATACAGGATACGTGTGTGCGTGTGCATGTGCGTGTGTGTTAATGTGTAAAATGCCATTTAAAACCTAAATTTTGAAAGTCTATAACATGAAAAAATGATCAAATTCCATAAAAATACTTAGTACATTTGTGATTCACTAAGAAACAATATTTTTCTACATGGTTGTAAAAAGTGTCTCTTCAGGATATCCTCGTCTTACTTCAAAGATGATAGTTTTAAAACATAGATGATTTTGTTTTACAAATATAAACTGGACGAAATGTTATGAGTTTGTTAATGTGTTTCTTCCAACCCACTTCAAAGGAGAGTGCATAGAAAGTAATAGTTCCCCAAACAGCAATGTTTTACAAGAGCAGATTGCAAAATATTAAGACATTTATTTTCGAAGCTCTAGGTTATTAAACACACCTAATTTATCACAAAAATAAAGAAGGTATTATTTCATACCAACAGTTAAATTATAGCTTTTGAATCATAAAAAGAACCCTAAAAATAAATAGGTGGCATCACCCCAAGTGCTTCATTCAGTAAGATGACTTCCTATCAGGAAATTGCCGTAGATATGACTTACATAAATAACTGTATTCTGTACTATCCATGGTTAGATCTCTGACAGCTCCTGCTTTTGAATAAGGTTTTTATTAAGTGTATAGTAAGGAAAGTTAAACAAATAGGTGACAAATAGCAGAAAGGGACAGACAGAACATGAATAGGAAAATATCACCAAGTTCAGTACTCAAAAACTTCGTTAGAGGCAACTGTATTAGGCTGACGGAGAAAGCTAAACAGCAGCAGCAGCAGCAACAAAAACGACAATAAAAATATAAGATTAGAAATCTATAGCAACGTTTCAGAAATTGACCTGAAGCTGTATTTAAACAATCAGCTGGAGTCCCTGATGGAGTGCGCCCCAGATGAAGTAGGGTGTCCTCAGGAGTGATGCTCACAAGTAAAAGAATAAATGGTAGTGGAAAAGACAACATCTTTAAACATCTAGCGCAAACTAACTAGAGAACCCCTGCTGAAATGGTTATGCAGAGTCTGGACAAAACAGGGCATTCCTGCTTCTCTTTCCCAGTGAGGTCATTTTTATACCATGAAATAAACAATGATAACTAACCTCTATTGGAAATAGTTCATTTTCTAGCTGTTATTAAGGTCACTAAGGCTATAATATCCTTGGATGACTGCTTTTCTCCCTGTTTCCGAGTAAGGGATTGAGAAAGACAGGACAAGAATACTTGGGAGATACTGGGCACATACATGCTTAGGTCTTCAGTGTAGATGTGGTGTAGTTCCTCTTACAGACTCAGCTTCTCAATTTGCTTACATAGCCCAGGGCACTTTATCAATAATCTATGTGACAAAATTTTAGCATAAAATTCGGTAAAGTTAAATTTTCTCATGTGAGATGATTAAACTTTGTCCCAAGAGGAGCAGTGTTTTAGCTTGATTAAGTTTGGCCCCCATATATTCAGGAGCTTCAGTGCTTAAACACAGGAAGTGGTACTATTAGAAAGTATGGCCATATTGGAAGAATTTTGGTCTTGTTGGAGGAAGTGTCTCACTAGGTTTGTAGGTTTGAGGTCTCTTTCTTTTCTTAGGCTCTGCACAGGGGAGAAATCAGTCTTTCTGGCTGCCTTCAGATCAAGGTATAGAACATTCAACTCTTTCTCCAGGAACATGTCAGCCTGTGCCCTGACATGCTTCCTGACATAAAGATAATGTACTAAACCTCTGAAATTATAAGCCAGCTCCAATGAAATGTTTTCTTCTATAAGAGCTGCCTTGTTTGGCACCAGCTGATATGAGGCCGCAACACATATACAGCCAAGGACTGCTGGGTCTGGACTCAGTGAGAGAAGATGCACCTTACCCTCAATATACATGAGGCCCAGGGAATGGGGAGGTCTGGTGGGGTTGGGGTGGGAGGTGGGGACATTTTCTTGGAGTCTAGGGGTGGGGGGGAGGAGTTATGGGGCAGACCAGGAGGAAGATAAAAACTGGACTGTAAAAAAAGTTTAAAGAATAATAATTTAAAAAAAAACAATTAAAAAAAAAAAAAAGAATTGCCTTGGTCATGGTGTCTCTTCACAACAATGTCTACTCTAACTAAGATAGGCAGGCTACTTGAAAACATATAAATTGTACCTTTTGTGTAATTCATTATAAATGTTCACATTTTTAAACCATCTACATGTAGCTAATTTTCAAAATTAAATTGACTCCAAGGACTATGTAACTGACCAAAATAGACATCAGGTACTTAGCATCATAAACTTCACAAATAATAGGCTCTTATCTTTAGAGACTTTAGTTGTTATAGACGTTGGCTGTTGATAAATTGCCTGTCTCAAAATACTTGATATAGCAAAGAAACAAGTTCTGTTTTATTGATATAATAATAAAATCTAACTTTTAAACAATGTATAAAATTAAAATAATATCCTATTCTTACATTAATATTTGTGGCTTTTACAGAGTGTATATATATATATATTATATATATATATGTGTGGGTGTGGGTGTGGGTGTGTGGGTGTGTAATAAACTACAGTAATAACAAAAGCCCTAATTTAGTTATCATCAATGATATTTTGCATAACTTCAGTCAGTACAAATATTTTTAGCATCAGTTTAATGTAAATGGCAGCCTTCAATAAGAAATGATTTTATTTCCAAATATTTGTATAACAGAAAATTATTTTTCATTTAATAATGTGAAAGCCCTAAGAATAATTAATAACTAAATATGAATATTTGTAAAAAGCATATATGAAAATGAACTAAAGTAAATATAATTTTAATAAATTTAATCAAAAGAGTAATAATTCAGCTATGAGTCATTGGTGCTAAATTTTTGTCTAATATTTTCATTACTTTATTATAGAAACAGATTTACTTGCTAGATATTTATAGTAATACATCCATTTCTAAGTATCACTTAGCAAAATACTATTTCAAACAAATAACAGGAAAATTAACTAGAATAAAATTACATATTGTTGGATTTTTAGCTCAAAATTTTCAGTTAAAACATTAAAAAGGGACTTAAGATATATCTACTTCAAATATTCAGCAAAAAGTTCTGTGAAATAAATTATAAAAAGTATAAATAAAATATTGTAATTTTTCAGGAATTTGTGTGTTTGTGTGTATATTTGTCCTGTATCTTGGACTGTCAAAAACTTTGAGTCTATGTGACTGTGTGTTCCAGCTTCTAGAAGTTGAGAAGAAGCCCAGGGGAATGAATACCCAGCAGATGGCTTTGGAGACATAGCACTCAAATAGTTGAGTGGTTCCTTTACATTGCCATCTGCCATGTAATACTCTCAGAGATTGAAATCTTTCAACTATAAAATGTTCTGCCAAGATTTTAGAATGCCTATTAGGGCAAACAACAGGTGAGAAGAATTCTTTAATGGATGAAAGGTCTCCAAAATATTTCTTAATGCATTTTTTCCTAGTAAAGCATTCATATGTTTAAAATTAATTGAATGCATCACTATGTCAACCTTCAGCAGAACAACTGCATTTACATTTACATAACCATCTGCGAGTGCTTGCATAGTCATACCTCCTGGGTTGCGAAAACCTATTCTACAAAGAACCCAGTGTTTATAAGCATCCTGGCATACCTGTCAATCAGTTCCTGTCTCTAAACATGCAGAACAAACATGTAGGGAGAAAAGAAATTGTCCTGGCCATCCTAATACATCACAAGTTATTCGTAATTCCAATCAACAATCCACACAACACTTTAGGGACCCTAATTAGATAAGTTTTAAGACATTAGAAGTATTCCTATTATTTGTTTCTATTTTATGTTTGAATTGGAGACAATGTGTCTTTGTAGAAAACAAGTACTGGACGATACTGTAATTGTATATGAAAATATATTGTAAGTAAATGATACTGATTCAATAAGGAATATAGATATGAACATTATCATATACACCAGCTTATTTGTGAAATATTGAGTATTTTCCTGAGTTCATAAAAGAGCAAGTTCCTTATTATTATTTATATTCAAGTTACACACTAAAGGATCTTGAATTTTGTAAACTAAGAAAAAAATCACATTAAGAAAAGAATGATTGTACTATGATTACAGCTGGCATGATTTTATAATTAAGTGATATACAATTATTAAAGATAAATAGCAAACTCCTGAAACAAGATATACAATATTCAACTTTCTATTAAGAAATATTATAAATAAAGCCTAAGACAGCTAAGAAAATGTGATTAAGTCTTTATATCAGAAGCATAAACTATATAAGCAAAAAGGGCATAAACAGAGGGCTATTGGAGTTACATACTTATGAATTGATTGGATATCTGTACATCTGTCAAGACAAAGAGCTTTTACTTTTGCCATGTACATGTATGAAAATCTGTTAAGAAAACTGTGATGTATCTAGTTATCTGTAATCTATAACCACATGCACATGATTTGGTGAAATGTATACTTGATACTTTTCTTCTTATCCATATCACCATTTCATGTTATAGGCTGTAAGTGTTCAATCTATTATTGAAAATAACACATGTAATGCTTGTAAAGCAAGTGAAGTTAGAGGTTCAATCACAGGAAAATAAGTCAATTAATAAACATTGTTCTAAGAATCCCTTTTATTAAGAGACTCTTAGAATCAAGACCTTAAAAGGATTTTCAATGATGAGGTAATATAATCAATTATATACATCATATTAGTTAATTATATTACATTATTATATAATTATATTAATTATATTATTTAGAACATAATGTTTTTTGTTACTATAAGAATTAACAGATCCTAAAATACAGATGGGAAAAGGTGAAGTCACCTTTTCAACTGAGCAATTTTAAAGGAGTAAATTTTAAAAAAATATAGTGTCAGATATTAAGACAAAATTAAATGTAATCATCTCTCAGTATCTATATTGGAATTCTTCTAGCATCACATATGAATGATTCATTGGGCAAATGGTAAATTATTTAATAAAATTTTGGCTGTATTTGAATATAAATATGTCTTCTACCCTATACTCAAAACCAAAATCTCTGTTCCACATATCCTATAAAATACAAATACTCTACAAATAAAATGCAAATATTCTACAAACTGTTTTTGTGCCAAACCATTTAAGGAATGTTGCCAAAAGTATGTGTGTGTTCAGTACAAATAAAATTGATATCTGTGTCTTCTTTTGTTTTGAACTACAGTTTGATCAAACCTCTGTCCATGTGGATTCATTTACAGGAAATGACAGCTCTATAGTGGTTATGAAAATGGCTTTCTTCCATCAGTGACTGTTAATGAAATGCATATCTGGACATGATCAGTCTGAATATCTATATTTTCTCATTGTGTTTATCATAAATATCTATCTTTTTGAGCATACTCACTGTGTGGTTTGTGCTAGCCCGGAGGTTACAATTCTCCTGTCTCTGCCTCAGCCTCTGCGTGTTAAGATTACAAAGCCTGAACTATACTGTGATTTAACTTCCCCTTCTTAGTTGTGTTCTTAGCGCATAATGATGAATATAACAAACAGACAAACAAACAATGACAAAACGCCTCCATACATTCTAAGTATCATCTTGCATTCTATGGCTAGTGATCTTTATAAACTTTTTGATAATTATAACATAATTACATTTCTTCCTTTCTTTCCTTCCCTACAAGCTCTCTTACGTACTGCACCCCATTTTACTTCAAATTCATAGGCTCTTATCTCACTAATTATTAGGAGTGTGTGTATTTCTTGTGCTTTCTCTTTTCTTTCTTTCTTTCTTTCTTTCTTTCTTTCTTTCTTTCTTTCTTTCTTTCTTTCTTTCTTTCTTTCTCTCTCTTTCTTTCCCTCTCTCTCTTTCTTTCTCTCTCTCTCTCTCTCTCTCTCTCTCTCTCTCTCTCTCTCTTTCTTTCTTTCTTTCTTTCTTTCTTTATTCATTGTGTGAATAGCTTTTGGTGCCACTTCCTCTAGGTAATTGGCAAGAATATTTGACATTGGACTAGGGCAACAAAGTAAGCTCAAGAAAAATATAGCCAAGAAATATATATCTTGTATCTTAATCATCTTGGTAAGTCTCCAGAAACAGTGACCTTGGGAACTTTTCTTTATGCCTTGTTGGTTCCTTGAATACTTTGTTTATGCATTAGAACTGAAGCTATTCTTTGCATGTACCTAGAATGATATAAAAGCAGACTGGGGAAAATTAACCCACTTCAGCATTTGTTGGAGTCATACTATAATGTGGTCAAACTCTCTGGTTTTTTTTTTTTTTTCTCTTTAGTCCTACTCCTTCCCTTGAGACCCTGTTGACTGACTGAGCTGGCTTGGTCATCTTTGACTGCTTTTATGTTTGCCTGTATATTTGAGAGAAAGAGAGAGAGAGAAAGAGAGAAGGGAGAGAGACAGGAAATGAGTTGGGTAGATGAGAGTATATAGAGGATCTGGTAGGTGTTGGAGGAGGGGAAACCATGATTAGAATATAGTGTATAAAAATATTTCTAATATTGTTCAAGTTATAATTTTATTCAAATACATGTTAAAATACAAAAATTCTATATTCTCTGTAGTTAGTATAAATCACTGAACAAATTATGTAGTTAATAAAAATCTTTGAACATTTTTCTGACAGTTTGTAGCATGAAAGCTAATATAAACTAAGAACAATGGGGAATGTCTGCAGTCCCACCTATTGAGGATGCTGACGTAGGTTGACTTTGAGAGTGAGGCCATCCTACACTCTGTCAAAAGACATAGTGTCTCAAAAGTAAGAAACCATACTGAAAAGGTGACATGAAGCTATTTTATTTTTCTATTCCATGTTTTTTAGTCTGGTTAATCAAACTTTTGTTTTCCTCACGAGTAAATAGTTACCTTCTAAATATTTGCCATTTTCTTTACACGAAATGACATTACATTTACCTAGAATTACTTAGCTTGTCAAATAATATATATATATATATATATATATATATATATATATATATATATATATATATACACACATTTTAAAATTTGTTCACTCAACTTTTTCATAATTAATTTTCATGATATTATAATTTGAGTGTTTTCTAGTTTCCCATTTAATAGGTTAGAAAATTAGATCAAAGGATAAAATATTGCCTTTTTAATAAGTATTTTTAATTCTGTTATCAATTAGTGTTTTGTTTATTATTTTCTATCACTTGAACTAAAGTAACAAGAGTCCTTAATTTTAATGAAGGTAAAGAAGGTTAATTGTTGCTTTGCTAATGAGTGATTATGCTAATTTATTGTATAAACATTCCAATCTGTGTGAAGCAGAGATTACTCATATTCATTGTTCTTGTAAAAATTTTGTTCTGATGATGTATATATTATTTCACTCACTTTTTAAAATCTGGAGTTTAGAGAAAAAAATTAAAATATAATTCACACTCAAAAATATGTTGGAATATTTTAGAAAGTCATTAAACAAGTGTATATTTTATTTCATATGTTATGAAGCAAAACAGTAAAAATATCCAAATATTATTTATCTGTAAATTATTGTTAGATTTATTTTTTCTTAAGAAAATTTTAAAACAGCTATCATTTTTACCTTCTATATCTTGAAATATCCAACCTACAATTATATATATATATATAAATATATATATATATATATATATATATATATATATATATATATATATGCCTTTTCTCCTTTCCGCTAACCTCAATGGATAGTTCAAATGAAATACACATATCTGAAAAGTTAAAGCTACCATCTGCCTATGAAGTCAATGCTTTGTATTTCTTTGTGGATATGGACTACCTCACTCAGGATCATTGTTTTAAGTCTCTTCCATTTCCTGTAAATTTCACAATTTTTTTCTTCAAAGATGAGCAATATTCTACTATATAAATGTACTACATTTACTATACATTTATCATATAATGAATATCTAAATGTTTCCATATCCTGGCTATTATAAATATAACAGCAATGAACAAAAATGAGGTGAACAAGTATCTCTGTAATATACAATGTATAACCAAGAATGTTATTACTGGATTATGTGAATAATTTCTTTCTTCTTTTTGTGGACTTTCCACAACACTGATTTCCAGAGTAGCTGCACCAGTTTGCATTTCGATTAATAGTGAATGCATGTTTTCCTTTCTCAGGACTTTTGCCTGCATTTGGTGGTGTTTTTCTTTCTTTGATGTTTTATTTTACCATTGTGATGTAGCTAAGATGCAAGTTTAAAAGAGCTTTAATGTCATCTTTCTGTTAGAAATATAGAACATTATAATATTTCTCAACCATCTTTTGAGAACTCTAATTCCTTCTTCCGATTTTAATTGGTTTGTTTGTATTGTTTCCATTTTCCTTTTTGAGTTATTTGTATACCCTAGACACTAAGCCTTTGTCAGATATAAGCTGGTAAAGATATTTTTTCTATTCTGAAGGCTGCCTCTGTGTCAGTTTTCTTCCAGGGTATAGGCTCTGAAAGGTAATCCCCTCTCTGGGACAGGTCTCAAAACAAGACTATTTTGACAACTCAGAGAGAACACAAACTTTTGGGGGGAAGGAAAGTAAGATGAATCAGGATAGTCTTTGAAATGTGAATTTAAATATATTTACAATAAGTTGTATGAACATCTCAAAGAATTAAGTTTGGATTGGTGAAAACATGACACTGAAATTGATAAGCTTCTCCACTAATATAATTAGCCAATTTGAGTTGAATTAAAAGTATAAAAGGGAGGATTACTTGATAAGGGCTCCAAGGTGAGTTCACCAGTTTCACAAGGCCAAAGAATTTGCCATGCAGAGAGAAGAAGACAGAGAGACAGAGATGAGAGAGAGAGAGAGAGAGAGAGAGAGAGAGAGAGAGAGAGAGAGAGAAGAAGAAGAAGAAGAAGAAGAAGAAGAAGAAGAAGAAGAAGAAGAAGAAGAAGAAGAAGAAGAAGAAGATGCTAGAAACAGAGAGAGCATTCCATGCTCTGGACTGGATTGTTCAGGTAGGGGAAGGGGTGGGGGTGAGGGTATTCCAACCCTACCTGTCAGAGGTAGGGAATGAGGGATTCTAGGGAAACCTGGAGGGCAGGTGCACTTTGACATGTTAAAGAAACACATTGCCAGCTTGTCCAGCTTTTGTAATTTAACAACACTGTTAATTAAACTGATCTTTGTTGATAAATATTGCTCTAGTTGTACACTATACACTTTTAGAGAAGTAAATAAAATTACTTGTAATGGCATAATGTGGGTTAAAATTGATTTTTTCTGCCTTTACAGATATTTTTAATTAGAAACAACTGTATTTATTAGTGTAGAGAAAAAGCCCTTTATAGTATAATTTTCCAGATCCTTACAGTTAGATTTCCATTGTAGCTGAGGTAAAAATTTCTTTTTAAAAGTCTTTTAAATTCTATTTTAAATAGTTGTTCTGTCTTCCTTGTTAGTATAGCGCCAAGTTATGTAAACTGTATTTTAGCTAGAACCATCCACATCTGTTTGACTTTAACATCAAGCTACTAAAATATTACTCCTGAAATCACTCATAAATACATTAACAGAAACATTTAAGAGTTACCACAAGTAAAATTTCAATGATGCATTCTGGATAACAAATTTTTTATCAAAAATATTGTAATCAATTTTTCCCAGTAAATTAGAAAAATAACTGTATTTGCTATTGCTTGTACTTTTACATTCTGAGATTTCTCATTCCTTTAACAACAAATTCATCAAATTAACTCAAATCAAAGTTTTGGTAGTCTATTTTGGCTGTCATTTTATGGCTTATAATAAAAACTTATGAATTATCATATTCAAAGATCATTGAGATAGACTAAGTTATGATTTAAAAGTATAATGTTCTTATGTATAGAAGTTAAAATATACTTATCAAAATGTCAGTTTATAGAATATTTTCTAGGCATTGTCCAAAAAATATTTCTAAAAATAAAACAACTACCTTTTTATATCTAAGTGACTACAAAAACTTTTAAACTTCTGGCCTTGGCCATGGCTCCCAAATCTATTGCCAACCCAGTCTAGTGAGGAGACCTGACCCTTCTAGGCCCATGCCATATCATACCTCCAGGCCTAGACCATGTCACACATTCTGTGTTTCACTCCAGTATGGTGAGCTCTCTAAATACTAGCCCACTGGCATTCTATTCAGTTTCCAAACATAACATGGATCAAATTTGCTATGCACATGACCAGTCTATTTATTGCCATCTTCACTGGTCAGAGCCCTCAGCCTTGGCTCTAGTCACACGCCCTATGCACAAGCCCATTATAGTACATGAACCTGACCTTGCCCAGTCTCTGTTCTATCCAACTTCAAGGGAAAGTCCAGGTCACACATTCTGTGACAGTATTCCTACCAAACCTTAGCTGCATTCAACCTCCAAGCTTATTCCCAGTTTAACTTTCTTTGCACTGTTCCAATCTGATGACTTTCACTAACACTAGATCACCAACATATGCAACCTCCAGGCCAAACTTGGAAGGCACACTCGTGTACTGGCTCTGTTTATAGCATGCCTGCAAACTTGTCTATTCATTCCAGCTCAAATCCTAGGCCCAAGATTGGTCATACAATGTGCATGTTACCCAAGCTCTTCCTGGGAGTCTGAGGATGATTTGGTGAGTCTGTGTTTGGAGACTTACCATTTAAAGCCAGCATTTACAGTGTGACATTTGTATCACTATTACACCTGTAGGTATAAGTTTTGGGTATAAGTCATTGTAACTCAGCAACCAGCTGACCAAGATGGATTATTGGGAAATCAATGCAGATAAATTGGATGGAAGGGAAATGAACTCTGAAGAGGTAATAATGAAAACTCAGTAGAGCTGGACTTGGTGAGGCAGACTGGATCAAACTTTCTAGAGAGTCTTATCCCATGCTTAAATTTTCTTACATATTTAAACATAATAAAACTTTGGAAAAATGTTTCAAAGTGACAGTTATCATAACAAAGCTGACTAGATGGCTACTCAAAAATTTCCTTGCAAAATATACCTGCTACAACAAAGTACCTGCGACCTTTATCATAAGAATAAGTTCTATTGACTGGAAAATGGTTCTCAGGGATAGGGCCTACAGAAGAAGGATTTATAATAAGCATAAGGATTGAAGCTCTTGATAGAGGGTGAAAACTGCATGGGTCCTCTTTTGTAGGGATGGGCCTTATTCGCTGTTTAGGGCCGAAACAATTCTCAGAATTTGGGAGAAATTCAAGTGTAGCTGGTTTCTAAGAGAATAGCAAAGAATCTCCAGGGTGGTTGTTGAGTTTTACTCTAGCATCGATGTAACCAGGCATTGTTTTCCTTCCTTTAAGGAAAGATAGCCTTTGTGGTTAACAAACTTGGTTTCTCCAATGCTTACTCTAAGCTGTGTTTCCTATAATTGATGATTACTTTTCTGTTTTAGTAGTGAACATAGAACATTTCATTCTTATAAAGTCTAGCCAGAAGAGATGAGTCTTTATGTGTGTTGTCATTTGTGTGTCTGAGTGTGCACAACCTTGCCCACCTCGCATACTTATGTGCTGTCAGAGGACACCATCTGTATAGAATCTCGCCTTCTCCCTTGATTGTTGTAAAGCTTCTTTTGGATACTACGGATGCTAACCCACCGGGTCCCTAGCTTCCTAAGAGTCTCCTGTACCCACCCACTATCCTATATTGCCACTCTCTTACACTTTTGTCTAGTTTATCCTGTTTCTTTGTGGTGCATGGAGTTCAGACTCATATCCTCGAATTTGCATGGTGTGTTCTTGTCTTACTTAGTTAAGTGTTCATTACTGTGAAGAGACACAATGACCATATCAACTTTTTAATGAAAGCATTTAACTGGGGCTGGCTTACCTTTTCAGAGGTTTAATCCATTATTTATACGGCTGGAAGTTTGTCAGCATGCACACAGACATGGGTAAGAGAAGTACCTGAGAGTTCTACTTCTTGATTGACAGGCAGCAGAAAGTACACAGATTTGAGAATCTGATACCTCAAAGCCTGTCCTACCATGACACACCTACTCCAACAAAGCCACAGCTCTAAATAGTGCCACTCCCAATGGACATATAGGGGCCATTTTATTGAGACCACCAAGTGCTTTAGCCACTTAATTGATTTTTGCACCTCTGTCCCTAGATTTTAAAAATAAATCAATATCTTCATAGAAAATTATGACAATCACATCTTCCTTTCTGTATTACAGAAAGGAAAAAAAAACCCCACTGTCTTATATGTTAAATTGCAGCACTAGTTTAAAAACAATGAATCAGAATACAAAGAAAAGATCATAGGCTGTATGTAGACATGCGGCCTTCAAAGTATACACAGCAGATATTCATACCAGAAGCCAAAGAACATTAAACATGAGTTCAAGATGTATACAATCTCAAAGACAGGCCTTATCTGGAAACATTCTTATTAACAGTAGTACAATAATGTGTAATCTGAAGTAAACCCACTAGTGTTTCCTATACCTTGGAAGGGCCTGAATGTCCAAGAACAAACCAATGTTTAGAAGGAACAGAGGTCATTAGACCCTTAGCTTATTTACTTTTATCTTTTACAAATTTCAAACTTTTATTTTATATAAAAGCAAAAGCTTCAACCTACAGTGAGTTTCCACGTGTGTGTGTGTGTGTGTGTGTGTGTGTTTTTTTTCAGATTAGATTTTGTTCTCAGAAATTTTCATTATCTGGATTCTGAACAGCAATCAAGAAGCACTGAAACTTATTATTTAATAATGTGGGATTCTTCCATTATAGAGTGACACAGCCTGTCTTTCAATTTATTATTCTTTATTTATTGTCAGACACATTGTCCTGCATGTTGCTTATGTAGTACGTTAGATTTTATATGAAAACTATAAGCAAGTCATTGGTGTCAAATAATTGTTCAAACTGAATTACAAAATATACTTCACTTCATCAAGTTTCCTCTTTACAACAAATCATGGGGTCAGATACAAGAAGATCTCTTTGGTATATTTTCCTGTCAAAGCTGCTTAAAGCTCTGTGTTCTAAACCTAAGCATTTCGGTATGCCAATGCGCCTGAGGAGAGTTTTAATGATGTGCGGGGCTCTGCCTTTCCCTTTCTTTTCTTTTCTATTTCACTTATCTCCAAGATCCCGTCTCATACCCATCATCATGTCAGTTAACAGTTCTATTTCTACACCGTTTAGGTGGACTATTGAGTTTTATGTTCCCTCCCCAATCATAGTATAATTAGTTGAGATTTCACATTTTACATAATCTCTAAATTATAGCTGTAATTAAAATGAGAACTATTTTTAAGGATTAGTTGAGTAATGCATTTAAGGGAGAAGGATAACAGGATTAGTGCAAAGAGAGTAGAAAATGAGTCTCTAAATTTAGGAAAAGCTTTTGAACCAACTAATAGGGTTTACTTTTTAACTTTCTAATACAAGTGCGTTAAACTAAAGTCTTAATAGTAACCCTATAGGTGGGGGTTAGTGAGAGTGGAAAGAAGTGGCTTTCAAGTTTTATTTTCTTTATCTTTTCCTGTAAGGAGGTTGTGGTCATTGTTCTTGTATCTGTACATATGTACTCATGTGCCTTGCATGGCAAGTGTTTAAAGTCAGAGGACAGCTTGTAGCCATTTCTCTCTTTTCAATCTTTTGTCCCCAGGATAGAATTCAAGCTGTCTTGTAAGAAGCAATGGATATGACATGCTGATCCCTATTATGGTTGTCCCTTTTTTAAATGACAGAGGGGGGGACGGAGAGAGAGAGGGACTTACTGATTTGTATACATGTATGTTTTCATGTATATGGTCATGTGTGTGCTGTGGCTTTTGTATGACAGGTAGACTACAGCTGCTGAATGTCAATTCTATCCTTATACAATGTGTAGGTCCAAACTCAAGTCATTAGGTTAGCTGGCAAATGCTAAGTTCTCAGGTCAGCTTCATAGTTGTTGTTTTTGTTGTATGAATGATTTACAATGCATTTGATATTTACCCTTCATAAAATAAAACATACTTCCTTAGGCTATGGCAAATGCATATTTCTTTTAACTTTCTATGTAACAGTGAAACCAGGACATTAATGAGTTATCAAAACAAAGGCATCTATAAATAACCTGAAAGTGTTTCCTGGAGATGAAACCATTAATCAAGCTGCATCTACCTATAATGCAAATTTTAAAACAATGTGCTTAGTAAGAGAGAAAAAAAGTGTTAGTAACTTAATATATAATCATGAGTGTTTTTTTTTAAAAAAACAGTTTATAGAATCATTCCTTTCTTCTTGCCATTTAACTCATTATGAGAGCTATCTTTGTAGTGTAAATATTTTTCTTTTAAATTGTAGACAATCTTGTTTTGTGTGTGTGTATATGTGTGTATATATGTGCACACTCTTGTAGTGATGGACATTCTCCTGAATTTGGGAATGAGATGGTCAACAAGCACCTTTTGTTTTGAGGCAGGATCCCTCCCTGTGTCTTGAGGTCCGCTGGTTAGAATAAGCTGACCAGTCAGCCACACTGCAGGATTCCACGTCTCTGCCTTCAGAGCACTGAGGTCAGAGCTATAGAGCACAATAGCTGTAGCATTCTTTCAGGCTTTAGTCAAATTCAGTTCCTCATGCTTCTGTAGCAAAGCTAGCCTTTTCTTTACAAAGCTGGATTCATGGAAGATATTTAAATATTTGGACAGCAAATTTAAATTCAAACAGTAAGAGTCTTGTCGCCATTTAACAATTATTTATGTAGCACGAATTCATTTCTTCTGTGTGTGTTTGGTTTTCATGTATGTGTACACACATGCACTCAGTGGTACATGTGTGTTATGTGGTTCACTTGACCATGTGAGCATATTTGTGTAGAGATCCCAAATTTTGCATTATCCTTTAGGTGCTGTCCACCTTTCAGGGTTTTTTTGTTTGTTTGTTTGTTTGTTTTGAAGACAAGTTTCCTTTCATGGCCTGGACAATGGCCAGCACCAAAGAAGGCTAGGCTAGCTGATTTGCAGGCCCCAGGATTCATTGTTCTCCAGCTCTGCAATTCTGGGATTGTAAGCACAGCATCCTGTAATGTTGTTTTCAATATAAGATCTGGGGAAAAATTACATATCCTCATGCTTGTATAGAAAGCATTTTACTAACTCCCGTCCCCTCCCCTCCCCTCCCTTCCCTTTTCTTTCCTTTCTTTTTCTTTTTTCTCCCTCAGGTGTTTCTCTCAGTGCTTCTCTGGCTTCTCTGCTTTCCACACCGTCTGTTTCCTGAAAGCTATCTTTCTTCTTTCTACCATTTTTTTTCTTCAATGTCTTTACTAGATCTTTGAGAATTTTGGAGAATGTACTTTGATTCATTCTCTTACCCAAATCCCTTCCAGATCAGTCCCCCTCAACAATTTGTGGTTTTGTTGTTGTTTTCTTATATCTATCAAGTCCAATTTGTTCTGGTTCAAATACCTATGTATGAGACCGATCCTCTGGGGAATGGCTGAACTACCAGAGACAATACTCTAGATGAGCACGAGGAGCAATTGATTGCCAGAAATTCTTCAGGTAAGAGTAAGACTTTGTAGTCACCTGTTTCTGCAGGCAGTGGTTTTTGTCTCCCTTGACCTTGTACACGTCATGAGTACAGTGTCAAAACTGCTTTCCATTACATATATGTAACTGTCTTGCTGCGTTCCTAATGTTTTGCTGTGGTCATTCCTTTCCTTTATCTCTTTTTTTTTCCATTTTTTCATATTTTAATTGGCTTGTTTGCATTTCAAATGTTATCCTCTTTCCTAGTTTCCCCTCTACAAACCCCCTATCCCCTCCCCTCCCTGTGTCTCTATGAGAGTGCTCCCAACCTGCCCACCTACTCCTGCATCAATGTCTTAGCATTCTGCTACCCTGGGTCATCTAGCCTCCACAGGACCAAGGGCTTCCTCTCCCAGTGATGCTCAATAAGGCTATCTTCTGCTACATATTCAGCTGAAGCTATGGGTCCCCCCATGTGTACGTTTTAGTTGGTGGTTTAGTCCCTGAGAGCTTTGTGGTTCTGGTTTGTTGATGTTCTTCCTATGGGGCTGTAAACACCTTCAGCTCTTTCAGTTCTTGCCCTAACTTCTCCATTAGGGATCCCAGCGCTCAGATGTTTGACAGCATCCATCTGCATCTTTATTGGTCAGGCTCTGGCAGAGCCTCTCAGGGGACAGCCATACCAGGCTCCTATCACCAAGTACTTCTTGGCATCAGCAATAGTGTCTGGATTTGGTGTCTACAGATGAGATGGATCCCCAGGTGGGGCAGTCTCTGGATGGCCTTTCTTTCAGTCTCTCCTCTACTCTTTGTCCCTGCATTTCCTTTTGATTGGAGGAATTCTGGATTAATATTTTTGTGGTGGGTAGGTGGCCCAATCTCTCAGACAGGGCCCATGCCTAGCCACTGGATTTGGTCTTTAAAGGGAATACCCTTTTTTGGGTATTCCCGCTAATGTCCTCACACTGGGTCCTGGGAACCTCTTAGGTCCCTGGCATCTGGGACTTTCCAGTGACTGCCCCCTGCCCCCCTCCCCAGTGCTACATACCTCCTTTCAAATTCTTGACCCTCTGTACTTTCCCCCATTACCTCACATGTCTGAACCTGCCCCCCTTTCCCTCTACTTCCCGAGGTTATTTCCTTCCCTGTTCTAATTAGGACTGCAGCATCCTCATGTCATCTCTTAAACGAATCTTTCTACCTCCTGTTTCACAATTATCCTCATTGGATTAAGATGAAGCTCATATGATGTAGAAAAAAATAAAATCATGAAATTCACAAATAAATGGATGAAACAGATAAACAATGATTCTGAGTAGGGTAACCCAGTCTAAGAAAGACATAGGTCCACTCTTTTTTCCCACTAGAGATATTAATACTGAATTTCCAGATATACATGTTTCATATGGAATACCAATACAGTTTATGAAGGTAGTAAATGGTTAAAAAGATCTCAAGGATGATTCCAAGAGAAGGAGATAAGGTGTAATGATAAAAGATTAAAGGATTATAATGAAACATGGAAAGTTCAAATGTGATAGGAAAAGGGAGATCGGAAAATAGGGATTATGAAAGCAAGAACCTGGCTGTCATAAATGGCTGCCAGTCATGTAGCTGCACTTTAAGCTTTAGCTGTTTGAATATACTAGACCAAATATAATTATTAGAAATAATACTTAAGAATTTTGAGCAGCCCATATGGAAACATTACTTTCTAAGCATGCTAAAATTAAACGTGTGCATACATAAAAGAGTTGAAATGGAGTTATATTACAATGAGATGACAAGATCCGTCTAGGAATCACAGGTTAACAAGTTCCAGAAATGTGTTACCTCTTACGGAGTGGTTGGCCAGTGAGGTACCACAGATCCCCAACCACTACTTACTATTATGAAAGTTATTGATTACCTTCCAGGATTTTAATGTGATAGAATACTTATGAAGTGTATACTATATACTTAATGTATAGAACAGGGAGAAATCAAGCTGGTGCTTCCCTAAAAGCTTTATCTGAATAGTCCTAAGAGTGTAGAGGGGTGCTAGAGAAAATCCACTACTACTCTTCTCATAATTAATCATGATATTAACAGCTTCTAGTGGCTTATCAGTATTTCTGTAGACTAGTGCATCCTTCAACACTTGAAAGAAATGCTTCTATTTCAGTAGATTTCAATAAATGTAGACCCACAACTGCTGAAGGTACAGAGGAGAATGGAAAGTGCAATTGTAATGAGACATGTATTCTCTTATTGATAATCCTTTCCAGGTTTTAAAGAAAGTATCCCCTTCTCTTTAAGGTTCTTGTATGTGTTTTTTAATTTAGCTTTTTGGGTTTTTTGTTGTTGTTGTTGTTTTGTTTTTGTTTTTTTTGAGACAAGATTTCTCTGTGTGACCCTGGCTGTCCTGGAACTCACTCTGTAGAGCAGGCTGGCCTTGAACTTAGAAATCTGCCTGCCTCTGCCTCCCAGGTGCTGGGATTAAAGGCGTGCGCCACCACTGCCCGGCGTGTTTTTTAATTTAATATACATTTTCTTTCTAATACTCTTCCAACTCAAAGCCTCATCACGATCTTGAGGTTCTCTCTTATGAATCTTCACTTCCAAAAGGTAAACCACTGAAGGAAATGTGTCTTATACTTCCAACAACCGTTACAAAGAGAGCCCTCCTAAGAACAGCAAAACGTTTTATGCCATGAAATGAAATGACCCTGGTAAATTTCTGAATTTCTCTTGATATCGGTAATGGGGAAAGCTGAAGTGATTTCTCCAAACTCTATTCTATTCTTTCCACATTTATCATATTGTAGTTTTAATTGATTTATGTGGTAGTTGTAGTCTTACATAGTTGAATATTTAATTCACAGTAGGGGAATGAAATAGCTAGAAGAGTTAGGAAGTGCAGGATTGTTGGAGGAGATGTGTCACCAGAGGTGGACTTTGAGGTTTCAAAACTCTGGTACCTGGCCCAGTCATTCTCTCTGCCTGTACTACCTGTAACTTATAAATCTTATATGAGTTCTCAGCTATTGCTACAGTACCATGTATGCCTGCCTGCCACCATGCTCCTTGCCATGAAGATAACGGACCAACCTTTTGAAAATATGAAAAAGTTCTCAATTAAATGTTTCATGTTTATGATTTTTTAAAAATCATAGCAATAAAAGAGTAAAGACAAGTCAAGAACTCAAAACTTATGCAAATTTAAGTCATGAAAGAGGCCTGATTCCAAGCCCAGCAAGTAGCAGAACTTGCCAACTTTAGACAAATGGCTCCAGCTTTATTAAGGATACAGTAATAAATGGGTTACAGAATATTCCTCAATGTTAAGCAAATTTACTGAATCCATTCACATTTTCAGGTAAATCCTTGCATATAGGCCTCAAAGACCATGTGTGAACTTATAAAGGTAAAGCCTGCACTTTACTAGCACCAACAAAGTTTGTGGAGATAGCAGAGTTTTAGTATACCAGCCAAGGATAGCTTCAGAAAGGGTGTAGAACATCTCAAGAGAAAGAAGAACATTGTGCTCAACACAGTTGTAAGGAGCGGGAGATATAAAGCCTTTTGATATTAGACGTAGATTCACAAAATTTGGATTTATTCTATTGATTTTCATTCTTGCTTCCATCCAGAATATACTTGCTATTCTCCCCTTTTCCTTGTTTTGAATGATAATGTGTATTCCATGCCATTGTAGGTTAGAAGTATGTTATTTGCTTTTTGATTTTACAAGTACTTACAGTTAAGCAATTGCCATGAGGTTTAGAAGAGACCTTGAACTTTGAACGTGCAGAGACAGAAAGGTTTTGGGGATATGTTGAAGTTGGACTGTATGCTTTTTGCATTATTATATGGCTATAAGCCTATGGGGGCCAGGGAGTTGAATATAGGGGTTTGAAAGAGAATGGCTCCCAAAGGCTCATATATTTCAGTATTTGGTTCCTAGTTGGTGGGTTGTTTAGGGAGGTCTAAGAGTTGTGTCCTTGTTGGAGGAGGTATGTCGCTGTGAGTGGCTGAATCTTTTTTGTTTGCTGCCTGAGCATCATCATATAGCTCTCTTCTGTCTCTCCAGCACTACATCTGCTTGCCTTGCTCTTCACCATGATGATATTGAACTCCCTCTCTGAAGCTGTAAGCTTAGGTGTTCTTCTCTAAGCAATCTTGGAATGGTGTCTCTGCACAGCAGTAGAATACTAAGATAGTTTAAAATTTTCTTAAAAATTGGAGAACTTCTTTATAATCATGAAGAACTGGGCTTGAATTCTGCCTGTTAATATCCTCGGGACTTGAGTGTTAAAATATATATATATATATATATTACCACTCAAGTGGTATATATAATTATATATTATATAATTCAATTATATAATTTTTTAAAGATTTTTTATTAGGTTTGTTCATACATATACACATACATGTGATATTCATATTTGTATGGAAATGTACCGTAGTTTATGCAAGAGGATGACATGGAGAAGTTGGTCTTGCCTTCTACAGTATGTTTTCAAGGTATAGAATTCAGGTCTAGTGGTAAGCTCTCTAGTTTTCCCATTATGGTAGTTATGTTAAAGAAAATATATGTTCATGTTTTTGGACAGCTATAAAGATAAATATTTTAAAAGTATCTGTGAAACACAGCCTGAAAGAAGGTACCATAATTAAAATCAATAGTAACAGGATAGTTGTCAATATATGTTTTATAATAATGAAAAACTGAAAATATATTCTCAAGAATTTCTACCAAGATACAGATATGGTGTAGGCAATCATGATTATATTATTTGGTAATTTATATTATAATATATTTGTACAAATAACTATCTTATTCTCATCCAGTCTTCCAAATCTCTTGAAAAATTAAGGAATTTTTACAGTACAAAGAGTCAAAATAATAACTAATTTGTCTTGCAATCTATAATTGGGTATAGTGATATTAGCTTGAAAGTGCCTATGGTTTAAATAATTATATTGTGTGCTGTTATTCATTTCTGATTTTGGTAACTGAACTATAAATCAAATATATATATATATATGTGTGTGTGTGTGTGTGTGTGTGTGTGTGTGTGTGTGTGTATGTATGTATGTATGTATGTATTTGGAAAGAAAGAAAGTGAGAGATCTTAGTACAGGGATACCTTGAACACAGCCAAACTTATAAAAAAATGGAAAAGAGAGTGACACTGGGCCTGTCTTGAGCTTCTGAAACCTCAAAGACCCTTCAATGACAGACTTCCTCCAACAATGACATAGCTTCAATAATGAAACTTCCTATGCATCTATGACGGCCTTACACTCAAACCAACACAGTTTCCCATATATTTATCTTTGTTTTTCTATACTTTCATCTCTCTCTCTCTCTCTCTCTCTCTCTCTCTCTGTATGTGTGTGTGTGTGTGTGTGTGAGTGGGGGTGTGTGGGGGTGTGTGTGGGTGTTTGTAACAGATGAGAGCATTGGCTATCTTGGAGATAGAGTTACAGGATTTGTACGATGACTGTGTCAGGCTCTAGGATAACAGTCTAGCAACAGATTTTATTAACAAAGAACCATCACTCCTGAAAAGTGTCTATGGTTTAAATAATTATTTTGTGTTTGTGTTTATTCATTGTCTTAAGTAGAATGAATTATAGATAGGTACCAAAAATAAAGCTCTATGAAGTTTGTTTAAAACAGAAATACAAAAAAATCATTTAGAACAACTAACAAAATAAACTAGAAGAAAGGAAAATATAAAGTAAATTAAAATATAAAATCAGCTGTAGAGGTTTGGGAAGGTAAATTATTCATTGTTTTTTAAACTGTAAACTAATTTTGGTTCAAGAGATGCAGCTAAAATATAGAGGAAAGATCTATGTCTATATTTTTTTTCTTTTTGTCAATATGATTATGCAGCAATGGATTATAAAGTAATTCATAAATTCATACAAGAAACTCTGAGCAACACTGATGTCCATATTGTCCCAGAAAATGCACAGACGTGGAGCCAGACATATCTGCACTTGAATCCCAGTCTTCCAAATTCTAGCTTTTAGACAAATGTTCATTCCCTTTTTATAGAAAAGAAAACTGTCTAATTTTGTTGTACTCTGCAAAATTTTAAGATGAGTTTCAAGAACACAGAAGGAATTCAGTTCTGCACTTTTTAAGAGGCTAGCTAGTTTCATTCAGCTAGCAAAGTTTTTGCCAGATCATAATCCATATTTAGATATGGAAAATGTTCTCGGCAGAAATTCTGCTTCAATGAATGTGGAGGAGGATCCAAAAATCTGCCTGCTTAACCAGCAGCCCAAGATGAATCAGATGTTCATTACATTTTATGAATTGCTGCTTCAGATGGGTGAGCCTCACAGCAGTCCATGGTCTAGATTTGCTTGGAAATAGTAATTCTCTGAGAATACTTTTGGAAAATTCACTTCAGCCATATTGCACTAATGCAATAACGCAAAGCAATAAATTGTTCTGATAGTCTTCCTTCTTAATACCAAGAGCCATGTTGGAGGTAGAATAAAAATGTTGCTTGTTATTGCTGTTGCTGTTTTCCTACCTTAGTTGTAAAAGCAGGACGGATTGCAACAGTGTGTGCATCCGCATTTATAATGATTCCTCGTGCTTTAAGTAATATGATCAAGAAAATTCCCCACAGGAGTGACCAGCTGCTTGTGTGTGTGTGTGTTCTCTTTTTCCTAGATTAGATTCATGCTCTCATCCTTATGTGATAAAAATTTAAGCTGAATTTATTCACTCTTTCTTATTGTTATCTTGGGAGTAACTAACTTTGGTTCAAATGTTAAATGTTTACTTCATAAAAATAAAATATTTTAAAATTGATAAGTATAAATTAATTAGTTGCAGTAGCCACACTCCATAATTACTAAATTGAGAAAAGAGATGCAGTCCACTGTACCTTTCCAAGTTAGTTTAGAATTGCAGTGGCATTCTTTTTTTTTTTTTTCCATTAATCAATTTATTCTATTAGATTTCAAATGTTGTTCCCCTTCCCGGTTACCCCTCCACCAAACCACACATCGCTTGCCTCCTGCCTCTCCTCCCCTTTGCCTTTATGAGGGTGCTCCTCCACCCATTCACCCACTCCCGCCTCATCCCTCTAGCATCCCCAAATGCTGGGGCATCAAGCCTCTCTCCCCTCCCAATGATGTCAGATAAGGCCATTCTCTGCTACATATGTATCTGGAGTCCTGGCTCACTTTGGTTGGTGGTTTAGTCCCTGGGAGCTCTAGGTGGTCCAGTTAGTTGATATAATTCTTTGTATGGGGTTGCAATCCTTCCTCTAGCTCTTGATTTGGAGTTCCTGGGCTCAGTTCCATGGTTGTCTATGAGTGTCTGCTTCTGTATTGGTCAGGAGCTGGCAGAACCTCTCAGGGAACAGTGATATCAGGCTCCTGTCAGCAAGTGCTTCTTGGCATCAGCAGTAGTATTTGAGTTTGGTGTCTGCACATGGGATGGATCCCTAGGTGGGGCGATCTCTGGATGGCCTTTCCTTCCATCTCTGTTCCATTTTCTTGTCCTTCTCTTTCCTTTGGATGGGAACTAGGTTAAAATCTTTGAGATGTAGTGACATTCTTTAAGCATAGCAGCAATAACATTGTGGGGATAATCCAGTATTTATTTGTACTGAACATTTCTTTGAACACAGGAGCGATTTCTTACAAATACAAGTGATGATACTCAATTGATTCCATTTTTTTTCTAGTGTCTTTACTGGTGGATCCTCTTCTTTTTAAATTTATAAAAAACATTTTCTTAGTATACCTTATACGTATTAAGGACTTGGAAAACATGCAAAATATGATTATAGTGAGCTTCAAGCTAAGAAAAATACTTGTGTTTTCTTTATTATTACTTAAATTTCTATTGATTATATCTTTGTGGGATAGGTTGAATGAATAGGATCTGGTAAACAAATGAATATAATTTCCTAAACTGAATAAAATAAAGTATTTTATTCATTATTTAATATTTATTATTTGTATTTTCCTTTATGGATTTGCATTTGTTTGTTTTGGAAATTGGGCAACTAGCTTAAAATCAGTATACTGAATACAATAGTTATAACATGTATTCTCTGTGAAACTACAGTGGAATTATCTAAGTGGCCTTCCCTTTCACAGATTGTGATATAAATAATTATTCTAACATCTTTGCTTTACCAATATTCACAAGTAAAACTTATGAGATACTCTGTACTACTTATATAAAATAGAAAAGTGATCCATGTAGGTGGATAGTAATTTTGAAGAAGAGTTAATATATTAGGCACAAAATTTGACTTTTATTAGGCACATAGTTCAAACTGATGACTAAGGTTATGAAAATTTTCTATTTTGAATATAAATAAGCTTAAGATAAAAATATGTATCATAAACAGTCTATTCAACATTTGTATAAGCTAATGCTGGGAAAAATCTACTTGTTTTGGTATATAATCTATTCCCAACACTTGGGCAAGAAGATCTAGTTAAATTCAGTGGGTCACTTGCAAAAAGAAGACAAGGAAATAGGCGAGATACTTGGGAAGAAGAAGGAAGGAAAATGAGAGAATGGAATGATAACTATAAACTACTAAAATAAACCACAAAACAAGTGTCTTGGTACGATAGTTAGTAGAGTTTCACTTCTTCTGCCCTGGTAGATAAATTGCCTTATTTTTCAGTTTCTCCTACGTTGACTTTGTACAGTGCCCTCATTACCATATTCAATTAATTAGTGCATAAAGGTAGCACTGTAGTGTTCACAACACATGGAGGCCCATTACTGACTCTAAATGAATGGGGCAGGTTCCTCATGCAAGGTGAATATTCTGGTAGCAGGACAACCAGGCAAAATGCTTCACACTAATGTGCTAACAGCAAAAATGCAGTCCCTGCTCAAAGACTTTCACCAAGGACAAAGAAATGGAAATACATAAGCAAGGGGCAAGGGGAGAAAGAGGACACTGTACATCACAATTACATGTAAAATAGTACATTTGCTTTCATCTCTTCTTTGACCTGACCAAGTTAGACTTCTCTCTCTCTCTCTCTCTCTCTCTCTCTCTCTCTCTCTCTCTCTCTCTCTCTCTCTCTCTCTCTCAAAATTATATTTACCACATCATTGTATCAACATTACTGTGCAGCTTTAGGTGACACGTGGACCTGGATAATTCAGTACTTATTTCTTTCTTATAGTTTCATTCTTTTTTAATGTATTTATTTTTATTGACAGCTGAAGTTTACAACAGAAATACTGCATTCACATTATTTCCACTCTTTCCGCTATTCTGACTCTTTGTATGCCTCCCATATCTTCTCAAATTCATGATTTCTGTAATTTTCTGTAACTACTATTACTGTTACACACACACATAATCATACACACCCACCCTAGTGAGTACATTAAGCATTGCTCCTATATAAATGACACATACAGACTCACTTGAGGCCTCCTAGTATTTCTCCTTTGTTAATGGATTTGTGGCTGATAATTCATAATTGGGAACTAGATTATCTGTCAGGAAACTCATCCCAAGAGAACTGCATCTGCGTCTCCTAGTAGTCATTGATTACATTAGCTCTTTACTTAGTGATGGGAACTTCTGCAACATTCAACATCCATATTTGCATGCCCACTGGAACTGTCATTGTGCTGCTAATGTCTAGGCAACTATATTGTTGAGATTACATGTATGCAGCTTCCATGGAGTGTTTTAGTGATATAGTATTTTAGCAAGCATCCTGGTCTTTTGGCTTTTACAATCATTTACATCCTAATTAGAGATTTTCTCTGAGCCTAATAGATATACAGGTAGCACTGAAGAGCTGTCATTTTTCCCCCGAGCAATGCAAGATCATATATTATCCATATTTTGATCAACTGTCGATCTGCAATGGCCCCCATTGCAGTCAAAAGAAACTTCTTTGGTGAGAAGTGTGAGGAACAGTTACCATTGAATGTAAGGATATTTAAAGTATCATGGGAAGTTGAATTGTATTGTGATAATGACAGTAATAGATTCTCTTCTATGGTCTGTGACATCACTATCCGATAATAATTAGCTACCTTAACAGTATCAGGCATATTATTTTTTTTTCTTTTTGAATGGGCACTTAATTCATTTGGACAACACTTTTTTTTAAGTGTCAGTATTGCCCTTTTAGGCTGGTCTTTGCTGTGGCCCATAAGCTATTCAATTGGATAGGCAGATTTAATGATTTTCTTACTTAGCAGCTTGCACAACAAGTTCAGATACTATGAGAGCTAGTCTTTAGGGAGGAGACACCCAGCGAAGCTCCAGTTCAATTCCTTCAAGAACCCATGTCTGAAATATGTTGTGCTTTCAGCAATGAGGTCTTGCTTTCAAGTTCCAGAAGGAAAGCAACAATATTCTATATTGTTTTGGGAGTCTATTAGAACACTGAGAACATTTAATTCAAAGGGAGGTTTTTGTTAAATAGTGCACAGCTCTTGGGGAGAAGTGTAACTATATATAATCTATGTATATTACATGCATATACACACACATGCATATGTATGTTTGTGTGTGTATTTTAAAGTAAATTTGTAAAATGGTATCTCTTCTATTATCCCAAAGCACAATGTAAACTGGGAACAGCATGCAAACACACCCTTGTGAGCTGAACTCTCTGGTTCCTTCTCAACTCCCCAAGCTATTTTGGTCCCAACTATGGTGATTTTTTTCTCAAGAACTTTTCTTGTACTTTAATGTCTTTTACGTTTGCATGGCATTGACCTGGGTAAAAAATTCTTGAGGGGCTCATATACTTTATTAGAAAAATTATGTATAGGGAATGAACTATATTTGAAAGTTTGTCAGGGGGATACCAACATCGGACTCTCACGTTTAAAATGCTCTTTCTGTTCTTTCCCTCCCTAGATTCAGAGTTACTCTATCTCTATTCTGGTGCTCATATTTCCTCAATGTAATCCTTATTGCGCTTTCTTAGAAATTCCTCACTCTCTGTTTTGTTCATGGCAGGTTTTCCTGGTAGGACTTCTAAGTCCTTAAACATTGAAAATATTGCATTTTCATTATACTATGATGAGTGAAATAGTCATATATATTTATGCAATATAATCCCATGTTTGTTATATTTATAAATGTGAACTGATTGACATACAAAAAATAAATAATACACCCTTCAGGTCACACAACATATACATCACATTGTATTATTCTGATCTTTGTATGTGTGGCAAGCAAACATGTGGTATGCAAAATTTCTTAGAGAGTGCCAAGTCATAGTTACTTTTACGGAACAGAGGATGGATTATTTAAGCCTTTTCATACAGTACATTTTTTATCGTATTCTTAACCATCCTCCAACACCTCCTACATCTGCAACCCTAATGATAATTACACAGACTCATCATGTTCTTGCTCTGCCAAAAAAAAAAAAAAAAAAAAAAGAGGCAGCTGGAGAGATGGCTCTCCAGTAGTCCTTAGTTCAATTCCCAGGAACCAACCACATGATGGCTCATAGGCATCTGTAATGGGATCCAATGCTCTCTTCTGTTGAGTCTGAAGACACTGACAGTATACTGACAAAAATAATATAACATTTTCCAGGTTCAGTCTTGTTGTTAAAACAGAATTTATTTCCTTTTCAAGGCTGAATAATATTTTAGAGCCTCTGCATTGTGTGTGTGTGTGTGTGTGTGTATGTTTACAGCACACATATCAATTTTTGTGTTCATTTCTTGGCAGATATTTCTTTGCATGTCTTGGAAATTATCAATAACGCTGCGTTAAAATTAGGCATGTGAATATCTCTTTAACATACTGATCCTTTATTCCTTTGGAAATAAGTGCAGAAGTACATTAACTTGTATTAGTACTTTTAATAAAGTTTATCTCTCAATTAAATTTTAATTAGTCAATGAACTATTTCATTTGCCTAGCAATCACAGATATCTCATTTTGCCACGAAATGAATTTGAAGGCAATCTCTAATTATCACAAAACAATTTCAGGACAGAACATCTTGTTGAATTAATTATTAATATTATGACTTTAGTTTTTATAGAAAAGTATAATGTGATTAATATTTGAGCCATATATTTTAACTTTGAAATTTTACCTCATTAAAAAGATATTGACATAGCCCTAATCATTACAATACTGAAGATTCTATTCTTGGTGAAGTCTTTTTGATTATTACTTCTCATATCCTAATTAGTGAAAAGAAAATCTAAAAAGCAAAACACTCATGATTAATTGTTGATTAAAGCTTACTGTAAATGTCAGTTAATATTAAAGAATTTTAGTACATTTAGAATCTTGAGGAAATTAATAAAACATTGATTTTGAGGACATTTAATTTGGCCTTGGTAAATTTACTTAAAGAGATATTAGGCACGCCTGTTTTTAGGATTGGAGACTTTGAGCCTACATTGTCTACGTGATTCAATGTAATTTAAATATCATTAAATATTCTGTATTGTTAAATGTATACTAACATATATGATAATATTTAAATGTTTTGCACTGTTGCTTTTAAAGCTATTTTTGATGTTCATTTCTTCCTGGAACGCTAACATCATCACACTGTCAGATATAAATGTACTTTTGAAGTTGCACAATCCTCATTTATCTGTACGATAAGAAGCTTTTTACACAGACCAGTATCAGTTTGTATGAGAATTGTATCCAAAACTCAATTCCACTTTCAATGCTTAAAAACTGTCCCATGTAGATAAATATCCAAAATGATTTTAGAGAGTTGTAAGTATTATTTATTATTCAATCACAATTCCAATAATTTCCAAATGTATTACACCAAGAATACAGCTTTGCACAAAATCCATATTGCAAAGAAAATAAATCTCTATGTCTTCAAAGTAGAGTAAAAAAAACAAAAACACTGTAACTGATTTAATTCCCTAGGAAGGTCTTATCACAGCAATTGAAAAGTGATAGCGCCATGAGTTTCAATAGAGATTTAAATGTCATACCTGCCAATACATATTCTAACTTTTCAATTCAGGAAAACTCAAAGATATATATAAGAATCCAAAAAAAAAAAAAAAATGTAGGAATGCAGACTTACCTAGCAATAACACATATTTCTAAATATTACTAATATAACTATGAAGATAAGTGTAGAAGAGTATAGAAAATTTAGCCTACTAATTAGTTGTTACTTCAAATAATTTCAAACACAGGTACAATATTCCTATTTCTGAATATCAACATGTATAAGTCGCACTCTATTTTAATTTGCTGCTTGGAACCCTTACACTATAAAGTTTTTTTCTCTCCTTGAAAGGCATGTACCCAGTGAACTTTCTGAGATTCCAATCCAGTTGATGCAGATCTATTATTTTCCTTATTATACAGAACATATTTAATATGAAGTATTCCAAAAAGGACATGCTTAATTTTTCAATTCACTGGTTATTTAGTTTTTATTTTATTTTTTCCTTTACTGAAAATCGATTTTTTCCCTCAAATAACATATCCTGAGTATCATTTCCTCTCCCTCTACTCCTCCCAGTTCCTCTCCACCTCCCTTCCCCTCTGGAACCACGTCCTTTCTGTCTCTCATTAAAAAACAAGGAAGCTTCTATGAGATAGTAATAAAATGTTATAATACAGTAAAACAAATTTAAAACATCTGAATAGGACAAAACAAAAAAGGAAAAGTAGAAAAAGAAGGAGGAGGAGGAAGAGGGGGATGGGGGAGGCAGAGGGGGAGAGGGAGAGGGGGAGGGAGAGGGAGGAGAAGCAGAAGTAGTAGTAGTAGTAGAAGAAGAAGAAGAAGAAGAAGAAGAAGAAGAAGAAGAAGAAGAAGAAGAAGAAGAAGAAGAAAAAGAAGAAGAAGAAGAAGAAGCCACCAATAAGATCACAAGAAACAGATATAGATAACGAAAATTACCACACTGAGGAGTCCTATAAAAGCACAAAGCTGGAAGTTAGAATGCATACACAAAGGATTCATATACTATAAAAGTCCTTGATGTGCAGTCTGTTTTGAAAGGCTGTGGAAACTTCTCAGTGCTAGGATTTAGATGGAGAATATATATTACTTAATGTGGGCCATCATTTCCCTGTGCAGCTAGTTTATCTCTCCTACTTTGTGTGTACATTAGTCTACGTTATGTGCTTTTGCTGGCATGCTGTCTCCCGCTCCAATAAGTTCAGGAACATCTGCTGAAGGAAAGAGACTTATACCTGCAAATAGCAGTTAATACATTTCTTCATTAAGCATTTTTTCCTCAAATATTTTGTGGGAACAGCTTAAAATCTAATAATGCAGTAATGCTGCATTTGATCCATTCATTATTTCATCAGTTTTAGTCCTTGCCTGTCCTTTTGCAGGCCAAAAATATAAAGAGTACATCCTTTCAAAATGGTGTCATGTACAGGAATTTTGAAAGAGGGGATGTCAGGTCTCTGATACATGCATTTCATTGCAAAGTTGGCTGTTTTTAACTTAGAGAATTGCCAACCATTCCAAAAACTATAAAATCTGATTTGTGTTAGAAAATCATACATGTTCACAACATACCGGGGGGGGGGGAGTTCGACATTGTTATGTTCTACTAATAATCTTATCTCATTAAAAAATCCTATCAGTTTATTTTACTTTTTACACTTTTTATTCTTATCAAACTTCTCATATATATATTTTGGAACCTAATCCTAGTTTAGTCTTACATATATTTTTTTAAATAGTGATACTTTATGTAGAACAGTATTTTGCATTCTTTTACTCTATATTTAAGTCTAGTATGAAATATTTGAAAAGATTATCAGTGAACCCATAGAAAAAAATCAACAAGATATTGCCAAATCGATATATAATTTACAGATTCATACATAATTATGAATCAAATTCTAAAAAATATAACTAAAAGTCTCTGTCTGAAAAAATTTCATTCTCCTTGTATTGAGCTATGTCAGAGATGAAGCAGGATCTGCATTAGCGAAAAGCACAAATGAGGTGAACTTTGGCACTGAGAATCCTCTTATTTCAGTGCCAATTTGATTTTAATTTTGAAGTATTTAAAGTATTGGTAAATCATACATAGCTGAGTTATAAAATATTGATGATAATTTTATAATTGCTATATAACTGAAGAAGATTTTTAACTGGTGAGATTAACTTTAATGTGTAATAATAATGTAGCCATGAATATACATAGTTATTCGTAGCAGAATTCAAAGCTGCTTTTTACATGGCAGGCATATCTGTGTGGTGCATGTCAAATATAAGGTGCATTGTTTGGCTATTTGTATATAACAAACTGAAAAATAAACAATATTCAAATGTAAAGTTTAAAGTGAATCATGAAAAATAGCATAATCCTTCAAGTAAAAGGAAGTACTACTGTATGGTGATGAAGAGCTTGTTCCTGAGCTTTTCCACATTAAAGTGCAGGCTTCATCTGGATAGTGTTAATTTGGGAAGGAATAGAGTCAGGACTGGCCAAGCTGCTCTAACAGACTTGACAGCATTTTGACAAACAAAGCCAGCGTACCCAAAGGCATGAGGGCACAAGACTTCCCAAAGATCATGTGTACTTTGGCCATCTGTGTATTTTAAATTACAGGGTTAAAGAACATTAACCCTCCCAAAACTGAATATTTTCTACAGATTTGATGTGGTTGCATGCCTTCCCGAGGCATAATATTACTTGGTGAAAGGAATATATCCTTAAATTTCTTTTGCCAAAATCAATTTCAGAATAAGGATCTTACTTTCCCCAGTTTTATTGTATCACTTGATATATGTATCACTCAATACAGCTCTAAAATATTTTTTGCAAAACCAATTTCTTACTATAACATTTTATTTCCTACTTTTCCTATCACTTGATATATATATGAGAGAGAGAGAGAGAGAGAGAGAGAGAGAGAGAGAGAGAGAGAAAGTCATAGGGCATCTAAACTACTTAGGTGTGTTTCTGTAAGAAAATAACTTTGATATTCAAAAAATTGCAAATAAAAATATAAGGGATGTGGAAATGTCTTTTGTACTAATGTTAATTTAAAATTCTAAATAAGTTATAGTCGTTATGGTAGAATTAAAAATACTAGATTAACCTTTAATACAGTTTTTCTGTTTTTTGTTTGCTTGCTTGCTTACTTGCTTTTTAAAACATGTAGCCCAGGCTAGAACTAAGATTACTTTATAACAAAGGGAATAAATATATCAACTTGAGAACCTCCTGTCAATATATGACAAGAATGAAAGGTCTCAGCCACAATGCCTGGCTCTTGAGTTTATTTATACTACTGTTAGTGTACTGAAGCAGGCAGTATAGTCCAAACCTGTAATTTGAGCACCTGTGAGTGATAAAAAAAAAAAAAAAAAAAAAACTGGACTTCCATCCTGTGTTACATGCAATGTGGGTTTGGGGAACAGAGTTCTGGTCTTCTGTAAGACCATTAAGTGTTCTTAACCACTGAGACATCTCTCTCTCACCCCTCATTCCTAAAAAAAATCTGATCCAGAAGGCATTATGCTACATTTTGAGATGAACACTTGAGAATATTTGCAGCTCTACAAAACCTACATCTCATTCATCAATACATGCATGCTCTATGGTATGTGGTACCATCCTTAAGACCTCAGGAAGGAAACCCACAGCCATTCCAACAGCCTCATCTGATTTATATTTTGGAACACTTTGATTATTAGAGTATTTAAAATTTAGTTAATAAATTTACTTTGGTTTCATGTTGTTGATTCTGATGATGCTATTGTGTGCTTACTTGCTTTGGGACTGAAATTCTCTCTCCTAGGTCAATCAGACCTAGAACTATGGTTCTTTGCCTTTAGTCCTATAGTTGAAATTTCTTTTCAGAGTCATTAAACCATTTTATATGAAATAAAATATGATGCAGAATTAGAGGTGAAAGCATGATTTAAATAGGTAGATAATTAGCACCCGAAGAGATGGCTCAGCAACTGTGAATACCAGTTAGTGGCTCTCGCAGAGGCACAGTTCCAGGTACTTCCATGGCACCTCACACTGTGTATTATTCCAATTCTGAGGACTATCATGACTTATTCTAACCTCTGAGGACACCAACATATACTTGGTGCACATGAATGCATTCAGCAAATCATTTATATACATAGCTTCTAATATGTTTGGGAAAATAGTAAGCACCTGGCCACAAAGAAACAGAAAAATAGGAAGCCTGGATTAAAATAAGCCAATTTAAACCCATTTAGTCCTTCGGGCAGGGCTATGAATGGGGGAAATGACCTTGAATGGTTCTCCTACTTAACTGATACATGCAGACTTCAGGCATCTGAAGTAAGAGCTTTATGCTTCCTCTAAAGAAAATTTAACTGCATCTTCCTTTTGAAGTTCCATTGACCACTACTTCTAGCTAAGAGTCCCCAGTTCAAACATGTATAATATGGTGAAGCCGTTTATGACACAACCAATTTTAATAGCTGTTAAATTAATTTTATTTGAACTCTTGTTACTTCATTAATGGTTTACACTTTATATTTCAATAAGACACCTCATTCTATTGTGTACTAATATAAAAACAATGAAATGATTTAACGTTTAGTGCTTCTTAAACTATATTTTTCATTATAGTTAAGATGCTTGCTCGAGTTTTTTTTTTTTGTTGGCGACTTTAAATGACTGCCTTTATATTTTTAGGCATTATGGGGCTGTTTAATCCTTAAGAAACTCAGAGAAAGATGTAAACTTAAATAGAAGATAATATGGAGATTAATTTAGTTTAGCAATGACGATATATAACATCAAGAAATACTTATTGTAATTGGGCCAGCAATATTCAGAAAGAAAACATGAAATGTATGATTCTACCCACTAGCATTTTCTCTGCCATGTATTCCCTTTTAATGACTCAAATACCTATAATATTAAAAATTTATAGAATTTTATAGAGCAAAAAAAAGATGCTTGCTCAAAACTAACATGTTTAGAAAATTTTTACTGTATAATAAACTGTGAGCATAAATAATAACTTGATTTTAAATATGTTAGAGTTCAAATTCATAAATCAATAAAGTCTAAGAATTTTGATGATTTATACTGCTTTTATTTTTGTCTCAACAATCTAGAAATAGTATACACATTATTCTGGTTGAATATTAGATAAATTAATAAATTTATATTTAAATAGAATTAATCTGTTAACTGTATATTAATATTCCACATACCTAGTGTCCAATATATTAAATTTATATTATATATAATGTTCCATGAATATTCATAATATTATATGTAATATTTCTAGTACCCATCCAAAGCTACAAAAACTTTTATCTCACTTAGCCAATCATGGTATAAATATTGTTTGATTTTAATTAATAACATGGATATTGAGTCATTTTAACTTACTTTCCTAGGCTTTCATTGAGAAATATCTCCTGGAAGTCCTACAAATTTCTTAAATCTGCTGTAGACATTATTTTCAACAAGAAAAACTCACAGCTACGTGTGAACCTAATCAGAAAGAAGCTCTTTGTGTGCTTCTTTAAGCTATATTGTAGTACTTCGGCTCACTGCTTGGCAATATAATCCTCTTTCACCTGCATATCAAGGATATATTCCCCACAGAAGTGGGAGGATAAATAAAAAGTCATTAATAGTATCTTCTATATGCTTTCTTGTTCTAAAACTGTTCAATAGACAATATTTTTTTATTACTTAGAACCTTTCCAAAAGGTATATGGGTATCAGCAATCTTAGAGATAAGAAACCTAATTCAAGGGATTAAAAGTCTACCAATATGATGTCAAATATTTGCTTGAAGAGTGAAAAGCCGAAATGTTCAATTGGTTGTTTCATTGGGTCACTAGAACAAGTAGAGGGAGAGCAAGTCCTCAAATTTCTTATTAAACAAAGAGCTGTTCTTGATGAACTCTATTATATGTCATTACGATTTAGATCAAGAACAGATAATAGAAGTATAAAACATCAAAAACAGCAAGCCCCAAAGAAAAAGAAAGAAACCCTTTCTGCTTTAAATGTAATGGGTAGTGAATTTAATCACTACAGACTTGCTGAGATTTAGCCATCATTTTTAATCTCTTGAATTATTTTCCAGAATGTATTTTCACAAACCTGATTTAGATTTTCTTCAAATGTGAAAAAAAAATTTCTTAACAAAATTAAAGGAATTAAAGTATGGAGAGCGCAGTGAATATATATATATATATATATTTTTTTTTTTTTCAGAAAACCAAGATTTAATTCCTCGCACCCACATCAGACACATACCAAACTTACCAAAATAAGTCCAGTTTCAGGGAATCTAATGGCCTTTGACTTCTACAGACATCCACAAAAATGTGGTGTATTAATCTACTGCAGGTATTCATACACAATAAATCATATAAAATATTGATGAATCATATTTACAGACATGTCATTATTTTTTTAAAACCATTTTTTGTTCCTTTTCAATTGTCTAACACCTTAGTATAAAATGCAGATATAAGTCTTTCAAGAACCATTGTTTTACTTTCTAAAACAGAATAACAGTTCTTACAACTAGAAGGAAAACACAAATTCTCTTCTGTTGTCTCCCTTCCTTGATTTCTAGTGACTGAAAATGATCTTTTAGCTGTCTAATAATTGTATAAGATATCTCTAAGGCTCATAATTGTATGAGAAATGCAACAAGTTAAAATGTTTTTGAGGTGATCAATCAAAATTTTGAATGCTTTACTATTTCCAAAAATAATCCAAAAGTATAGTGATTTTGCTTAATATTTGAATGCTAACACAAAATAATTTCCTTATGAAAATATTGTTTTTAGTAACATTTTTAAAACACGATAATCTTCAGTAGTGCCGTCCCTCATCATTATGTAAACTGTAAGGCTTTCTTACATTTTTCTCATAAGAACTTGACAAAAACTTCACATAAGTCTTCAAATTAGGTATAATTGCATTTTAAGATAAAGTTGCCTGCACTTTTCTCATTAAGCATGTAATTGACAATTAAAGTTCTGTAGAAATTGTATTCCTCATTATATTTTTCAAAACTTATGATTCACTGGTTGTTTGCTAAACTTGTTCATAATAGCTGTGGTAAATATGCAGTTAGCTATTTCCCTTTCTAACAGCAGAAAATTGTTCTTTGTGGAGATGATTGTGCTGTTCTGTCTAGTTAGGATTCGTTCTAATACCATTTTATTTCCAGCCCATTGAATAGGATAGCTCAGTGTTTTATGAATGTGTTCTGAATGCATTTGTTTCTGGTAGCATCCTACATATGGCAACAGCCGGAGCACAAACAAGAAGCAAGATATTATCAATTTCCTTTGGTTGGAACTCAAAAAATGTCACACAATTATATCTGTGTAACCTGACTAGAATCGCTTTTTATTCCTAAATCTAGTCTCTTAGCTTTGAAACATACTAGGTCCAAGCTCATTGTTAGCGATCCTCCTCAGAAGGGGTTGCTCCTATACTTCTGAGCATTTTCATTTCTGTCTCAAAACATTGAGAATCCTCAAAAATCTCAAAAATATCTCTGATTTTTTAAATAAAATTAATTATAGTTATATACGTATACATAATCTCATGTGTATTTTATTGATATAATATTTGTGGTTTGATTTTAATTTTACCACTGTCTTGTTTTCGATGCCTGGTCTTGTCCTGTGAAGAACATTGAGCTGTGGAATCTTTGAGGCCCCTGGTGAAGTAGAGAGAACAAGTTGTGTGAGCCCATATGCCTTTTTACTTCTCGTTCAGCTTCAGTTTCTAACTGACACACTACATCTTTAGTGAAAAAGGAAATGAGACATCTTCTAGAGATCTTCTCATTTTAATAAATGTCTTATAAGCCACCATTTGACCCATTTTTGTCTTGCTATGAAAAGGTGCTTACTATGTAGCTGGTTTCCATGTTCCTGAAGGTCGTCAGTAACTTATACGGTACAATCTGGTCATCGTTAGCAAAATGTATTTTATTATAACCTCTGAGAGGAAACAGGGAGAAACAGAACAAACTTAAGTGTTTATGAATATCATTTGTCATTTTTAAAGACTTTGGTATCTTTCCAAAAAGTCTTGATTCCCTCTTCTCTCTGTAGAGCTAACAAACGATGAGGCAGAGTCATAGGATGATGACAACAAGCATGTGGGCTTGCCTTGACCCAAGCAGGGTGATAGGATATTGCATGATCCCATTGAAAGTACACATTAAATTATCAATTTATTTTCTCTACTATCCCCACTTCATAGACCATGCATAGACAAACCAACTATGAAATTAATGGATACAGAGCTATCATATTGGGGAGTTGAATTTTATATTCACAGTGTCTGTTCATTGTTGTCTGAATTATATATGAGGTAATAAATCTGAAAATTTATATTTTTTCTCAAAATCAGGTGGTTTTATCTGGGTTCCTTTTAGTAGAAGTATTTGTATCTGCATTCTCAAATATGTACTTTTTTCTTGCATGGCAGTGTATATTTGCTTCAGCTTCAACATTACAGGATTTAGAAAAGTTGCCTGTAGCTTTACCAGTAGCAATGTATAAAATATTTAATCTAATTTCAAAATAAATTATTTCATTTTATGTGTATGGGTGTTTTGCCTGCAGGTATGTCTGTGTAGCATATGCATGTCTGGCACTGTGGGACTCAAAGGAAGGTATCAGCTCCCCTGGAACTGAATTTACAGATGGTTGTGAGCTGTCATGTGAGTATTAGGAATCAAACACTGTTCCTCTGAAAGAAGAGTCATTTCTCTTAACCACTGAACAAACTCTCCAACCAAAGTATAAAAAATAATTTAATAAATGTTAGTGTGAAATTGTATCCCAAAAGAATTTGACCTAATTCCTTGGTAGTTGTTCAAAATCCATCAAAATCTATTACTACACAGTATATAGTTCACCTCGCCATAATTTTCTTGTAGAGGATGCTAAGATAAATCAAGTAAGCAAGTAGTTTAATGACTTGTAGGATATCACTATCCCAGTTAAAAAAAACATATTTTTCTTAACTGCTCTGCTATACAAAACGTTGCTTTCCAGAAGGAGGGCCCTACATGTTAATAAGGAAATGCCTGTAGACTATGAACAAAAATGTATTCTGATGAATTGTAAGAAATGTGATCCTTAGTGATGAAAAAAATATCCAATAGAAAAATAAATACAGAATCTAAATAACAGATCCACATAACTTGTGTAGAGAAATCTATATTGTTAATTTTGTCAAAGGTTATTCTGTTTTGAAACATGTTTCAATTTGGATATGAAGTAAAGGATCAAGTATCAAGGACTCCTTCTGCATTCTGTGGGTTGAATTTGTGTGGACTCTGACTTTAGAAATAACTTAAACTATTAGTTAATTAATAATTTTATAGCATTATTGAGAGGCATGGGAGTGCCATGTAGTGTCAGTCACGTGATCCCACTTATGGCATGGGTCTCCAGTCATTAATAGTTTCTCCCATAATTTCTGTCCCGCCTTTACTCCAGCACATCTTCTAGGTAGGACAAATTATAGGTCAAAGGCTTTGTGGTTGGGTTGGTGACTCAGTACGTCCACTGGAAGTCTTGACTAGATAAAGGAGATGGCCTGTTCAGGATCTGTATTCCATATGAATAGGAGTCTTCACCAGGGTCACCCTCATGAATTACTGGGATTTTCCATCACACTAGTTTCGTAGCTTTTCTCTGGGATGCCCTGATTCCAGTCATATTTCCTAGTGCTGTTTATCTCCATCTTCCATTCACCTGATCACTCCTGTTCCCATCCCCAAGTACCTCGCAGTCTCCCCCAAAATATGCATTTTATTGTCCCTTACCAGGAATAGTAATGTGTATCCCCTTGAGCACTCCTTGTTACTTAGCTTCTCCGAGCCTATGGATTGTAGCTGGTTAACCTTTACCTAACAACTAATATCCACTTATAAGTGAGTAAGTGAGAACATACCTTGTATGTCTTTCTGGGTCTGTGTTACTTTACTCACGCTGATATTTTATAGCATCATCTATTTTCTTGCAGATTTCACAGATTTTTTAACAACTGAGTAATTGTCCATTTTGTAAGTGAGCCATGCATTCATTATCCATTCTTCTGTCTAGGCACATCTAGGTTGTTTCCAGTTTCTGGATCATTTAAATAAAGCTACTGTAAACAGAGGTGAGCAGCTGGACTTGTGATTGGTTAGAGTATCCTTTGAGTATATGCTTAGGAGTGATGGAGATGGCCCTTAAGGTACAACTATTCCCAATTTTCTGAGAAACCACTTTATTGATTTTCACAGTGTCTGTACAAGTTTGTACACCCACCAACAATGAACAACTGCTTTAGCTCTCTCCATATCCTCGCCAACATGAGCTGTCACTTGTGTTTATTATATTAGTCATTTTGATAGGTGTGAGATGGATTATCAAAGTAGTTTTCATTTACCTTTCTCTGATGGGTAAAGATGTTGAAATTTCCATAAGTGTTTTTAGGCCATTTAAGATTCTTTAATTGAGAATATTCTATTTTAACCTGTAGTGCATATATATATATATATATATATATATATATATATATATATATATATATGATTTTTTTGGTTTGCTGAAGTCTAGTTAAATATATGAGTTCTTTTTATATTTTGGAAATTCACTTTCTTTCAGATAGTTGGTTAAAATCTTTTCCAATTCTGTATGCTACTGTTTTGTCCTATTGAAAAGGGAAAAGTTCCTGAACAGAACACCAATGGCTTATGCTCTACAATCAAGAATCAATAAACGGGACCTCATAAATTGCAAAGCTTCTGTAAGGCAAAGGACACTGTCAATAGGACAAAATGGAAACCAAGAAATTGGGAAAAGATCTTTACCAATCCTACGTCCAATAGAGGACTAATATCCAATATATACAAAGAACTCAAGAAGTTAGAATCCAGAAAACCAAATAACCCTATCAAAAAATGGGGAACAGAGCTAAACAGAGAATTCTCAACTGAGAAAACTCATAGGGTTGAGAAACACCTAAAGAAATTTTCAACATCCTTAGGAAATGCAAACCAAAATAACACTGAGATTCCACCTCACACCAATCAGAATGGCTAAGATCAAAAACTCAGGTGACAGTAGATGCTGGCAAGGATGTGGAAAAAGAGGAACATTTCTCCATTGCTGGTGGGATTGCAAGCTATTATAACCTCTCTAGAAATCAGTTTGGCAGACCCTCAGGAAAATGAACATAATACTACCTGAGGATCCAGCTATTCCACTCCTGGGTATATATCGAGAAGATGCTCCAACATGTAATAAAATTACATGCTCTGCTATGTTCATAGCAGTCATATTTATAATAGCCAGAAGTTAAAAACAACCCAGATGTCCCTCAACAGAGGAATGGCTACAGAAAATGTGTTACATTTACACAATGGAATACTACTCAGCTATTAAAAACAATGACTTCATAAAATTCGCAAATGGATGGAACTTGAAAATATCATCTTCAGCGAGGTAACTCAGTCACAAAAGAATGAACATGGTATGTACTCACTGATAAGTGGTTATTAGCCCAAAAGTTCAGAATACCCAAGATTCACTTCACAGAAACTATTGGATTATGCGTGAGGTCCCAGATGGAGGAGTTGGAGAAGGGACTGAAGGAGATGAGGGAGTTTGCAGCCCCATGGAGGGAGCAACAGGGTCCTCTGGCCTGACCTTCCAATGCTTCTGGAAACTGGACCACCAACCAAAGAATACACATGGAGGGACCCATGGTGCTGGCCACATATGTGGCAGAGGAGGGTCTTGTTAACCATCAGGGGGAGGAGAGGCCCTTGGGCCTGAGGGTGTTAGATGCCTCAGTATAAGTGAATGCCAAGGAGGGAAGAGGAGAGTGGGTGTTTGGGTGGGTGGGAGAATATCCTCATAGAGGCAGGGAGGGGAGGAGGGGATATGGAGTTCTAAAGGGGAGATCTGGGAAGGGGGAAACATTTGAAATGTAAATAAAGTATCAAAAAAAAAAAACCAAACCAAAGCAAAACAAAACAAAAAAGACAGTGTCCTTGGATTAGCATAAGATTTTCACTTTATTGCCTGTGCTTTGGTGTTCTGTTCAGAACATTTTCTTCTATGCCAATGCATTCAAAGCTATTTCCCTCTTTCTCTTCTATTAGGTTCAGTGTTTCTGGATTTAAGTTGAGGTGTTTGATCCATTTGGTATTTAATTTTGTGCAGTATGGTGGCTATGGATCTATTTACATCATTCTACATGCTGACATCCGGTTCTACTAACACCATCTGTTCTCTTCTTTGGGTGTGAGATTATTTATTTCCTGTGTTTTCATGGGTAGAGTTAATCTTCTTGTGTTGGAGTTTTTCATATAATACCTTCTGTAGGGCTAGATTTGTGGATAAATATGGTTTAAATTTGCCTCTTTCATGGAATATCTTGTTTTCTTAACCATATAGTGACTGAAATTTTTGCTTGGTATAGTAGCTTAGGCTGCCATTTATTTCCTCTTACAGTCTGAACACATCTTCCTGGGCTCTTCTAGCTCTTAAAATCTCTATTGAGAAGTCAGGTGTGATTCTGTTTGCCTTTCTATGTTACTTGGCCTTTCCCCTTGCAGCTTTTAATATTCTTTCTTTGTTTTATATGTGTAGCATGTTGATTATTTTTGGCAGGGGGAATTCCTTTTCTTGTCCAATATACTTGACATTCTATAAGCTTCTAGTATGTTTATATGCATTTGTTTCTTTATGTTAAGGGAATCTTCTTTGATTTTGTTAAAAATATTTTCTTGGTTTTGGAGCTTGAATTCTTCTTCTCTTCTTCCTATAACTGGTTTTGCTCTTTTCATAGTGTCCTAAATTTTCCAGATGTTTTGTTCCTGGAATTTTTTAGGTTTAACATTTCTCTTTCACCATTGTGCCAATTTCTTCTATTATATCTTCTATGCCTGAAATTCTCTCTTCCATTTCTTATACTCTGTTGGTGATGCTTGAGTCAGTACTTTTTCTTCACATTCCTATATTTTTCACTTCCAGGATTCTGTCAGTTTGTGTTTTCTTTATTACTTCTATTTCTATTTTCAGATGTTGAACAGTTTAATTCATTTATTTTGCCTGTTTGTTTGCTTTGTCTTGGCTCTTTTGGCTTTCTTTAAGGGATTTATTCATTTCCTTCCATTATTTGGGCTTTTCTTTATTTCTTTAAGGGACTTATTAATTTTCTCTTTAAGGACACTTATCAACATCATCATGAAGTTCATTTTAAGGTCATTTTCTTCTGCTTCATCAGGGGTTGCTATGTTCAGATAGTTGGGCTCTGGTAGTACCTTATTGCCCAGTCCCTTATTGATTATATTCTTACACTAGAGTTTATGCATCTGGGTCTGGCGTTTAGGACATTTTCTGGTTTTATCATTGTTGAATACATGTTTTGTTTTCTTTTGTTTCTATTTCCTTTTTGGTCTTCTGGCCTAAATGATCTTTGGTTCTGGAGGTTCTACAAGTCGGTAGATCCAACAGGATGTCTTTGGTGGGGTTTTTACAACCCCTGTGACCTTTGGAGTTTGGGATGCCTGCATTGTCTCTGGGCTTTTAGGTTCTGGGAGCTGGTATGGCCTCTAGGGTTCTAGATACTGGATCTTAGTGTGGCTTCTGGTAAAGTACAGGTCTTCTGCCAGAGTTATGGCTTGGTATATTAGATGTCTGTGGTTATGTCTTAATTGGGTCCTTAGTTTCCTCAATGTTCTCCAGAAGAGCATGGGTCTGCTGCTGGAATAGTGGGAAATTACTTTCTCTTTGTTTATTTCAAGTCATTATTCATGTTGCTGATTTCCTAATACAACAGAGAAAACACATACTATTCAGTCAAAGGAAAACATAATGAGATTTAAATGTTTTACTTTAAAAAAAAGAGCTTAGTCTTCTTAGTTAAAATCTATAATATTAGTTAGTGCTCAAAAGACTGAGGTGGGGGAATTAATTTGAGTTAAAGACTGAAAAGAGCTTCATTCTACATTATTAATCTTCGATTTCTTAATGGGCTTAGAAAATAGAGACCTAAATTGTTTTGAAAATCTTGAATTGGATAGTAATTAAAATTATATTTCTATATATTCTTTCTTGCAGAATGTACATAAATCATATAATAAACCATCATATTAAAAATTAGGTCTAATTATTCTAACAAATACAAAAACTACTCATAGATTATGGTTCACATCATCTTTACTCAGAGAAGCACTTTTATGCAAGGGCAACTGCAACTGCAGAGACTCATTAATTACTGTGTAAAAGTATGAAAGTAAGTTGAACAGACAGCAATTAATAGGACTTTTACATCATCAGGTCCAAATCTCAGGAAGCAGGAAAATAGGGTAGAAAGAACCTAAGAGCTGGTCAAAGGAGTAAGGTAGTATAAACAACTACATTCCTGATCCTATGTCAATTGAGTGTACCTGCATATAATCAGATCAAGACTAGCCCTACAAACATCCATTTATGTGGAAAGACAGGCCTGCAGAACCACTTCTCCAAGGCCCTATTGGATGATAATTATACCTAGGGTAGAGAGTTTACTACTCTAAGACCTATCAGCAGTTAGTTAATTGTAACTATGGGAGGAGAAGTCAATGTTAAGGATCTCACTCTCTTGTAAATAATCTCTCATTCTGAAGTCTTAAAGCAAGAGTAAGAAATCACAAGTCATCAAATATAATAAATACAGAAGAGCTGGGAAGAGAAAGAAAACAGGAATGGGAAGAAAAGAATAAAATTGAGAAATGACGGTATATATCATAAAAGTAAGTCACATACATGTATGAAAATGCTATATGAAAACCCACTACTATGCATACTTAGCATTATCATTTTTTAAATATACTAATAAAAACTCTGTTGAAATTTCATGTTTGAAAGTAATCAAATCCTGTCTGTATAGGTAACTTATCCTTAGTTGATAATGAGTTTACCTATAAAACAAAGTTTTTGTTTATGTTAAAATTAAAAACTCCAAGCTGGGCAGTGCTGGTGCACACCTTTAATCCCAGCACTTGGGAGGCAGAGGCAGGTGGAATTCTGAGTTTGAGGCCAGCCTGGTCTACAGAGTGAGTTCCAGGACAGCCAGGGCTACACACAGAAACCCTGTCTCGAAAACAAAACAAAACAAAACAAAACAAAACAAAACAAAACACTCCAATAAAATTTAAGAAAACACATATAAACTCATATGTCTGAATATATATATAGTTTTCTGCCAGCAGAAGTATAAATAGACACACATGAGTTTTATAGATAAAATTGTACATTATCTACAAAGGTAAATGGATTGCACAGAATTAACCATGCAACCATGATACCAAGGAGGAGCAAGTAAGCAATGCATGTCTATCGGTTTTCCCATATCTACTCTAATCCAGACAGAGCCTGTATGCAGGACAAAAATAGAAATTCCATTCCAAATTGCAGAGTAACTATTTGGCAAACAGTTTCGATTAGTGTAAAATGATCCAATTAATGCACCCCACAAAGGACTAAGAACAAATACCAATATCAAACACCATTGCAGAAAGAAATCTTTGAAGTGGCTGTTTTGAACAGACTATTAACAACAGGAAATTTCGCTGAAATGTAACCAACCAGATGCTTGTGCTTGGATATAGCAAATAAAAAAGATTGCATTGCTATTAGAAAGGTAGCATAAATTTCCAGACTATGTCACTTAGTGTTACCAAGAGACTCACTGAGGAAAATTCTGAGTTTCTTTGAGGCTTTTCTAATTATTTTTATTTCCTGTGGTTCATTTAATTTTAGTTGGCAATGTTCATGGTGAATCTTGAGATAGGAAACACTTAGTCCCCAAAGTCGATATAACCTAGCCTTTTGAACTTGCTGAGAAAATAAATAAGAATATAATAACCAGTGTTTAACTCTAGAAATTGCTTCTGCAGTGATAAGGATTAAGATATTGCTCTTTCATCATTGAGATGATAGATTTTAAACACTGAATGGTTCTCCAAATGAGATAATGTTGTTTAGAAATGAAACTTTGTGTACAGGATTTAGAGCATTGAAAGTTTTGTGTAATACTATAATGCTACATTATATGCTTATACTATGAAGTATAGTTTGTCATAATGTGTCAATATTTGGTCATCAATTGTAACTATATATGCCACTAGAAGAAGATGGAAAAATTGGCCTGGCAATATGGCTCAGCAAGTCAACAAGCTCACTTGGTGACCTGGAACCGACCTGATAGAAGGAAAGAACTGACTACTGAAAGAGAACTGACTTCTTCATACATGATATGATGTGTGTGTGTGTATGTGTGTGTGTGTGTGTGTGTGTGTGTGTGTGTGTGTAAGAGAGAGAACACATTTGTGAGTATGTACACACACACACACACACACACACACTAAATATATGAACAATGAATGAATGTAAAAATTATCTTTATATAGACCAGTTCTTGAACTTGACCATTTGTACTTACCACATTGAACTTGTGTATTTCCATATTTGAAATTGAGAAATACATTGACCAATCTGCCTCAGTCTTTTATTCAACTTTCAGTTTTCAAATAAACTATAAGATAATGGTTTGAATACTAGTTTCATTTGAGATTAAAAATTTTAGCATTAGAATTTCCTGTAATGTATGAATCTGTCTAAGATTGAGAGGCTGAATATATAGATAGTTAGATAGATAGATAGATAGATAGATATCAGTAATGATATATCAGTAATTTAATGTACGTTACACCTTGAACTCTCTTGTCTATACTTACATTATTATTCATATGTTAATGATCTAACATTTAAATTCATTGTTGCTCCTTCTTGATTTAGATTTGTGGTTCTCCTTTATGTCTTTTGGCAAGTCTGATATAAATTTAGTACTGGTACTTTAGTTAAACATAAAGTTTAGTGTATATCTAAATTACCTATAGGGGTAGATACAAATCCAACTACAGGATATTAGCCTCTGAATTTCTGATCCAGTAAGGGAAATCAGAGTAGAGGCAGGACTGCTGAGCTGAGAGATTTAGTTGTGATTAATGATTTTCACATTTTAAAGTTTACCATTCCTATAATCTATTTTCTGTCAGTCGACACTAGCTTTATTAAAATATAAATATATAAATATTTATATAATTATTAAATCATCCTCAACTTTAATTCCCTGTATATATATGAAAATGTTTACTGTTTTAAATTAAAACAATATTATAAATATTATATTATGGCTAAATATAATAAAATATATTCAGGGCAATATCTAGCCAGTATTCCTTCATAATTAAGCTCTGTATAATATTAAATAAGCTTTATAACTAACATTTGTGTGATCTGTAACCTTGACCAAATATTACTTTCTTTTCATTGGAGATTCTGTAATGAGCATGAGTGTTATACATTCTTATGCAGTTCAAATGACTTCTGAAGAAACAAATAGCACTTTAATGATAAAAGAGCTATAAGCTACTTCTCTATAAGATTCAAGCTTGGAAGATACTATGAGTACTAAATTTTTCTTTATTACTTTCTGTTTTATCATATATAATTCGTTTATATCAGTCATTACATAGCTTTACATCTATTTACTTCTTGGCATGAATATGATTGAAAAGTATAAATTAGAAAATTAAAGATTTCTCACCAATTTATATCACCTAGAAATATGTGACACATAAGCTCTAACTTTCTTTATCCTGATGAAAATGCCTTAATATGCTTTCTTCTATTCAGCTATAGCTATAATTACATTCAGAATACCCATGCCTAATAGAATATTACAGATACTGGATATAAATAAACAATTCCAAATTAGGATCAAATTTAAAAGACAATTGTGTTTATACACTCAAACATCTTCATAATATAATTAGAAGAAATGATTGTAAGATCATAATATATTGATGTTTAAGCATCTAAAATATAAAATATTGAAATATAGAATAAATATACACAAAGATTTCCTGAATATCAATCACATCTATAATAATTACATAAATATCAATATTTTGCACACCTCTAAATCTGTGCCAAATAATTAATTTGAAACTATTTATTCATGAACAAAAACAGTTAAGGTAATTAATATTTGCCTCATGTGTAAGTTTATAAAAAGAAAATAGAGAAGGTGACTATTCCAGAAACACATGTTGGGAGTACACATGTTTTCAATATTCAGATGCTTCCGTGTTAGAGACTATGCTTAAGACTTGACTTCACTTTTATTTTCAGAGAGACATACCAAATAATGTTTAAATATGTAAACAAACAGATGCATCATTTACATTATGTATTAAGAGATGTATTTGTGCATAAATAGATTTTGAATGGAAGTTCCTGCCATGGTCCTGTATGTTCAAGACCCTGAAGATTGACAGACAGAATTGACATGACTCTGAAGAGTTGGAATGCTGGTAACAGAGAGAAAATTATCTGATGCTGTTTAGTTCCCTTCATGGTCATTTGCTCGTCTGTATTTCAATCCCCAGGTTTCTGACTATGAGGTCTCACAATGAATTGTTGTTGTTGTTGTTGTTTGTTTGTGTTTTGTTGTTGACATTCTTTGGGGTTTTTTTGTTTATTTTTTTAATCTTTTCTTTTTGCTTCATTTTAATTTTTACTTTTGGATATTTAGTTTATATACACTTCAAATGTTTTCCCCTTTGGAAACCCCCTATCCCATCCTCCCTCCCTCTGCCTCTATGAGGTGCTCCCCCAGCCACCCATGCACTCCTGTCTTCCCTCCCTAGCATTCTTTTTGTTTTTTCTTGTCACAGAAGATCACCAGCTTAAACCAAGGATCCTAAACCTAAGTCTATCATAATCTCTAAACCTAATGAGATTTTCTGCCTCTTCTATTACCTGCCGAGATGATGCTCTGAGGTGATGGTTAATATTCTCAACTTGACAAGATCAAAAGTCATCTTGGAGACAAAATTTGCCTCTCAGGAAATTTTGAGATTGCCTTAATTGACGTGAGAAAATCCCTTCTAAATGTGGGTAGTATCACAGCTGGTATCCTGAAAGAGTAAGTTAAAAGTTAACCTCAATACACTTCACTCACCTATTAATGGAACATACCATGGGGAAAACTGCCTCATGCTCCTTTCCACCACTGTATCCCTTCTTTCACAGAGAAAAACAAACTAACTAACTAACTAACTAACTAACTAACTAACTAACTAACTAACTAACTCACTAATAAGCAACCCCCCCTCCCTTATGTTGCGTTAAGTATCTGAACACCTCAAAGAGAAAAGGCACTAATATGTACCTTTTCTCATCTTCAGTTAATAATAACTTTCTCTTTTTATATGCCCATAAAATGTAAACTTTTTCTCAGTGATATGTCAGGAAAGTAACTAGAAAAAGGAACATTAAGATGTTGACATGAAATAAGCTACAAGACAGAAGAAAGTGATAACTTTTCCATACATGGCTTGCATGTAACAAGCAGAGTAGTTGACAGAAACACCCAGTCATACAAAGACTGAAGAAGAAAGAGATATGCTTATAACCTAAAAGGTCATGAAACTCTTAAATAATTTATATCTTATGGCTTTCCAAGCTCAGAAGCTTACTCCCTTTTAGCATTTCCCATTTCTAATATACTGTCTCTCTATTCATATTTGTGACTTGGTATCCATGATGCAGAATTGCTTTTCTGGAACACAATAACTTGGAAACATCAGTACCTATGGAACTCGGATTAGGAGTTATAACATTTGCCATAGCCAGTAAGAACTGGAAGGAAATGCTTTGCACTTTGCTTTCAGCCTCAACAAGGACAATGAATTCATAACTATTGGTTCCTGGAATACTTCAAAATGAATGACAGACTTTTCTAATAGGACAGAACACATTACTGGAAAGCAGAGATTTAATCTCTTTCTTTACATTTCATGGCTTAAGGAGACCTACAACTGCTAGTAGTGAGTTTACTTGGACCAACTCTCTGATCTAAATGGAGGGTAGCTAAATTTATGCTGGCTTCAAGAAGTATGCGCTGGCTGGAGGCTTCCTAGGAGAGACAACATTTTAAAATAGCTAACCCTCAAGGATTTTGCAGATCTACTGAAATCTAACTGAAGCCTGGAAGGCATGCTGATAACTCCCAAGTTCTGGATGTGCACTCACACAGAGTTATCCATAAAACAAAGACAGGAACAAGGAAAGATGACAACACTTATTACTTGAGTTCACAAGGCTGCTGGGTTCTCAGAGCACCACTATAAAATCCAACATTTTTCTGTGACATAGTCCTTGAGTCATTCACTCCCAGTGGTTCTTGCATTTTCTCATATAATATTTTTAAAGAGAGAACTGTTAGAATCAGTCATGGATTTGATGCCTTGAACATCAGCTCTCAGAATACTGAGTGTTTCCTGTAAGATCTTAGAGACTATTAGCTTTATAGGATGACCCTTCATGTGTCTCCAAGTTTATTATCTATCTGTCTATCTATGTATCTATGTATCTATGTATCTATGTATCTATGTATCTATGTATCTATGTATCTATGTATCTATGTATCTATGTATCTATGTATCTATGTATCTATGTATCTATGTATCTATTGATCTATCTATCTATCTAGCTAGTTATAAATGCCCATATAAGTTAAAGAGTGAGATGCTGGGAGCATCATAACTTGGTTCAAGAGGCTAAATACTCCTCTGTCAAAACCGAAGGATAAAATGAAGAAAAGTAATATACTATTTCTGCTCAAGATTCCTAATTTAATTGATTACACTGTAAGATTTATATGTTTCTGTTTCATTTATATGCTTACTGCTCTCAACTCCTTCATGTGTCCATTAGACTGACTCTAAGATTATAAAGGCATTTCATCAAATAATGATACCCTTGAGCATTAGACATAAAGAAGAAACAAAACTAAAAAGCACCCCATAATTTGTACTGTTAACATGAAAGTTTATTTGAAACAAAATATCCAAAGCCATTTGTATAACCTGGTCTCTTCAGTATTTAATAGCTTAATATTTCAAGCTTTCTGTTTTTTTTTTTTCTTCAGGTTTTTAATTTTTGTTATTTTTTATTTATTTTATCCTATTAATCTACATATAAAAGCTTCCAAGGAATGGTAGTTTCTTTAAATGAAGTCATAAAAACATCTCAGAAATGCTGTTGCAAGATCATGCCTTGGTTCTTGCTGTGGAATACACAAATCTCTAAAACAACACCTTCAATGTTAACTAATTGATTACCACTTCAATTACTGTGGAGAGTTTAGAATGTTCCAAGACAAGAGCTAAATTATCTTGGGTTAAATTTAGTTCGATTATTGACATCCTCTTTATCTGCCCTAGCAGATTTATGAAAATTAGTTAAATCATTTGAAATGAACAAACAGAATATATGTTTTATTTTGGAGTAGAAACCTAACAAACCATTAGATTTCATCAACCATTAAACAAAGAGTATCTTGATACAACATTTTGACACCTATACAGAGGTCCTTCTCTCTGTCTCTAGTAATATATTTATAAAATACCTTGATTGCTTGTTTTTTTGTTATGTTACTATAAGTTGTTACCATATTGAAAAATGGAACTTAGAGCAACTTAAATCTGTTTCCAAGTCATGATTGTAGGCTTAGATTTTTTTAAACCTACTTTTAATAAGGTTTCAAAATGCTTCAACATGCCCCCTTCTAGCCCATCATCCAAAGATTGGGGAGATTAGAAGGTAACTAGGACAAGATGTGGATGTATTTAGTAGTAGTTCTTTGGAGGTTACTCTGATCTCTTTGCTGACAAAGAGAGATTAGAATCCACTTCAGTGGTGTCATGATACCAAACACAAGTCAGTCGTGGTGGTACGATCCAGCAGAAACAGCCAGGTCTCTTCTGAATAGCCACCAATCAGCAAATCAGCAGTAGCAACCAAAACCATTGGGAAGCAAGAGAAGTTCTCTGCCATGACTCTATCAATGAAATGAAGGTCAATGAAGAAAAAGATTGAACAAAACATTGCAAAGGTAGCTATGAAAGCACACACTCACTGTCTGTTGAGTCATATTTATGCTCCAAACATCATGTGCCCTCCTGGATCTTGATGTAGCAAAATACAATGTGAATCTGCAAAACACCCTAGCAGTCTGTGTCATATAACATGACCAGAACAGAATTTCTACTTCAATGTTTACTAATAGTAAGACTCCAAAATAAACTATCATTTATCCTCTTAAGGAAAGAGTTGTATTTTTTATCAACATAACCAAATACTGTAATTAATTTAAAAGAACTTTCTTAAGTAGAAAATAATGAAAATAAAACTCCAAACCAAACATACCAACTTTTTTTTTGTTAAACCAACAAAACAAACAAACAAAAAACCCAGACAAACAACTATTGACTGATTTCTAAGCAGAAGATATATATGTTTGTATTGTATCTGATTTTGTTGCTATTTTCAGAAATTGATAGTAACTCAGAAATTGATCAGTACGTTCCACTACTTTCCAAGGAGTCCTAAAGTTCTGCAGCTAAGATAACTCTTATATACTTGGCTTTTTATTATTGTTGTTACACCTTACTGACTTCCATAAATTTACTTTTCTAATGTAGTCTTCTTATCTAAGGTAAATTTGCGTCATGGATAATAAAGATTTGTTAGCATTCTCTCATATAAATGAAGCTATGGAAAATATCAAGGAAAATATAAGATGTACTATTATCTGTTTTTTGTATTGCAAAATAAAGAAAAACAATCTGATGTAATAGCATACATCAAGATAGTTTTCAAGACTGACACTTTTTAAATTCTTATAAGTAATGTATTTTCTTGACCTAACAGAGTTTGCAACACAGGTGGTTTAACTAAAACTATATGCATTCTGAAAAGAAAAAGTTTGCATAGAAAAAAATATGATCTCAGTGCTTCCTATGAAAGCTAAATAGTCATAAAACCATCTACTCAGCTTAGCAGATGATAAAACTCATAAAGGAACAGAAAATTAAAAGACTAGGTAGCTCTTCAATTAATAATAATAATAATAATAATAATAATAAGAAGAAGAAGAACAACAACAACAACAACAACAAAAATAACAACAACAAACCTTAGGAAAAGCTTCAACTGGTCTCGGTAATAGTAACACGAATGGATGGATGGCAAAGAGCAACATGATTAGCAATAGTACATTAATAAAACAACAAAGACTAAACAATACATAAAATACTAGAAGGACTCCTACTTTAGAGATCTCCCTTTGGGCTACAGGAGTGCCAGATAGAACAATTACAGCCAAAGCAGATAATACAAACATATCTTCTGCTTAGAAATTAGCCAGTAGATTTTTTTTCCTTCATTACTTTTTACTTAAGAAAGTTTCTTTAAATCAATTACATTAGATTTCTTTGAAAAAAATGTTTATTTGGGTTTGGTCACTGTTTGAATATGTCTGGTTTGTTATTTTCTTTGTTTTAGTTGTTCAAGGAATCAGACTCATGTATATAAGTTATACAGTAATCTTTCTTTTGGTGGCTTTAATGAGATTACCTCCATATTCTCAGGTGTACGAGTACTTTGTTCTCAATTGTTAAAGCTGTCTAGGTACACTGAGGAAGTGTGTATGTGTTAAAGAAAGTATGTTACTTGGGGCAGGCTTTGAAATATCAACAACAAATTCTTCTTCTTATTGTTTATGATTGAAGATGTGAGTTCTTAGCTTTTGGTCCTGATGGCAAGTTTTAACTCTCAATAATAGATTCTAGAACTCTGGAAACATAAGTCAAACTAAACCCTTTCTTCCATAAATTGTCTTAACCATACTATTGAAAGAATTGAAAAGTTAATTAAAAGAGAAATTGGCACTGCATTGTGTGCTATGTCTGTGTGAGACTAAACTGTGTCTTTGGTCTTTTCCTTTCTTTTTCCTTCTCTTTCCTTACTTCTTTCTTTCTTTATTCTCTTTCCTTTCTTTCTTTCTTTCTTTCTTTCTTTCTTTTAATTTGCTTGTTTTATTTTTTCTGAAGAAATGTGCAAGACATTAGGAATTAAAATTAGATAAGTAGTTGAATGCTGTACAGAGGGCTTAATGGCACATTCTAATAGACACTTAACTGTATTACTGCAGAAGTAAATCTATTCAATTGGGGGCCCAGCTCAAGTGGTTTCAGAGAGCAACTCATCTGGAAACTCTTCTTTGATCGTTTGGCAAAAGATGTGGATGCTTTCTGCCCATGCCCTAAGAACTTGCATGTGGCTAAATTAAAAAGCAATGGACTAAATTCTTTAAGACATGGGTTTCAAGATTCTCAATATTGATTCTTTTCTGTACTTTTATGCAAAGTTTACAATGAAAAATAGTAGATGGGCCAGAAAGAAATATAAAACGTACATGCTAGAGAGGAAAATTACACTGGTAAGTTAAGTGTTACAATCAAGGTTTATGCTGAAATAAAGAATACAATTGGTAATTCAATTAGAATCATTAGTCAGGGTCCAGTTGCAGGTTGGAAAACTAGGTTAGGTGCCATAGGACAAGACAGCACACAGCTGTGGCTTATGTTAGGATATGCCAAAATTTATTTAGCCAAGAAAAGCTAAATATGTGGAGCAGAACCAGCCCAAAAGAATAAAGCATCTTTTAGACAGAAAAACTGAAAATATAGAGTCATTTCAGCCTTCTGACCTTAGATATAAAGTTACAGGATTTGTACTTTTCACTTCAGGATTCCAGTTTTACATTGATTGACTATTTCTTCACTATGTCACATTCCTTCCTTTTGGAAAGTAATTTATATTCTGTTATTGTAGATTGAAAATATGTTATTTGGCTTTTGATTTTACAGAGAATTAATTGTAAGATATTTCAGGAAATATTTTTTAAAAAAGGAATATATAGTATTTTCCTGTGCTATGCCCTAGTTCTCTCATCCCAGGCCTCCTGGCCAGTCAATCACTGGCGAGCAATGGCTGAGCTGCTTTTATCTTGTGGAGCGAGCTCCACGATCTTGCCACCCACATCGCTAGGTTCCCACTGGCGGGTAACTACCATGCCAGCCCCAAGCTTCAATACCCCATGGCCTCTGTGGTGCACATCAGGCAAACCCACATTTTGCCACTGTACCTTTCTCTCTGGAACCCAGACAAGCAGCTGCATGGAGGAAAACACAAGACAAACTTAGCTCAGAAACAATCGTAACTCAATCTCTGGAAGCATCAACTGAAACCTATTCTTGTAAACCTTATCAAAGTCTGATTCCTCTGGTTGCGAATCCTTACCAGGAGACTCTACTAGCTACATCTTACCTACTACATGCTGCCTCCATTCCAAAAGGAAACCCTCCTCTTCTGCTTCCTCTCTTCCTCTCTCCAACGACTTAGAATTCCCCTCCTATAAGCTCAGTGATTGGCTCTTTTATTCATTAGGGGACTGGTTCACAAGAAGTCACAGGTGTAACTCACTCCTTGTCTGAAGCCCCTCACAGGAGGGCAGAATTAGAATACAAAATTCCTGAGGGTTATTCTCAGCAAGAGATTGTGGATGTTGGACTTAAAAATTGTTAAGAATATGAAAGACTATGCCCCAATTTTATTTGGAATAAATGCATTGTGAATAATGATATGGTCATGAAAATATTGGGGCCAGGGAATGAAATGTACCATTGACTGAGATGCTTTCTTATGTTCACATATGTCTGAATACTTAGTCCCCAGTTTTGTGACATAGTTTGAATTGGTATAGCAGAAGTAGCCTTGTGAAGGAAGTATGTTACTGGTTCATCTATTGTTTGCTTTCTGGTTCCTTTTTACATATCAATAGGGAGCTCACAGTTTCTATTCTTTTCACCACGACTTCACCGTATGATTATGGATTCTAAACCTCTGTGACCCTGATCTCACCTAATCACTTCCTTCTTTAAGCTGTCATGGTGTTTTATATAGCCATAAAAAAATAATTAAGACCAGCCTCTTAGGGGAAGCATGGCCATAACTTACTTGATTCTCATTCTCATTGGACTTAATGATTAGCATAATCATGTTAATCTTGTTAAAATGTTGTATTTTAACATTATAAAATTTATATCTTTAAAGATACATGGAAATTTTAAACTAAGAACCTAATGATGAAAGGAATCTAGATAACTCCTGCAGAAAAGCCCCAAACTCTTATCCATTCAACAGATAAGTAGCAAGTTGGTTCTTCATAGGTAAAAATTATGTTGTTTTATCAGCATGAATATTTACAAAATGTTGACTTAACATAACAATAATTGTTCTGAAATGACTTTTGGGACCTCAGCTTTTAGAAAGTCATAATAACTAGAGAATCAAGGACTGGAAAAAATGACATGAAAATAAACAGAGAAAGAAGACAATTTGAAGAGAAAACCTGGAAACTCTTTGTTACCTAGGCAACATATAACAAACAATATATCAGCAAAGGCTCATGTTACACAAAATCTTAGAATACAGGTGCTATTTACATGACCTGTAAAATTCACTAAGACTCTTGGTCTAATATTTTGGAACATATGCCTGTCTTAGTCAAGGTTTCTTATTCCTGCACAAACATCATAACCAAGAAGCAAGTTGGGGAGGAAAGGGTTTATTCAGCTTACCCTTCCACATTGCTGTTCATCACCAAAGGAAGTCAATACTGGAGCTCAAGCAGGTCAGGAAGCAGGAGGTGATGCAGAGGCCATGGAGGTATGTTACTTACTGGCTTGCTTCCCCTGGCTTGCTCAGCTTTTTTCTTTTTTTTTAATTTTTTTTTAAATTTTTTGATACTTTATTTACATTTCCAATGTTTCCCCCTTTCTAGGTCTCCTCTTTGGAAACTCCCTATACCCTCCCCTTCCCCTGCCTCTATGAGGGTATTCCACCTCCCACCCACCTGCCCACCCACTCCCTTATTCCCACCTTGACATTCCCCTTTACTGGGGCCTCTAACACCTTCAGGCCCAAGGGCCTCTCCTCCCCCTGGTGGCCCACAAGGCCCTCCTCTGCCACATATATGGTCCTAGCCAAGGGTCCCTCAGCTTGCTTTCTTTTAGAACCCAAGACCACCAGCCCAGGGATGGCACCACCCACAGTGGACTCTCCCCCCCTTGATCACTAATTGAGAAAATACCTTACAGCTGGATCTCATGGAGGCATTTCTTCATCAGCCAGTACAATGCCTTTGCTTCAACTTGCGACCTGGGCTGGCAAACTTTATGTCAGCTTGACATAGACTCAGGTTATCTAAGAGGACAAAGTTTGTATAGACAAAATGTCTCCATAAAATTGGTAAGTAGGTAAGCCTGTAGTGAATTTTCTTAATTGGTAATGGAAGTAGGAAAGCCCAGCTTAGTTTGCATGAATCCATACCTGATTTGGTGGTTTTGAGTTCTATAAAACTATAGGCTGAGCAAACCACAGGTGTAAGTCAGTATGAAACACCCTTTCATGGTCTTTGCTTATTACTCCATGTTTCTTCTCTCTTTCAGTTCATACCCTGACTGTCTTCATTGATGAACAGTCATGAAGAAGCATAAGCCAAAATAAATCCTTTCCTCTCCAACGTGATTTTGGCCATGGTGTTTCATTGCAGCAAATTAAATCCAAATACACTATCCCATCTAAATTTAGAAATGGCATGCTCTTATTAATATATTGACTTTATTTCAATTTCTCATCAGGTATTGCTGTGTATTAACTTTGTCCTAGAACAAAAGAAATTTAAAATCTCATCAGATGACAGAGTGACTTAAATAGAACCCCTAAGGAATGAAATGTACCATTTAATGTGTTCTAAGCTCATGCATAATATCATGGTGACTCATATTTGACTCAGGGCAAGCTAGTTCTAATTGCCAAGAGCTGCATTGTATTTTAACAAGATTTATCACGAACAATTGGTCTTTTTTGTTTATGTAAGCTGCTAATTTTCAGTATTAGGAGTCAGCAATTTGGAGATACAAGGGAGATATTGGTGTTATTCTAATCACACTTGAGAGCCCAAGGGCCAATGATATTGGTGGTGATAATTCCAGCCTGAACATTGGAAATAATTGATTTCAGAGTTTTACCAGACAACAGGAAATAGGCAGCTTTTCTGTCCTCAGTCTTTTTTTGCTTCTATTTTCACCAGGTAGAATTATCCCTTCTGAAGAAGATCACCTAATATCTGTAATTTACCAATTCAAATACTAATATTATCAAAAAATGTCCTTCAGACTACTACAATATTATTTAATTTGCATAATCTTCACCTCAAATAATGTAATATATGAAAATTAACCATTACATAACCTGAATGAGAAAAGTTGAGTCCATGCCTTTACACATTACATGATATATTTTTAATATGTTCCAAGGATAATCTCTCAGTTTCCTTTTAACTTAGGATTTGGATCAAAAGGAACTTTTGCTCTAGTAGTTTTTCTAATTTCTTTTTATGTTATTTAATAGACATCATTTAAAGCAAAACATGGGCTATGTCATAGACAAAATTCAACACAGACCATCATTATCAAACTACACTGAGTCAAATGACAGATTTTTACTACTTTCCCTTAAAGATCACTTGTGTGCCCACAGAATGCAAGTTTAAAAGGTTAGATCCATGAAGCTTTAAATAGAGCATCAAGGTATTGTTTGCATTAGCTTTATTCATTATCACTTCCATTCTTTCAGTTCTTTGAAAAAAATCTATTCATGAATTATATGCCAATTTTTATTTAAAAAGAAAACCTAAGCAAAGTACCAGTAAAGTATTTGAGTATCTATTCACATTCTGCCTCAAAACAGCGGCAATGCCAAAATAGTATCTCTAAAGATCCACTGCTGGAAGTTTATTATAATTTTAATGCTTCACAGGACCAAGAGTTTCCCCTGCCATTGATATCAGACAAGACCATCCTCAGCTGCATATGCAGCTGGAGCCATGGTTCCCTCCATGTGTACTCTTCGGTGGGTAGTTTAGTTCTTGGGAGTTCTGGGGGGCCTGGTTGGTTGATACTGTTGGTCTTCCTATGGGGTTGCAAACCCCTTCAGCTCCTTCAGTTTTTCCCCTAACTCCTCCATTGGGGTCCCTCTGCTCAGTCCAATGGATGGCTGCACGCATCTGAATCTGTATTAGTCATGCTCTGGCAGAGCCTCTCAGGACACAGCTATATCAGGCTCCTGTCAGCAAGCACTTTTTGGCATCAGCAATAGTGGCTGGCTTTGGTGGCTGTGTTGTGCCAGGGAAATATTAGTGATCCCCAAAAACATACACAGGAGCCAATTTGATGCAACTCACAGCAGGGCCTTTATTCTAGTCAAGCTAGCTCACCCCCCCCAACCCCCAATGCACCACTGTCACGCAGGATGGTGTTGGTGGTGTGGGAGCCCTGAATGTCTATCGGGACAAGGCTTTATAGTAACCAGAAAGCAGGGAATACGTGTGCAAGCATCTAATTGGAAAGCTAGTGTGGCCTTTAACATAATTGGCTAGTACTGGGAGTTGTACCATAAACTTAAATTCTGCTCCCCTCTGCATTGGTGGTCTTTAGTCAAGGAGTGGACTTGTAACATGGGGTGCAGGTTTGTTGGGGGAATAACCTAGAGACACTGGTCTTGTTGAGAGTATAACCTGGAAACACTGGTTTTGTTGGGGATTAGCCTAGAGACTGCAGCTAGGCTTAGGTTTTGTTGGGGGGGGGCAACTTGGAAACTAACGCTAGGCACCAGCCTTCTAGTTTACCTCAGTTCAAACTTAGGTTAGGTTCTCTAAAATGGAATCTGAACTTAAAAACTTTGGCATCTCAGCTGCAGATGGGATGGATCCCCATGTGGTAAGCCTTCAATAAAAATAAAGTAATAATAATACTACTACTAATAATAATAGTTTTAAAGCTTTATGTTTCTCTTGTTTAATGGGGGTTCCAAGTTACAACATATTGCTCTTGCAAAGCACCAAAATCAGGTTTGTGTTACCCATGTTTTGCAGGTCACAACTTAACAGTCACTCCAGTTCCAAAGATTCTGATGTTTACTGGTTCTGGAATTCATGTCATATAGACCTAGTGGCTCATATCCTGATACAGAGGGATATACACATAACAGAAAGTGCTTTGTGATTAGTATAATCACACACACACACACACACACACACACACACACACACACACACACACACCACAGACACACACACACATTTTTCCAATATTTGTTTTTATTTTATGATATTTTGAAATTAATAGCACAGATTTTTATCTTTTCTTATTAAATATTAGATGAATCTTCCATCACATAATATGCCTTTAGACTTCAAAGTGTTTTTCTTTTGCTTTGAATTTTAAATTATTCCATATTTAAGAAAAAATGTTTAATTTTCATGACAGGTCTTAAGACTTTCAGAAGTGCAGAAGTGTTTAATTCTGATGTGGACAACATTGATTTAATCTCACTTTCAAGAATGTATGTTCATGGCTCTATCCTAATTAACTATGAGTGAAAGATATCTATAGTAACAAATGTGAAATATTTTTATAAGCTAAAGTGAAGTAAAACCTTTTACCAATAGAACACTGGACAGAACCATTTATGGCATGTTTGTTGAAATGTGATAAAAAAAAAAATATGGTCCCAAAGAAGAAGGCATGATTATAAGTTTACAAAAGTTAGAAACATCAGAGAATAATAATATCCACATAAAAATACAGCTCTAAACACTAAGAATATAAGGGATAGTCTGAAGGCAATTATGACTGGTCTCAGACAAAGAAATCCAATTTAGTTACTGCAAATTTCCTCCTCCATGTTTTACACTTTCATGATTTTCCCCCCAATGGTAAAAGAACAAAGAAGGGTACAAATCATGACACTTTTAAAAACATTGTTAGAAGACAGGAGTGGGTGGGTGGGGGGATACCCTCATAGAGACGGGGGAGGGGGAGGGGATCAGGGGTTTCCAAATGGAGACCTGGAAAGGGGGAAACATAGGAAATGTAAATAACTAACATATCAAAAAAGTTAAAATAAAAAAAAATAAATAAAAACATTGTTGGAAACTGATAAACTATGCTGCCCCAAATCTAGGCTTGAAACCATCTTATAGTAAAGACACATAAGTTTTATTCCTGATTACAATTAAATCTCTGTTTCTCAAGGATTCCATTATGCCCCACCTGTAAGCTTAACTACAAATGGTTCTATGTTGCCTGCTCCAGAAAACAGCAATGATGACTTGGTTTCAAAAGGGTATTATGACCACTTTGCTATGACTACCTTGCTATGACTATATTGCAACCATGATTTGGTTTGAGGAGATTGTTATGACCAACATGTTATGCATAGGTTCTGTTCCTGTAACCCTTCCCCCCTAGTTTACTTTCCAACCCCTACCCCATTTGGAAACCCCCTACTTCTAAACTATAAAACCCTTATCCTACCCATGTCTAATACTGATCTTGAACCCTGCCTTTAGGGAGAAACAGTACCTGTATATGAATTAAAAAATGCTTGCTTTAATTAATTGTTTTCTTTATTAATTTGGCCACAAAATGGATTGGTGGTCTTTCTCCTCAAATATGTGGGACTAACATTTACAGACCCCAAAAAGATAAAGATCTCAACCCAAACTCAGAAACCAGACTATTCCTTCAGGCCTTGTGGGACTGAAAAGCTGCTTTATAGGGATGATACCTCTTGGAGAGATTTCAAGACTCCTGGATGTGCTTTCAGTTTGGCGGAGCGTCAGAGAGAATGGTTGTATCAAATGAACATAGCAAGGATCCATAGATGGAGACCTCTTCTGGTAAGCCGTAGATACTCTCTCGACTTCTAGTCCTGTGAGATGCCTATCTGAGGCATGGCGTACAGGGTGTTGAAATTTAATATTCCCTTGTCCAAGGCAAAAAGTGAGATGCGAACTATCCCATTTGGTTTCTTAAGGTTATAATCAGATCCACCCTTTCTTTTTTGGCATACTTTCGGCTCAGTAAATGCCCTGGTAAGATTGGGACCCAAGATGAAAATTAGAGAGGACTAGTACCTAGGTGTCCATTTATAGGGTTCAACATGCAGACTTCACAACAGAACCTTAGCACCCTGAGGATACTGGTGATCCTGGGATTCAAGAGGTTAGTCAGACCCAGCACAGTACTTCCAGAATTACCTGGAGCTGAAACAGAATCCAGGTCTAACTGAACAGGGGAAAACAGACACTTAAGGAGACTCTGGTGAGCTCATGGGGCCTGTGCTGGGCAAGGAGTCAGTTGAAAAAGAAAAATTAACTTATTTGTTTTAAATAAATAAATGAATAAATAAATAAGTAAATAAATAAATAAGTAAATAAATAAATCAATAAATAAATAAATAAATAAATAAATAAAATCTTTGGTTCAACTTGTGGATCTCTGAATCACCACAATCATTGTTGTTGTCTCTGCTGTTAGTTTGCTGTGTCTTGTCTTATGTTTTGTATGTCTCTGTTCCAACTCCAGGTACCTGAAACAGACAAATGTCATTGGTAATAAAACTATTAAACTGGACAGTCCTCTAACTTGTGTTCTGCCTACTGGATTCATTTTTGTTGTCTTGATCTCTTCTTCATTCTGTATTCTGCATTTGTTGGTTTGAATTTGCTGTTCCCATTCCATTTACACACACACACACACACACACACACACACACACACACACACACACATTCCTATCTCCCTGTACAAAGCTCAAGTGCAAGTGGATCAAGGACCTCCACAAAAAACCAGATATACTGAATCTAATTGAAGAGAAAGTGGGAAAAAGTCTCCAACACATGGGCACAGGGGAAGTTCCTGAACAGAACACTAATGGCTTATGCTCTAAGATCAAGAATCGACAAATGGGACCTCATGAAATTGCAAAGCTTCTGTAAGGCAAAAGACACTGTCAATAAGACAAAACGGCAACCAACACATTGAGAAAAGATCTTTATCAATCCTACATCCAAGAGGGCTAATATCCAATATATACAAATAACTCAAGAAGTTAGACTACAAAGAACCAAATAATCCTATTAAAAAATGGGGAACAGAGCTAAACAGAGAATTTGCAACTGAGGATACTCAAAGGGTTGAGAAGCACCTATAGAAATGTCCAACACCCTTAGTCATCAGGGAAATGCAAATCAAAACAACCCTGAGATTCTACGTCACACCAGTCAGAATGGCTAAGATCAAAAACTCAGGTGACAGCAGATGCTGGCGAGGATGTGGAGAAAGAGGAACACTCCTCCATTGCCAGTAGGATTGCAAGCTGGTACTACCACTCTGGCAATCAATTTGGTGGATCCTCAAAACATTGGACATAGTATTACCAGAGGATGAAGCTATACCACTACTAAGCATGTACCCAGAAGACTCTCCAACATATATTAAAGACACATGCTCCACTATGTTCATAGCAGTCATAATTATAATAGCCAGAAGCTGGAAACCACCCAGATGTCCCTCAACAGAGGAATGGATACAGAAAATGTGGTACAGTTACACAATGGAGTACTACTTAGCTATTACAAACAATGACTTCATGAAATTTGCAGGCAAATGGATGGAACTTGAAAATATCATCCTGAGTGAGGTAACTCAGTCACAAAAGAAGGAACATGGTATGTACTCACTGATAAGTGGATATTAGCCCAAAAGTTCAAATAGCCAAAATTCAATTCACAGACCATATGAAGCCTAAGAAGAAGGAAGACCAAAATGTGGATGCTTCAGTGTTTCTTAGAAGGGTGAACAAAATACTCACAGAGGAAAATATTGAGACAAAATGTGAAGTAGAGCTTCAAGGAAAGGCCATCCAGAGACTGTCCCACCTGGGGATACATCGCATATATAGCCACCAAACCAGGACATTATTGTGGATGCTGGGAAGTGCTTGCTGATGGAAACATGATAAGCTGTCTCCAGAGAGTCTCAGGCAGAGCCTGACAGAGGCAGATGCTAGCAGCCAACTGTTGGACTTAGCATGGGATCCTGGATGGAGGAGTTGGAGAAGGAACTGAAGGAGCTGAGGGAGTTTGCAGCCCCATGGAGGGAGCAACAGTGTCAACTGGCCAGACCACCAGGAGCTCCTGGAGACTGGACCCCAAAGCAAAGAATACACATGGAGGACCCGTGGTACTGGCAACATATTTGGCAGAGGAGAGCCTTGTTGACCATCAGTAGGAGGAGAGGCCCTAGGGCCTGAGAGTTTTAGATGCCCCAGTGTAGGGCAATGTCAGGGAGGGAAGATGGGAGTGGGTGGGTGGGTGGGGGAAAGCACCTCATAGAGGCAGGCAGAGTGGGAATGGAATAGGGGGTTTCAAAAGGGGAAAACATTTGAAATGTATATAAAGTAAATATCCAAAAAATAAAAATTAAAAAGAAAAGAAAAAAGAAAAACTCACTTATTTGTTTAAAATAAATAAATAAATAAATAAATAAATAAATAAATAAATGCTACTTTGGTTCAACTTGTGGATCTCCGATTGACCCCAATCATTGTTGTTGTCCCTACTGTTAGTTTGCTGTGTCTTGTCTCATGTTTTGTATGTCTCTATGTTCCAACTCCAGGTACCTGAAACAGACAATGTCATTGGTAATAAGACTATTAAACTGGACAGTCCTCTAGCTTGTGTTCTGCATATTGGATTCTTTTTTGTTGTCTCGATCTCTTCTGCATTCTGTATTCTGCATTTGTTGGTTTGATTTTGCAGTCTCCATTCCATTTACACACACACACACACACACACACACACACACACACACACACACACATATTGTGCTTCCATTAATCTTCAGCATGATTAGTGATTAAGGTGAACATGGGAACCAGAACTAGCTACCACCACTCCCATGATGCGGGACAGGGGAAATGCAGACACACACACACAAACATACACACACACACACATACACAAACTCACACACATCAGCGTGCCACCCTGGTGTTTTTGTATATATTTTCCGTGGTTATTGTGATAGACAGAACTGAAATGTTTTTCTGTTTACCGGATTCAGTTCAGCATGGATTCAGAGGTATATTTTGGTGTTGATAATGTTTCAATATTGCTTTATGTTCTGCTTGTAAAGCTGACTCCGGACTTCCAGTGTTTGTGTTCTTTGTGTGGATAGTCCCTTGACTTTGAAGCAGGGAAAGAAAAAAAAATGTACAAGGAAGACAGGTTAAAATAATTAGATAATTGGTTTCATTTAACTGCCTAAAGCTTTGCTCAGTTGTAAACCTTATCTAAAGTTCTATATAACTATCATATAAACTATTAAATACCTGGATTTATAACTTTATTGGATTGGTTAAAAAATTATAGAAACTAATACAATTTGACTTAAAAATTATAACAAAGATTAGTAATTGTGAATTTACACATAGACAAACTCACTATTTAAGCTGGAAAACTCAGCACATACAATGGCACAACCAGCCAAAACAAAAGCAAAGACCTAATTAATCAAAATCTACAGTTCTCAGAAAGTCTCTGGATATACTAGTCTTGCTTCTTCACTCCTGTAATTCTACTTATGGATAACTGTTCTTTTTGACTGAAATATGTCAACCCAAAACATGTTTGTTATGCTTGAGCCCTCAGAAAATGGTCAAGACGACACTGAAATCTCAAATACCAGTTGACTGAAGTTAATGCCACAAATATAAACACCAAATCCTAAACAACAGAAACTAAGATACTCCTATCTTATAGTGTAATGAAATCTAAGCAGTCTGAGAAAAAGCCTATTAAAATGTTAATCTATATCTAAGGTCTTTTCAGGTCATGAGAGGTTGATATAATAATATATATATATATAGCTTCCTTGTCTTTGTTAACTTCATTATGCTTTAGATATCTTGATAAACTGAGTCATACAAGAAACTGTGATATTCTGCAGTGGTACACTATGAAAGAATCAGGAAAAGAAGGTTGCCAATCTCTATATGGACTCTATGATTCAATGCTTTATTTTGATATGAAAGAACTTCTTAAAGGCTAAATATAACAGAGATGAAAAATTCCTAATCGTATAAAAGCTACTAACTTGTTATCAACTGTTAAAGATAATTAAGACATGCAAATTAATAATCGCCTTTTAAATGAATAAGTTCTTTACAAATATAATTCATTTACAGAGACAAGCATTATTTAGACTCCTTTATGTGTTTTCAAGACTAAACCTAAGTCATATAACTAAAAACAAATAAGGTTGTTATTTTTTAATCAGGTATATTTATTATATGGCCAATGAATTTAATATATAAAAAGTAGGCCTTACTTTTCTAGAGCTCTTATGCCTCCTGCTGAGAAAAGCAAACTCACAGACAGGTTTTTCTTGCTAACATGCTTCATATTAAAGAATAAATAGGTTTCAGGTGTAGCTTTTACTACTCCTTTATTTAAAGAAACTTGTTTTGCCAAAGCTGCTCTCAGTAATCAACTACTTCTGTATGTCTTATGGTAAATAACTGGAGACAAATTTAAAGTTGATATAAATTTTAAAGGTCTAAAACAATATAAATTATAAAAACCTGAGGATATAACAATTTAAATAAATTGTGAGCATCTAAAAATAATTTAAGGTATATAAATACAAGTAACTCTATGCTATTGTTACACTAAATTTTCAAAAGTTCAATGTTTTAACATTAATCAATAATGTTCTGATAAACTGTTTTAAGCACTGACTACTGTAATCAGTCATAAGCTCAGGATTTTACATTTTTTCTTGTCATGAAACCATAACTTAAAGATACTTTTCATCATACTCAGATCACCTCTGTTCAATGCATGTAGTCTTCTAGACAGAAAAAAAAATGTTAAACTTTCCTGCCTATTACATATTCCTGAGGAGGGAGCTTCAAAAACACATTTTGTGTAGGGCTTATGTTCTGATGCTAATTATGTTACCTTAAAATCTGTTTGTAGTGTCCTGAAGGTAGGACTAAAGGCAACCTGTGCCCAGTTGGTTTTTAACTGGTCAATAAAGTTATTGGTGGGCAATGGATGGGCAGAGAGACAGAAGGACTTTTAGGATTCCCAGAAGGGGCCGAGGCAGGAGGAAGAGGGGATTCTGCCATCATGAAGGCATAGGAGATAGACCACAATGGAAAGGTACAGGAGAGGGAAACAGCAGACTTGTAGGTGCAGAGGTAAAGCACCCAGGAGGGCTGCCCAGCAGGGTCTAGGGCACCAAAGAAAAGGAAAGGCCATCCAGAGACTACTTCACATAGAAATCCATCCCATCTGCTTATACCAAACCCAGACACTACTGCTGATGCTAAGAAGTGCTTGCTGACAGGAGCCTGATATAGCTGTCTCCTGAGAGGTTCTGCCAGAGTCAGCCAATACAGATGCAGATGATTGCAGCTAACCATCGGACTGAGCACAGGGGCCCCAATGGGGGAGTTAGGGCAAGGGTTGAAGGAGCTGAAGGTGTTTGCAGGCCCATAGGAAGAACAACAATATCAACCAACAAGAACCCCCAAAGCTCCCAGGGAGGAAGCCACCAACCAAAGAGTACACAGTGGGCACCCAGGGCTCCAGCTGGATATGTAGCAGAGGATTGTTTTATCTGACATCATTGGGAGGGGAGCCCCTTGGTCCTGTGGAGGCTTGATGACCCAGGATAGGGGAATGCTAAGCCACAGAGGCAGGAGTGGTGGGCAGGTGGGGGGGCACCCTCATAGAGGTGGAAGGGAGGGAAGAGGGGATGGGGGCTTGTGGAGGGGAAACTGGGAAGGGGGATAACATATGAAATGTAAATAATATAATCAATATAAAAGATAAAATATAGATTTAGTAAGTAATTATTCAGGCATATCGGAGGCTAGTGTGTGTTAGCCACGTGGAGTTAGGGAGTGGCCCAGCCATTGAGCTGTTTAAGGTATTTAAAATAATAGACTGTGTAGGTGTGTTTTTCTTCTAGGATTCCAGAACACTGAGACAGTAGTGAGAAGCACAGGCCAACCGCAGGGGAGTTTAGAGCAGATTAACAAATTAATGCTTCAGTTTTGTTTTTTCTTTTTTGTTTGTTTTTTAAAAGTCCTTTAACTTCTGTCTCTAGTCTATGTCTGTCTTGGTACAGTTCCACTCAGCTGGTAGATACCATCTAGAAATCAGATGTCGGATTATTCACAGTTCCAAAGATGAGTTACACTAGACCCACCGTAGGTAGTCCTACAGAACAACAAGGCCCTGTACTTGCTGAAAACCGATGTAAAGCAGTTCAGCTGATGAGATTGTTCCTTGTCTCCTCAGCTGGATCAACAAGCCAAATGCTTCTCAGGAATACTTCATTGCCATAATTACCTACTAGCCCTTGACTAACATTTCAGCTTTGAACTCTGAGCTTTCTACTGGTAACTCAAGTCCTTTCTGGTAGCATTCTTAGGACTTAGATTGGTAGGATAAGTGGCTTGTTAATAATATATTTTAGAAGTTTTTGAAAATAGCATGATATTATTTCAAGCACAGAAGTGAGCAATTGCTAGCTTTCAAATGGATTAAAATAGCCCCAACAAGTGGCTCTGCTCATCAGCGTTTTAACTCCTTATGGTCGTAAATTTCAGTCACTTGAGTTTGCTCCGCGGTGCTACTAATATATTTTCTAACCCTTGTCATCCTCAGTGGATACAAGCATGATATGCACCCAAGTGAATTTAGGTGACCCGCATGAATGTTTATATTTCTTATCCTAGGCCAAACATGGTCGGGGCTTTCAAATATCAACTGGCTCCATATAAAAACTCTAGAGAGGCATTTAGAGACATTATAGGTCTTACAAGAGCAAACATTGTCAGAGATGGCCCTAGTGAAGACACATGAAAATAAATATCATTTATATTTATTGACTCAAGTAGATGAACATTTAAATTTCTTTGCATCCCATTTATTCCCGCCCTTAAATAAGATTAAGTCTACTTATCATGATGAATGATAGTTTTGATGTGTTCTTGGATTTGGTTTGTGAGGATTTTATTGAGTATTTTTGCATCGATATTCATAAGGGAACTTGGTCTGAAGTTTTCTTTTTTTGTTGGGTCTTTCTGAGGTTTCGGTATCAGTGTAACTGTGGCCTCATAGAAGGAATT
>CM052713.1:55433926-55515776 GCA_028551405.1 Uromys caudimaculatus | reverse complement strand
TTCAGAGCTCTCCTAAGGGCAGGAGGAAAATAGGAGATGTCCTACTTCCTTTCTGGCCCCTATGAGATAATGCTTAAGTTTTAGTTTTGTGTCTTTAGGGTAGAATGTGTTAAATCCCTTTGGGACATCTAATTTTCTTCCCTCTCTATTGTATGTCCTTGGCGCGCCAATCTATGTGTCAAAACTGACTGTTTTATGTTGTCTATGTTGTATGAATGGAAGTTGTCCTGTGTTTTATGTTGAAAAGAAAAGAAAAATTGGTTCAAACTCTATTCTGGCTAAAAATCTGCCTCTTGATTTAGAGTGACTTGTTTTCAAAAGCAGCCTCAATTGACCCTTGGAGTCAAGCACAAGAGCTGTCAGAGGCTTAATTGTATGCAACTGGTAAGGGAACTGATGACGGTTTCTCCTAGAACAAACAACAGGGTGTTCCTTTTATAAAATTACCATTAGAAAAGGTTAAATTGTCTGTTCTAAATAAGTAAATGTGTGATTACTTCATTTTTGCTTCTGATTGGTTTTAAAAGTATAATAACATTCTACATAGCTTGATTAAGTATTGGCTTATAAATTATTGTGTATAATAAAAAATAAGTAACCTTGGTGATAAAAAATGGGATTTAAAACTGGTAATTAGGGTTTGAGTCAGTCTAGAGAACAGAAAATTTGACTTGAGCCAACCTAGGGGACAAATTTTTAAAGGTATGCTTAAAATTGGGTAACCCTTCATATAATTCTTATCCTAGAAATCAGAACAATATCTCTTTAAGGTATTAAAAGTTGTATGGTCAAGCATTCAGTGGGGTGATTGCACCCCTTATACCCTTGGCAATTACGAGATGATATCATTTCATGGGCATAGACCTCCATCAAAAAATAAGACTATGCAGTCTCCCCCACATTAGTATCGGAATCCAATGCAGGTTGGAATTTGACCTTTATTAGCAGGATATTATTTATGTAGCAATTATAGTTGTCTTGATTTTGTTCCGCTTATGCTGGGAATGGTTAAGAATGATACAGCCAGGTGGAATGAATCTGATATTTTTGAAATTTCCATAAATGTTTTTTCTACCCATCAGTTGTAGTTGTTATCCCGACCTTGTGTTTGCACCTTTCTTTTGGGTAGTATTTAATGATACAGTTGGGGAAGGGGGGTTTCTAAATTGTTCTTTAAGATCTTGTTTTTTAGCAAATTGTTGAAATACCCGAAAACATTCCAGAGGCGTGATTGTGAGAATACGGGGCCAATTTTCCTTCCTGTGAATACTTCAGGAGAAACTGCTATAGTTCTTTCCCGTCAAAAAGGAGATTTTGGAGTAACTGCTGCTATCGTTGCTGCCATTGCCATTTCCATCGCTGCAGCTGTTGGAGTTGTTGTGGCCCTGGCCAGCCAAGTGAAAACTGCTCAAACTGTTAATGAATTAGCCACTCATGTGGCTGATGTTATTGACTAAAAATGATTTAAATGTTCATGTGAATTATGCTATATTGAATTTAAATCAGCAAGTTATGTTGTTACAAGAACAATTGGAATTTTTGTTTGCCACTAGACATGTTACCTGTTCCCCCAGTTTTATTTTTATGTGTGTTATTCCTGGAAATGTTAAAAAATGCCTCTTTAGCCTTGAAGCAATTGAATGGTATTCTTAATTCAGCTTGGAATGTTAGGTATACTAATTTGATCAAGAAGCTTATGTTAGAGATCATGGCGGTTAATGAGACGTGTTGCACCTATTGATACTTCTGATTTTGTTAGTGTTTTTGGATATCTTGGCTCCCTGGTTAAGGAATGGGCAGGAACTCTATCATTATTATTGATCGTCTTTATTTTTTGGAAACTTTGTAGGCTTTGAAACCAACATATTCATTCCCAAGCCGTTGTGCGAGGTCTAGTCTTGATGCGAGACACGCCCGCAGCTGGTGTTTGGCTATCCACGTCAGATAAGCGTTAATCAGAGACGGGCAACTTTCCTGCTGACTTAATCGACCTAAGACAGGAGCTGTGAAAATGACACGGCTGTCCAACGACGAGTAAGATAGGTCATTGCAGGATCGACCTAAGACAGATGCGCTTATAAAAAATAAAAAGGGGGGAGTTGTGGCCTCCTTACTTGGATTAGTCTCCCAGTGCTTGGCTGTAGTTTTTTCTCTATAGCCTACAAAAACATCCTGTTATGCTGAGTCCTGCAAAAGGGCAGATGGAGTTCAAACTTGTTTTTCCTAAGCAGGTGAGCCAGGTCCTCGTTAGGATAGTGGTGAAGTATCCCCGCCTCTGGTCAATTTCCTTGATTGCCAACATTTGTTTTGTGTTTTCTGGGTTGTTTTGTTCACTGTATTTAAGAGTTGAGGTCTTGAAGTAAAGCTGTTGCTTGAGAAGACTCTTCTCACACAACCTTCTTTATGTGTGTTTGTCTTTTAATCCACAGGTCCTCGCCATTGCTTGGGTGGGTTGGTTATGCGGGTGAAGCCAACAAATGGAGGAGTGATGCTCTTTCTCCACATCCTCACCAGCATCTGCTGTCACCTGAGTTTTTGATCTTAGCTATTCTGACTGCTGTGAGGTGGAATCTCAGGGTTGTTTTGATTTGCATTTCCCTGATGACTAAGGATATTGAGCATTTCTTTAGGTGTTTCTCTGCCATTCGAGTTTCCGCAGTTGAGAATTCTCTGTTTAGCTCTGTTCCCCATTTTTTTTTTTTTTAACAGAGTTATTTGGTTCTCTGGAGTCTAACTTCTTGAGTTCTTTGTATATATTAGATATTAGCCCTCTATCAGATGTAGAGACTGCAAGACCTGAAAATCCATCCCATATATAGCCACCAAACCTGGGAGCTATTGTGGAAGCTAGAAGTGCTTGCTGATGGAAGCCATATATGGTTGTCTCCTGAGAAGCTCTGCCAGGGCCTGACAAATACAGAAGAGGATGCTTGTAGCCAATTATTGGACTGAACATGAGTTCCCCTGATAGAGGAGTTGGAGAAGGGACTGAAGGAGCTGAAGTGATTTCCAGCCCCCTGGAGGGAGCAACAGTGTCAACAAGCCAGACCCCTCAGGAGTTCCAGGAATCTGGACCACCATCCAAAGAATACACATGGAGGGACTCATGGTGCTGACAGCATATGTGGCAGATGATGGCCTTGTTGGACATCAGTGAGAGGAGAGGCCCTTTGGCCTGAGGGTGCTCGTTCATCCACTGTAGGTAAATGCCAGGGCGGGAAGACAGGAGTGGGTAGGTGGGTGGATGGGGAAATACCCTCATAGAGGCAGAGGAGGGGGGAGGGGATGGGGATTTCTGAAGGGGAGACCTGGAAAGGGGGAAACATTTGAAATATCAATAAAGAAAATATCAAATAAATAAAAAAAGAATATTCTCTCTCTCTCTCTCTCTCTCTCTCTCTCTCTCTCTCTCTCTGTGTGTGTGTGTGTGTGTGTGTGTGTGTGTGTGTCTGTGAGTGTGTGTGTGTATGAGAGAGAGAGAGAGAGAGAGAGAGAGAGAGAGAGAGAGAGAGAGAGAGAAACGTTGTGCTTTTCTGAGTTATCCCTTACAGAAAAATAAGCCAAGTAATTAGCTTCAACAACTACCTTCTAGTACATTGAAAACAATGCACATTCAGAAAGCCACATGGCCATAAAGTAGAGATTCCTAATAGCTGTCTGACATAGCTCTTCAATAAGCTGTCCTAAGGGAGTTTTGGGTCTGTTGAAATTCAGGAGATAGTAAGAGAGCTTAAATTACCAACCTAAAGTTTTTCTTTTATTTATTCCTTTAGAATTTAGTACAATATTTATCATGTATTTTATTCCATATTTTATCCCATCTCTGTATAAATCCATCCAGTTGCTCTTCCACATTGCCTTGCACAATGTCTGTCTGTGTTTGTTTCTTTGGTTTTTTTCTTTCTGCTTTCCTTCCTTCCTTCCTTCCTTCCTTCCTTCCTTCCTTCCTTCCTTCCTTCCTTCCTTCCTTTCTTTCTTTTTCTTGTTAAAATATCATGCTGCATCTAGTTATTGATACCCTTATGTATATGGATGTGGAGCCATCCAATGGAGCATAGCCAAATGAGTAAGGAACTATGCGGTTAAGGAAACCAGATTCCCTCTTGTCTAGCTGTCACCTCCTTTCAATTGTTCCTGACTAAAGGTAGAGATACCTCTCTCCCTCCCACATGCATTCTAAATGGTGACAAGCTTGACATGAGTGTCTTCTTTAGATACCTATGGTTGCTATGGAATTTATGAGTACAAATGCCCAGCTATGCCAGAAGGATGTGGTTTAACTCCTGTCTTCTCAACCAATGACTCTTACATTCATGCTGTCCTCATTCCTGGATGATCTCTGACCCTCAGGTAGGGAGGACTGCCATTATTTTGAACAGAAGATAAAGAATTGAGTCAGGGGTTAAGAGCTCATGTTTCTTGATAGAGGAACTAAGCTTGATTGCCAGCAACACCAAGATGGCTCATAACTGTGTGTAATCCCAGGGGATCAATCACTGTTTTCTGATCTCCAAATATCCCAGGTACACAAATGGTACACACAAGTACATAAAATCAAACATTGTACATATAAAATAATGGAATGTTTTTTAAAATGTAACAAATTAAGATGAATATAGAATGAATTGAAGATCTACGTAATTTTGCATGCCTTCTAACAAATACCAAAACATAAAATAGGATTCAGGGACCTTTTAGAAGATACTTGAATCATGGATCTATACAAGAGTGACCTGTCTACTTTAGAAAAACTTAGTTTATGTTTATAACACTTTTTATTCATAGGAAAGTATTTCTGCTTTTCACAACCTATCTGATATTCCTTACTCCTGAGACAGGTTCACATGTGTCAGGTATGTGACTTGCACCTTTTTTTTTTTTTTTTTTTTAGTTGTGAAAAGTGGTTTGAATTTCAAAATTTCCTTATAATCTAACTTGGAAAGTAATTCTTGGTTTAAGATTTATTAGTAGAGTGTTACTTTTTATAATCATCCAGTATGTGCAACTTAAAGAAAATGCTAGTTCTGAAATGAGAAATAAAACAAACTAAACATTTCTACTGTGCACACACATTTTACAAATCTAATGTAGGACATGTCATGTCCTTTCCTTTCTTACACGATTTACCTTTTCATTAAATCTCAAAGAAAATAAGCAACCCTGAGCAGGATCAAAAACTTTGTTTTGTAACAAAATCTGGTTTTGTAACATCAAAGAGGTCTAGTTAACACCATCCACTAAATAAAAATGATTTAGAAAGTATTATAGCCAACACACTAAAAGAAAATCTGCGAACCATCTCATAAAAACGTAATCTTGAAAATATAGAACAAACCCATGTAATAGTAATAATAATAATAACCCTGAGACAATCTAGTCAAAATTAGAATGCTTTAAAATAAAGCCATTAAAATCTAGTGATGTTTTAAAAGTCCTGGATATATAAAATCAAAATATGTTTGCTTTTTGCAGAACTTCATTGTTTGGATGAAAAATAGGATAATTGAGCGCTATCTTAAAATGCTCTCAGATTCATTTCAAGTGACTAACACAAAGGAAAGCTGGGCAAATGCTCACACTGGAATTTATAGACCCTCTTACCCTATGCTTTTCCACATTGTTACCATAGAAGAAAAGGTCTTTAATGCTCTTTTTCCATGGTCTTTGATTCCATAGGTCATGCTGTGAGTCAAAAACGAAAACCTCTTTTATTACCACTAAGGGTTGCATCCATTGTTTTCATGTCTATTTTTGTTTGCTCATGGTTAGTAACTGAAATGAGCAAGAACTCCAGACAATTAAAATAGGCATAGATGAATATATGATTGTGAAATAAACTAGGAAAGGTAACATGCAACAATGAAAGTAAACACTAAAGGATATTTAGAAATCATGGCCAAGAGTAGAAATATTGTTATATTCAGTTTGTAAAAACACATATGCCTCCTTTTAAAAAAGGAGTTGATTTTTTAAAAAAAAAAACTTCTTCTGTCCTAGAAAGTTCAAGTTCAAAGCTTAACACATGTTGATATTTATGAACACCCTTTTGGATTATAGATGGTCTTTTTATATTCCTTTGACCTTCCTATGTACCAGGTATTCAGGACAAAAGAATGAGCTCTTTTGTGTCTCAGTCCATTGTTTTCATGGGTTTTGATTTGTAGATTCATTCAACCAATGGAAGCTTTACAATGGTTAGAAAAAATATTACATCTGTGCTGAACTTTGAAACAATTATTTTTAGTACAAAACTTTGAACAATGCTATATACAATGAATATATATATGTGTGTGTGTATATATATATATATATATGTGTGTGTGTGTGTGTGTGTATGTGTTTGTGTGTAAATTTATATATTACATCTTATAGGATATTTTATGTAAAATAGATTTGATTTAAGGTATGGGTCATTTAATTATATGTGTAGATTTAAGGTATAGAGGTCATTTGATTATATGTGTTGGTTATATGGAAAAGAAAATTTATTTTATATAAGAGAAATGAACATTTGCTAGGTGATGGGTGATATCTGAGGAAGACTATAGACAGAACTCTCCAGAAAAACAGTGAAACAAGTATATACAAGGTTAATGATAGAGATTGCAAGAATCTTGTGATCAGAGCATAAGATAAGTTAATGATTTCTAAAATAAAAAGTGATACCTATGTATATAGGCCTTGATATTTTCAAAACCTATTTTAATATGAGTTCTCAAACACTTCAACCCAACCTTCTATTCCACTGCCCAAAGGTAGGAGAGAAAATATGGCAAATAGAACAAGGGGATGTGAACCTCTTTAGAACTTTGTACTGACTAGTTTTGTGTGTCAGCTTGACACAAGCTGAAGTTATCACAGAGAAAGGAGTTTCAGTTGAGAAAATGCCTCCATGAGATCCAGAGGTAAGGCATTTTCTCAATTAGTGATCAAGGAGGGAGGGCCCCTTGTGAGTGGTACCATCTGTGGGCTGTTAGTCTTGGGTAGGCTGAGCAAGCCAGGAGAAGCAAGTCAGCCAGTAAGGAACATCCCTCCATGGCCTCTGCATCATCTCCTGCTCTTTGCTCTGCTTGAGTCCCAGTCCTGACTTTCTTTTGTGATTAACAGCAGCATGGAAGTGTAAGCTCAATAAACCCTTTCCTCCACAACTTGCATCTTGGTCATGATGTTTGTGCAGGAATAGAAACCCTGACTAAAACAAATTGGTATCAAAAATGGGGTATTCTTATGACAACCTGACCATGTTTTGGGGAGGACTGTGGAAGGACTTTGGAACTTTGAGCTAGAAGAGCCATTGGGATGTTAAGAGCTCTGTGGGGTGCTATGTAGGAGCTTGGAAGATAATGTTGAGAACAGTTCAGAAGATGGAGGCCTGGCTTGTGAATTTCAGAGGGAAGATTAAAGACTCTTATCCAGGCTATTGCTAGTTTGATTTAAGATTCTGTGGTTTTGGTTAGCTGGAGCTGAAGAGTCAGTTGTGATTGACAGGAGGCCAAAAATACTAAAGTGAGGACTTTGCATTGCTGGGACTATTGATGCTGGTTGGCTGGAGCTGGGAAATTAGTAATTAAGAAGAGACCAACATCAATGAGGTGACATCTTCTGAGAAGTGTTTTCTGAGAGCACAAAGAGGCTGTGTTCCAGAGATAGCCAAGGTTGTACCTTGTGCTGTGGCAGGACTTGGTAATGTGTAAGAGTCATCCAGCTGGTACTGGTTTTGAAGGCATGAAGGAGTCGGGAAGAGCAGCTGAGGCCTGGGCATTGTGAGAGGCCATGGAAAGCCATTAGTGAAGGTGCAGCCTCAGTTGCAATTCCAGGACTGAAGGCGTCATGCAAAGGAGTTGAGGCTCAGGCACTGTGAGAAGCCTCAGAAGGCCATTGGTGAAGGTGCAGCCTCAGTTGCATTGACAGCCCAGGATTGAAGGGGTCATGCAAAGGAGATGAGGCTTGGCACCATGAAGAGAGCCTATGAAAAACTGTTTATAAAGCCTAGTTGCAGCGGAAGAGAGCAGTGTTTTGGAGATGCCAGTACAATGAGATGACCACCAAGAACAGCAGCAGCAGTGGAGTACAGGCATCTGGAGCCGTGTATACTACAAAGGGCAGAGCTGGAGAAGTGACTCAAGGCCTTGGATGAATTCAGAAGATCGTGAGTAGATCCCAGACATTGGACGGTTGGAATTTGATTTTGCTTTTGATTGTGACTTTGCCCTGATATATATTCCCTCCTGAAGAAAGAAGGTATTTTAGTGAAGCCCACAGTTAAGAGACTTTTAACTTTTAAAGACTTTGAATTTTAAGAGATTGGTTGTTTAAAAGGGACTGAAATGTTAATATGTAAGAATTTGTAAAGACTGTGGCACTTGTAAAGTTATTTAGGTCTTGGGGATGAATAAGGAAGTAAGGGTCAAGGCTTATTGGTGATGTGTTTGTGTATCAAGTTGACAAGGGGTCAATTGTATTGGCTGGTTTTGTGTGTCAACTTGACACAAGCTGAAGTTATCACAGAGAAAGGAGTTTCAGTTGAGAAAATGCCTCCATGAGATCCAGAGGTAAGGCATTTTCTCAATTAGTGATCAAGGAGGGAGGGCCCCTTGTGAGTGGTACCATCTGTGGGCTGGTAGTCTTGGGTTCTATAAGAAAGCAGGCTGAGCAAGCCAGGGGAAGCAAGCCAGTAAGGAACATCCCTCCATGGCCTCTGCATCAGCTCCTGCTCCTTGACCTGCCTGAGTTCCAGTCCTGATTTCCTTTCGTGATGAACAACAGCATGGAAGTGTAAGCTCAATAAAGTCTTTCCTCCCCAACTTGCATCTTGGTCATGATATTTGTGCAGGAATAGAAACCCTGACTAAGCCAACGTTGTTTATTGGGACAATTACAATCTCAGTTTCTCAAGAAACCAGGAGTGAAGTTCAGTAGTGTCAGGATACCAAACATAAAGTGGCAGCAGTGGCAATGATCCACCAGAAACAACCAGGCCTCTGCCAAAAGGGAGCACATCAATGGGATGTAGCAGAACCAGCAAGAAAACAGGAGCCGTTCTCTGCTGCGCCTCTCTCAATGAAGTGAAGATGAGATCAGCAAAGACAGGAGATCGATGAAGCATTGCAAAGCTAGCTATGCAAGCCCATTGTCACTCTTCATTGAGCCCTATTTGTATTCTCTCCAAGCATCATGTGTTCTCCCAATGGTCTTTCCTCTGCAAAACACCACATGAGTCTGTCCCAGCAAGACACTATGTGAGTCTCGATCACATGATACAAACAGAAACTTTTACTTCATTTATGTTTTACTTTTTGTGAATTACAACATTTTATTTTTTATAAAGATGTATTTTGGAGGAATACTTTCTGTTGATTGCTTTAAGAACAAATAAGAGTAGGGAATCAGTGAGAAAAAATATAGATAGACGCTAAACGCCTTGAGGACTAGACGTTTGCCAAGAGGCAAATTATGACTGCTGGGAAAGAGAGTCTGTTTTTTATTCAGGGGTGCAATCGCTGAGATGTTACCCATGTTCTGGTAGGCATTCCTACACATATGCACATAAGGACAGTAGAAAGTGGACTCAATGAACAAAATCAAGAACACATGGAGTTGTGGAGGGGAAATAATGCGTAGATAAGGGTGAAACTTGATAGTAGGTATATTTGATCAAAGTGCACAGAATGTATTTTGAAATTCTCAAATAAGAAATATTAAAAGAATACTGAGAGTTCCACAAAGAGGTAAATAAGGACAACTCTATCTTTAATTTACAATGCTTCTATGAAAATATTTGAATATTTTCTAAGATAATTATAAATACAAATAAAAAAAGAAAGAGCTGAGCTTTCCATAAACATGGTACCCTCTTATAGTATAACATGTTGAAGAATGTGGTCACTATCTGAATTACTTTCATACTACTATAAGGAGATACAATGATGAAGTTAACTTTAAAAAGAAAGTATTTAATTGGGATTTGTGGCCCATGATGGGGAACCTGGCATTTGGCAGGCAGTCATGGGAGTCCGGAAGTAGCTAACAGCTTATATCTGATTCACAAGCTTGGGAAAAAGAAACACCTGATTGAGAATGACTGGGCTCCTGAAACTCCAAAGCCTGCTCCCAGTGACATACATACCTCACAAAGCCACGCCTTCTAATACTTCTCAAACAATTGCCCCAAATGCAGACCAAGGATTCAAATATATGAGTCTATGGGGGCCATTGATTTTGAAACCGTCACAATCATTTAAAAATCTTTGCCACAAGAGTACAGACTTCTCATCTTCCTGGTTCTATTTTTGACACATTTTAATTCTCTTGTCTCATAGTTCTCATTTGTGATAATATTTTCCTAAATCTACAATGGAACCTTCTCTTACCCATCAAATTTTAAATCCTGCGTTTTAAGGTTATGGGTTCCCTCTGCAGGTGCTTTCTTTCCTAGATCTATGAATACTGCCAATCCTTAATTAAAAATATCCATCATCTGATTTAATTACTTGACTTACTTTTTGCAAGTGGTGGCATATGGTACAATAAATGCATTTCAAATTAAAGAGGCTCTCTCTCTCTTTAGAAATAATTTCAGTTATTGTCTGTCTGTTTCTTAAGACAATTAGAGATACTTTCAAATTGACAGATTCTTTTCAGCAATTGAAAATTATTTTGATACTTCCCTTTTTAATTCAGTCATATCCTGTAAGGAATAGAATTTTTCTTTCTAATGTTTTTCACTGTAAATAAGGTGATTTTTTTTTCAATATACTCTTAATTTGTTATTTTATTTTCAGAATTTTACTATGTACATTGGCGTAAAGATTTTTGGCATTACACTCTATGAGGTTCACTTAGATTGTTGGATATTCTGAGGGTTTATGTGTCTTAGCAATTTTGGGTTGGTTTTCATCATTTTTGGATGAGTGTTCTAGCCAGGTGCACATTCTTCTCTCACGATACTCTGAAGACATTGTACTGGTTATTTTGTGTGTCAACTTGACACAAGCTGAAGTTATCACAGAGAAAGGAGTTTCAGTTGAGAATATGCCTCCATGAGATCCTGATGTAAGGCATTTTCTCAATTAGTGATCAAGGGGGGAGGGCCCCTTGTGAATGGTACCATCTGTGGGCTGGTAGTCTTGGGTTCTATAAGAAAGCAGGCTGATCAAGCCAGGAGAAGCAAGCAAGCCAGTAAGCAGCATTCCTCCATGGCCTCTGCATCAGCTCCTGCTCCTTGATCTGCTTGAGTTCCAGTCCTGACTTCCTTTGGTGATGAACAGCAGCATGGAAGTGTAAGCTGAATAAACCCTTTCCTCCCTAACTTGCATCTTGGTCATGATGTTTGTGAAGGAATAGAAACCCTGACTAAGACAGACGTGAATGTTCCATCATGCATTGCATCCCCATGAGCCAACAGTTGTTAGAATATACACCATCAAAAGAAATTGAATACAAGAAATGTAACAATACCAAAATTCATGCAAAATTTATAAGTAATTACCCACTTAGTATTGATTTGTCCTTGATTACTTGACTTCTATTTTTTTGTTTGTTTGGTTTTTTTGGTTTTTTGGTTTTTTGCTTTTCGACATAGGATTTCTCTGTGTAGCCCTGGCTGTCTTGGAACTCACTCTGTAGACCAGGCTGGCCTCAAACTCAGAAATCCACCTGCCTCTGCCTTCCAAGTGCTGGGATTAAAGGCATTTGCCACCACTGCGTGGATATTTTATTTGATTATATTATATTAATTTTTATACATTTTTGTACTGAATTTATTTTTATATTTCATCACAATTTGGCATTTCTCAATAAAGTAAAATTATGAAGCTTATCTAAGAACTTCAAATTTTAGAGCACCATTTCATTGTTCACATTTTGTATTGTAGGATTAGATGAAAAAAATCATCATTTAATTATTTTAAGTAATTTATCTTCTACTGTCATTCACAAATATTTTAAATAGTGTGTTAAAGTGAATATTTCTTTGTAATAATTAGGATATATTGAGATCATTGTATTTTTCTCTTATAAAGGAAATGATTTATTTGGGGGGCCTGGAATATAGTTCAGAGAGGTTTATTCCATTGTCATCATACTGGAAACATGGCGGCATACAGGCAGATATGGTGCTGGATAAGAAGCTTAAAATTCTACATGTGGATCTGCCAGCAACAGGAAGATTCTATATCACAGAGTCTGGCTTGGGTACCTGAGACCTCAAAGCTCACCATTTAGTGATGTACTTCTTCCAGCATGCCCTTATTTACTCCAACAGGGCCATACTTCTTAATAATGTCAGTTGCTGATGACCAAACACACAAACATGTTAGTCTATGTTGGCCATTCTCATTCAAACCACCACAGGATCACATTTCTTTGAAGATCTAGAATAGGCAATTCTCAATGTCCCTTTTACATTGCTTATTCTCTTTCTGGAACCTAGTGAGGGATGCATATTTAATCCAAGAGCTAATATTTGCTGGGTTCAATACAATGTCTGTCCAAATGAAAAAGGTTTTGCACAATTGAGGAAGAGAAGGGGGATGGGGAACAGTGCAAATTTTGTCAAGTAAAGAATTTTGTATTTGTAATGAAGCTGACAAACGGATACAAATCTTGTTTTGTATTGTTTTGTTTTCTGAAACATAGTCTCACTCTATAGAATGACTGGCTTAGAATTCTGCATCTTGAGTGCTGAGGTTAAAGACATGCAATACCATACCTTGAAAAAATTATGTAATTTATATTGTGCACTAAATATGTAATTAAAGAAAAGAAGAAAATGAAGAATAAATATCAGTATTCACTACTGGATTCTCTTTCTTGTTTCTTTTATTTAAAAAAAAAGGCCTCCCATGACAATTCTTAAGGATGCAATAGGAGTGAAATGTCAAAGATGTCACTGTATGGAGTAAAATAATGATTACACACCTACAATATTCATACTTATTAGAGCTCCTTTTGTATTTTTGTAGATATTATATACATTTCATTGAGTAGGGATTTTTTGTTTGTTTGCTTGGTTTCTGATTTTGTTTTGGTGGTGTTGGTAAAATTTGTTGTTGTTGTCCTGTTTTGTTTTGTTTTTTTTTTGTGTGTGTGTGTGTTTTGTTTGTTTGATGTTTTTAGAGGAGAAGATTCTTGTAATAGAACATTTTGGTAAGAACATGACCTCTGTTTCAAAATACAACTAGAATTATTTATTCTGGGAAAGTGACAGAGACATTTAGCATATGTAGAAATGCCAGATAAGATAGAATTAAGTGCCAAGATAAACTACAAACCAGAATTTCCTAACTGATACCAACTCTGTATTAAATCCAGGAAATTCAGAAATTTTTGCCTTTGAATATTCAAAGAGAAAAATAAAACTGTAACCTTAAGCAATTCACTTAAGCCAAGTTTTTTATTGCTTTGATGTCAGTTAGTAATATAGATAAATCTAAAATAGACACATTGTAAGAATATAATATGATCAATATCTAATGTACATTGGGTTTTTTATATTTTAGAAATTAAGACTGTGATTTCGGTTACTATTTCACAAATACCAATGTACATCACACATACACAGACATGTACAAATACACTGTTGTGTGATATTTTCTGGGGAGACATGAACAAATGTTTATACTCTTCCTAAACAAAAGTCAGTTACAGTCCAAATTAAGAATACTACTTAAGTCTGATTTGGGGAACCAAGAAGTCTTATAGGAGGTACGTGACAGGTTATGTATGGGAGCAGAAATGGCTCACAGACTGCAGCATCACACACCAGTGCTCCCCAGTATGAATGGCAACTCACAAAATCTGGAAATCTGGAGTGCATAAATGCAGAGAAAATTGACATACAACATACACTCTACAAACTAAAGTATGAAACAATCCTCAAAATCTACATATACTCAGAAAGGATGAAAGTATCAACAAAGTTCTAACAAAATATTTTCATGGTTCTAAACTATTAAGAAAAAGTAAGTATATTAAAATCAGTTTAAATTTTGTGTTCTGTATTTGTGGATGTGGATTAGTATACCGTAAACTTATGGGATTTTTTTCCCTTTTAGATTTTCTATTCAGTGATGCTGAAGCATAATATAATATCCATGACTAGTTTTAAAGAATGAGTTTAAAAACATCTAGAGTCTTACTAGTTTAAGCTTCTCTTGGTTACATGTATGCACACTTTGCATTGACTCTAATGATTTATGAAGGAGCCTTCACTTACTCTGTCTCTTTGTTGGATTTACCAACATCAGCAGAATAGGAGAGGTAGATCAGAGGAACCAGCAGAATTGGAGCTTTCTTTACGTTTTTGCTGTGCTATCAATTTTAGAAGTCATAATGAAAGGCATTTTTAATGAACAAATTTTGTATAAGGAGGTATTTTAATATTTAAAAAACTTCTTTGTATTCTATACATTTAAGAAAAATATAATGTGGTGCTGAAAAATGTGTGATGTCTCTGAAATAATTGAAATTGTTTAGTTTCTTCACTTATTCGTACAGCTCTTAGGAATATTGAAGTAGAAACTGCCTTTGTGTGTGGTGCCCTGGATGGTAAGGGCGGTCATATGATCTGAAAATTCTCTTGAAGGGTTTTCCACTCATATACAAATGAGGACACAGTGCTTCCAAAAGAAACATATACATGAAAGTAGAAAAAACAAATGAACAAACTAAAAAAAAAAAAACAAGGAAATCTAAATAGATGGATGGAAAGAAGCAAAGGCAAGCACATGGAAGCTGGCCGATAGCCCACAGTGGGTGAACTCACAGCCCTGCAAACACAGCCCGCAGCTGCCCAGAAAACAAGGTGGACATTAGAGTGCTGTGGCTTCGTTACAATAAAGGATTTATTTTATAACCAAAAATCATTTATAAAGTTTCCAACTGCATATTTTATTACTGTAATAAGACTTTTTGGATAACCTTGTATTTTTTGTTTTGCTTTTTTTCAACTAAAGACAATACACATTTTCAGTCAGCATATTTGCTTTAAGCAATATACTTTAATGATTTTTTTAATTTAAGAGAATCTTCAATAGTTTCATTTTACAATCATCGACAATGAAGGAAATTGCGTCTTTTTAAAATATTATTTTTAATGTGAGTTTTTCTGTATTTCATATCTGTTTCCTTGTCTAAAACCCAAGTTGATATTAACTGAATCCTTGTAGTTTTAGGATATTAAGATAATTAGTATTATTAAATAAAGAAAATATACAATAACATTTACATGGCCTGTTCTCTTCATGGTAACAATACGATACTCATTATGATTACATCTTAGTTTCTATTAAATAAAAGTGTAAGTGAATTCATCTGTACAATATTGAGTAATGATAAGGGATTCTCTCTCTCTCTCTCTCTCTCTCTCTCTCTCTCTCTCTCTCTCTCACACACACACACACACACACACACACACACACACACACACACACACACTTCTATGCTATGTTCCAAAGAAAGGGAAGTTCTTCTCTTTTAACACATCATTATTTCTTTTGCACATAAATTAAAATTTATGAACATCCTTTTCTGCCATTCATTGTCTTCAAACGTCTCACTGTGAATCTTCCCCCTTTCTCATCATGCTAAAGTCAGCATTCATAGCTCTTCTCTCTGTGGAAGGAAGGATTGTTTCCCAAGTCCCTCTCTTTTTATCATTGGGTAATTACTGAATGTCTGTGTTTCTATTCAGTATTCAGAAGTTTATTAAAAGAATTTTCATGTTTCATGTGAGTAAGAAGCAATTAAATTACTTAAAGTAACCTTATAGCTGGCCTGGATTCATGGGCTAGCCGGTAAGAGCACATACAGCTTTATATAGACCCAAGTTCTATATGTACCCAGCACACTAGTAGCTATTTTCCATTAACTTTGTCTTCAGGAGATTTGCTGCCCTCTTCTGGACACTGCAAGTGATTACAGTCACAGTTGCACAGACCCACACATATGGAGACACAGATAATTAAAATATGAAACAAATCTTTTATTAAAAGGATAAGAAAATCATCCTCAAATCTCAGCAATTTATTTTGAATATATTGGTACTTTGGATATCTAAGTTTATTAAAAAACTATTAACTTTCAATTCTGTAACATTTCAAATTTGATGACATTACAGTAATTATTTGTTCTTAATTTGACCAACAAGGACAGTTATTGATATTGTCATTCAGGGTGGAGTTCTATCATTTCAGAACCAATTCACGTTAAATTTTGTGCTGTAGCTTATATATTCTTTTCTCCACTTTACTTAACCTTACAAACATAAAATTGCAAACACTGTATTCTTCCTCCAATTAGCACAGTCCTATATTTAATAGGAATCTGATATACACTGTGGCATTAGTAGGCATGCTCGCTATCTCACTCAACCTTCATCACAGACTCTAATAATTTATTGTAAATTTTGAACTTTGAAAGCTTTATGAAATGAGAAAAGTATGCTATGTTCTGGGAGACATTATTCCAATATCAGACTTCCTTTTTCACATCACAATGAACAATGTTCTTAGCCTTCACATCTCAATTTCTTCTGTACAGTGAGATAGAAGATCAAATCTCCTTCACAACAGCTCACTGTTACATCATTATGTAGCTCTAGATTGCTGACATTTTTCTCTAACTTCTCCATCATTTGCATCAAGTAACCTTTGGGGACACATTTATTTTATTTTAGTGTTGGATACTTCCGTAGACATTTACTATGAATTTCTCTGCAGACTATGGCACATTTCTAAGCATTCAGTAGAATTGCATGGACAACGATGCAAAGAGCAAATTGGATTCGACAAAGTGGAATCTCAACATCCCAAAACGAAAAAGGAGGATCTTCACAAAAGGATCAATAAAGGAGAAAAAATAATAAAATAGAGAAGAAAAGGAAATGAATATAGTCCCAGGGTGACAAATCAAAGTGGCTCACACAAAGACAGAGCAGTGACCACATTAATCAACTGTAAAAGGTTGAGAGAAAAGACTGCACTGGTCTCATAATAAAGGTAAAGAAAGCTGAGAAAAGCCTTTTAGAAATACTAGAAGGTTGGTGAACTCCCAAAGGGCCTAAGACAGCCAAATGTGCAAGTGTTCATAAAACAAAGAGATAAAGGGAAACACACTTTGAAATACTTCACCACATACTGACCCAAACTTATCACCTTGTGTTTTTTTTGTTAGACCACCAATATTTAAATAGCCAACTAGTGGGAACAGGTCCACTGTATTAAACTAGCGCACAAAGAAAAAGAAAAAAAAAAAACTACCACAAAATGTTTAAAAATGGAACTAAGGAGTAATATAGTATAAGATTTTAAATGAAATTTCCACACTTGAAATGTGAGAATGCTAGAAAAATCCTTCTAAGTAAAATAATTATATATACTCAAGGCATCTAATGATGCTTTGAAATTTGTGGAACCCCAAAATGCATCTAAGAAACAAGATTTTTAACATTGAACATATGTAATATGAAATGTAATTGAAGAATATAAATAGTATGATCAGTTGAGTTTTAAAATTTCAGTCTGGAATCCTTAGAGGTACATTGAAATATATGTATTTTCTAAAGAATTATGTAATAAATGCCTTAAAAATTCTGTGATTCAATTACTGAAATTCAAAATTATCTTGGAATAAAAGTAAAAGCACTAAGCAGTTGTGTTTAATATAGATGAATGAAGAGAAATATTTTAGGGTTTTACTGAAGTGAACAGTCACCATTACCAAGGCAAGTCTTATAAAGCACATCATATATTTTACAGGTTCAGAGGTTCAGTCCATTTTCATCAAGGTGGTAGCATGAGTCTACATACATGTATATTCTCAGTAGAATGAAAATTGTGCTAGGCAGTCAAAAAATAAAATAAGAAAGTTTAATATCGAATATGTTTTATTCCTGTATAAAATAATCATGATGATATAAAATGATTTAATTCAATATAATAATTCATATTATTTTATATGCTTGGTTATTAAACAAAATTGTTATTTTATTTAAAAAGATTAGTCATTGCATTTGCTTAATTCACACACAATTATGTATGATAATTAAGCAGACAATATTTCCACATAATGTTTACTTTTACAGGTGATAAAATATATTCTCCCAAATGATTTTTCTTAAGATATTTTTACTATTGCAGAGCTCCAAGGAATTATAGAATGTTTCTAAACAAAATATATTAATAAACAATGACAATTCTGATATACTTTTACATGACTATAATGTTATATTATTTCCTATAAACAGTCTTACCGGTCCCTTTGGAAACAGAACACTTCTGCCTCATTATTTACATTCCCTAGTTCTCCTGGGGTCCAATATTATATCCACACTGGCTTTCATTCCATTATCAATATTCCATGAAAAATTATTTTTATTTCATGTATTTAATAATTTATATATTATCTTTCCTTTTTATCTTTCTGTTGCTTTATTTGACATTATTCTATTTCTTTTTCTCTCTCCTAATCATTATTTTTATATACTTTGAAATTCATTTTTTTCAGTAATGACAACATGCATAATTTTCCTTAGCAAATAAAGCATGACTTAGAGTTGAAATTAATAATGTCTTAAACTATAAATCTCCATTCTTGAAGCTATAAGCAATATTTGATACATTTCCTGAAGAAAATATTTCAAAAATTTCAAAGAGAACAATATTAATTTAAGCCTTCACATATAGGAACCATATTAATATCAAATAATAGCAATATGTTAAGTTTTAGATATTCGATCAGTGTTCATACTTACCCAAGTTTTTTTTTGCCTATCATTGTTTATAAACTTGTTTTGGCCTAGGATAACAAGAAATTAGGATCTTATATACATATACATAAGCATACAGACATACAGATACATATACATACATATACACATACACACATGCACACATGTACACATACATACATACATACATATGTACAAAGATTTTGAAAATTTTTTGAAATGATTAGATTATCTGTCCTTTTGTGGTTTTGCACCATCCTGTCATGCAGTGTCATTTAAAATATTTTTCTTATTCTTGGCTTCTTTTTATTGGGTGTTGAAAAGAGACTTTTTTCTTCCCAAAGTTATATTTCCTGCAGTGCAGTCTTTCACATGAAAAAGTATACCTTGTGCTTCTGATGGCTTTTATGTGGTAGAGAAATAAATAACTTACGTAGCTGCATCCCTGAACTGTGGATATCAAAAGCTGAGGTACTGAATTTAGCAACCCTCTTTCCTTTTGTCTGGAATAATATCACAATAAATTTTCCTGTAAGAATTGAATGAGCCTTAAAAATGGCAGAATTTTCACAAGACAGATTGTAAAGTTTGTTTAGTGCATGTATGTTTAGTCTTATTCATTTTCCAGTTTCGAAAATGTGGTGTTGCTTTCCCAGTTACTTAAACGAGTAAGAAGTATGTTATTACTGAGCATTTTTCAGTAGCCTAAGCTTCTACGTTCAATGTATTTTTTAATATGTGTACTTTTTAATGCTTCCAAATGTATAAAACATGTCTGTGTTTTGTCAGTGGAAATTAATGAAATACTTTCTTATTTGACACAGTCTCTAAATTTTGAAAATTCCATTTTTTTAATAAAAAAGTACATATTTCATATCATAAAAGCAGATATTTCACCAAGTCTCATTCTTATTAGAGTAGTCATAAGAAGAGATAATAAACTGATAAAATTCAGTAATCATTGCTTGTGTTCTATCATTAATATTCTGTTTAAGTAACACACACACAAACACACAGACACACAAGCACAAACACATACAGGTACATACATACATACATACATACATACATACATGCATACATACATACTGTCTTAGTCAGGGTTTCTATTCCTGCACAAATATCATGACCAAGAAGCAAGTTGGGGAGGAAAGAGTTTGTTCAGCTTACACTTCCACATTGCTGTTCATCACCCAAGGAAGTCAGGACTGGAACTCAAGCAGGACAGGAAGCAGGAGCTGTTGCAGAGGCCATGGAGGGATGTTTCTTACTGGCTTGCTTCTCCTGGCTTGCTCAGCCTGCTTTCTTATAGAGCCCAAGACTACCAGCCCACAGATGGTACCACCCACAAGGGGCCCTCCCCCCTTGATCACTAATTGAGAAAATGCCTTACAACTGGATCTCATGCCTTCAACTGAAGCTCTTTTCTCTGTGATAACTTCAGCTTGTGCCAAGTTGACACACAAAACCAGCCAGAACATATACATACATACATACATACATACATACATACATACATACATACGTATATTTTTAAATAAAAATAAATTAATTCAGATATTAGTAGATGATATTCAGACTTCTGGATTTTTATTGTTTGATTTTGTATGTAGGTTCCTATTAGCACTAATTGATTGACATAAAACCACATTGTCACTTTGATATGCAGGTTTATCCTACATGCCAATTACAATATACTAATACAAATAGCAGCATCAACAGCAGAATCAGTGAAAATATCTTCAACTTTTCAGTTCATTTTGTATATGAAAGATCTGTTATATTGCTATTTTTGAATCACTTAAGATAAATTTTTGCTTCTGATATATACAAAGACTCATAAATTCATTTATCTCATTCATTTTTAGGTGTTTTATAGTTTAATATATACTGACTTATAATTACTGAAAACTTACCCATTCATCAAACATCAGTTTCACTCAACAGAAAATTATAGAATTGTTTGATGTTTTATCTATATTGCTCTTTAGACAAATAGACACATAGCCATGAGTCAATAGCTCTAACTTTCTTGTATAAAACCAAGAACGCTATTGAAATTGAGAGTTATTTTATTTTGTCTTACTTAGGTTTCTATCTTTAAAGCTATTGATACTATAATATATAGTTTTCTTTTTCTTTCATTGAAAATAGAATCTTGTCTTATGCAATAAAATCTGATCACAGTTTCCCCTCCTTCAAATCATCCTAGTTACCCTCCACTCCCCTGTCATTCAGTTTCACTCTCCTTAAAATTTTCTTCAAAAAAGAGCAGGTCTTAAATTGCTTTTACTATGTTTAGGTATGGGCCTTGAATTCCTGATTTCTCTAATACTTTGAACATGACAGCTGTTGTATTTTGTCAAATGCTTTTTCTGCATCTACGGAGATGATCAACTGCAAACCAACAGTCAATATCAAATTAAATGGAGACATATTTAAAGCAAACACACTAAAATTGGGGACAAGACAAGGATGCCCACTCTCCACATATCTATTCAATATAGTACTCAAAGTGCTAGCTAGAACAATTAGACAACAAAAAAAGGGGATACAAATTGGCCAAGAAGAAATAAAGGTATCACTATTTGCAGATGATATAATAGTATACGTAGTGAACCCAAAAATTCTACCAGAGAACTTCTCCAGCTGAGAAACTTCAACAATGTGGCCGGATATAAAATTAATTCAAAGAAATCAGTAGTCTTCCTTTATACAAATGATAAACAGGTTGAGAAAGAAATTAGGGAAACAACTTCCAAAGACCTTCAAGTCTCTCAAGAAAGAAACTGAAGAAGATCTCAGAAAATGGAGAGATCTCTGATGCTGATAGATTGACAGAATTAATATAGTAAAAATGGCCATCCTACCAAAGGCAATCTACAGATTCAACGCAATCCCCATCAAAATCCCAACACAATTCTTCAAAGATATGAAAAGAATAATTTTCAAAGTCATCTGGAAAGGCAAAAGACCCAGAATAGCTAAAACAATTCTTAAAAATAGAAGAAGAGTGGGGGAACCACCATCTCTGACCTCAGCTTTACCACAGAGCAATAGTGATAAAAACTGCATGGAACTGCTACAGAGACAGACACATTGATCAACGAATAAAATTGAAGACATGGAAATAAAACCCTATACTTATGGACACTTGCTTTTGACAAAGACGTCAAAAATATACAGTGGGAAAAGAAAGCATCTTCAATAAATGGTGCTGGTCTAACTGGCTATCTGTATGTAGAAAAATGAAAACAGAACCATATATGTCACTTTGCACAAAGCTCAAATCCAAGTGGATCAAGGACCTCAACATAAAGCCAGATACATTGAATCTAATAGAAGAAAAAGTGGGAAAGAGCCTTGAACTCATTGGCACAGGGGGAAATTTCCTAAACAGAACTCTAATGGCTCATGCTTTAAGATCAAGAATCGATAAATGGGACCTCGTGAACCTTGAAAGTTTCTGTAAGGCAAAGGACATAGTCAATCAGACTAATCAGCATATCCACAGATTGGGAAAAAAGTCTTCACTAATTCCACATCTGATAGAGGGCTAGTATCCAAAATATATAAAGGGCTGAAGAAGCTAACCATAAAAAAAAAAAAAAAAAAAAAACCAATCAAAAAATGGGGTATAGAACTAAATCGAGAATTCACAGCAGAGAAATTTCGAATGACTAAGAAACACCTAAAGAAATATTCCAAGTCTTTAGTGATTAGAGAAATACAAATCAAAATGCCCCTGAGATTCCATCTTACACCAATCAGAATGGCTAAGATCAAAACCTCAGGTGACAACCCATGTGGGTGAGGATGCGGAGAAAGAGGGACACTCCTCCATTGTTGGTGTGATTGCAAACTGGTACAACCACTCTGGAAATCAATCTGGAGATTACTCAGAAAATTGAAAATATACCTACCTGAAGACTCAGAAATACTCCTCTTGGGAATATACCCAAAAGATGCCCCACCATGCCACAGGGGCATGTGTTCCACTATGTGAATCTTATGCAGCCTTATTTGTGATAGCCGGAAGCTGGATACAACCCAGATGTCCAACAACAGAAGAAAGGATACAGAAAATGTGATACGTATACACAATGGAATACTACCCAACTATTAAGAACTAGGACAAACTGAGATTTGCAGGCAAATGGATGGAACTAGAAAGGATCATCCTGAGTGAGGTAACTCAGACCCAAAAGGACTTGCATGTTATATACTCACTAACAAGTGGATATTAGCCAAAAACAGAAACAAACAAACAAAAAAATACCCAAGGTACAGTCCACAGAACTCCAAAAGGTCAGCAAGCTGAAGGGCCCAAGTGAGGATAACTCAGTCCCACTTGGGAGGAAGAAGAAAGCAGTCAAAAGTGGGGAGAGAGGTAGGGACTTGGGTCAGAAAGGGGCCAGGGTTGTGGTGGAGAGGGGAACCTGATCTGGTATTGGATGAGGGAAAAGGACTGAAGCCCTGAGGGCCAGTAGAAAGAATGGAAATAGGCAACCTAGGGAGGTAGGAGGTGGGGGGGACCCTCCAGAATGCACCAGAGACCTAGGAGGTGAGAGACACTCAGGAATCAAAGGGAGGGACATTAGAGAGAGTAGAGAGAAGGAACATATAGAACACACCCGCAGCAAGAAGACAGGAAAACAAATGAGGGATGGGGTTGACATCCCACAGTCAAAACCCTGACTCATAATTGTTTCTTTCTGAAATAACTACAGGGATGTAAATGGAGAGGAGCCTGAGAAAAAGAAGATCCAGTGACAGGCCCAAAGTGGGATCCAGTTCAAGGGGAGGTCTCAAGAACTGACTCTATTACTGAGGCTATAGAGTGCTCACAAAAAGGGCCCTATCATGACTACCCTCCGAAAGACCCTTCAAGCAACTGAAAGAGTCAGATGTACATATTTGCACCTAACCAATGTACAGAAGCTGCTGACCTCTGTAGTTGAATTAGGAAAAAGCTGAAAGAAGCTGAGGAGGAGGAGGGTGACCCTGTAGGAGGACCAACAGTCTCAATTAATCTGGACCCCGGAGATCTCTCAAACACTGGACCACCAAACAGGTAGCATATACCAGCTGATATGAGGCCCCCAAAACATATACAGCAGAGGACTGAAGAGTCTGTGTTCAATCAGAGATGATGCACCTAACCCTCAAGAGACTGGAGGCCTCAGGGTGTTTAAAGATCAGGTGGTGTTTTGGTTGGGGGCTGGGAACATCCTTGTGGAGACGGGATTGGGGAGGAGGTACGGGATGTGGAACAGTCGGAGCATGGACTGGGAGGAGGGATCTGGACTGTAAAATAAATAAATAAATAACAAAAATTAAAAATTACTGAAAAAACAAACAAACAAAAAAAGAGCAGGCTTCCTCCCAAAAAACAACAATCAAACATGACTAAACAAAATATGTAAAAACAAGACAAAGCCATCACATCTACCCTGGACAAGGAACCCACTAGGAAATAAAGAGTCCCAGGATCAGGCAAATGATTCAGAAACACCCCTATTCCCAATGTTAGGAGACACACAAAAACACCAAGCTAACAGCCACAACATATACACACAGGACGTGTTGTAAACCCATGCAGGTGCTGCTCTTGCTGTTTCAGACTCTGTGAGACCATATAAGTAAACCCTTCTTAGTTGCTTCTGTGGACTGTGTTCTTCTGGTGTCTTCCATCTTCTACTATCTTTGTAACAAGTCTTCTCTGAGATTCGATGCAGACCTCCAATTCCAACTCTCTTTATACCATGTCTGGCTGTGGGTCCCTATGTCTGCTTCCATATGCTACAGGAGGAAGCCTCTCTGATGAGGACTGGACAGAACACTGATCTATAATATAGCAGATATCATTAGGAACATACATTTTTGTTTGTTTGTTTGTTTGTTTCTTGAAAAACATAAGAAAAAGCGATATTATATGAACAACTTCATATGAAGTTAACCATAAAAACAGTTTTAAAAGTTGACTATAAAAGTAGGTTAAAAAAAGAATAGAGTGTATTAACAAAGAGGCAATGTCAGAGCCAAATTAGATTGATGCAATAAAACAAACAAAAGAATAGTAGTTTATCATAGATCAACGTTGACAGATATATCTTGTGACTAAAAATGAAAGAAACCATATCTGAATTAATCATAAACTAAGAGTTCATTGAGTTTAATAAAAAGTATTAAATAGTCTAACTGAAGTTGGTGTCTGTGTTCATGCTGTTGTGCACTTGAATATAGATAGAAAAAGCACCATTTTACGAGAATAAAATATAGAAAGTTATGAAGGCTACACAAAAATGAAGACAGCCCATGGTTGTGAAAGAAATGTATGGATCAAGGAAAATGTATGAAATTAGGTAGGCACCTGAAAATCCCAATAGCAAACTTCTTATAGCACTGGCGTGGAAAAACTTTCTGGGACTAAATCATGGGTGTAAAATTCAACCCCTATACAACAGGAGTTGTTCAGAATGAAAATAGACAGACAGAGCATCAAGTGGCCCACATTCAATAGAATATCACTTAAAATCATAGCCATGACTGTTTACATGTCTTTAATACTTTTGATTTTTCAGGTCATATTTAAAGGTTTTTTTTTCTTTGTCAAGTAAATGAACAAAAATGAGCAACCATTTATGCAGTGTTTTATTTGCTTTAGCCACTATTTAAATGGTTTTTAAAAACAAAATTTGTTCCACTGTTTTGCTGCCCCAAAGTATGACTATACTGAACATGTAATCCCAACCTTTGTTCTTTCCCTAAAGTCAATCAAAAGAGAAATACATTCATCTCTATAGTCTGGTGTTTTTAAAGACTGTTCCTTTTTCCCCTAGAAAGCATTTATTCCTGAATCTTTAAAAGTCACCTTCCAGTATGGTAATTCACAAAGATTTACCAAACTCACTGAAAGTTGTTACATTCACAGTTGCCATGTATCTCAGTGAAAATTGATGATTCTCAGATTCAAATCAAATATGAAGATTTTTGAAGTACTCTTTATGTCCTACTATAGACAATAATACTAGAACAAGTCTCAGAAATTGTGTGTGGTAATACTTTCAATGACTGATGTCCATCTGACTCTCACACTTGAGTGTTAGATATGAAATGTGCTTGGATAGACATGGCAGAGCAGATATGAGGCTAAATTTAGCCCCTAGCTCCTCCAAAGGTCAACTGATACCTAGTGCTGTAAGTTATCATCATAAATCACAATAAATTATCATTAGCATGTATTATCTGGCATACCCTTTTGCCCTTAAGTAAACAAAAGTAGTCAGCTCAGCCAGAATATTTCAAGGATTTAAAGGTTAGTTGCTCATAACTAATACTGAAGTCCAGAGTTGGTTTAGAATATACTAATCATATAATACACCAGTATACTGATATTTTAGAACAGATTGAATTTTTGAGCATCACCTAAATATATAAAGTTCATGATGGTTCTATTTTTGAGGTTTTCATTTAAATTATTAAGAAAGCTAAATGATGAAGATTCCCAAATTACATCAAGTTGCACATTCTTTTAATCATGTGTACTCTTGTCCTATAAAAGAGCAAAATTAAAATATGTTTTAAATTATTGTTATATAAAGCAAAAATAATCCTCTAAATGAAAGAGTAAATTTCACTAAGGGATACACATTTTAACATTATTATTGTAATTTGTTTTTAACATCATTTATTAACATACTTAAAAATATATGATAGAAGGTAGTGTATCAATTTAATATTCATATTTAATATTAATTTTCTAATTAAGTGACTTAAGAGACTATATTTCATTAATTATAAAATAAAGAAAAACCTTATTCACAATGCTTACAATGGATGTAAGGTAGTCACAAAACATTCTTGCAATCAATGACCCAGTAGAAGAAACACCAGGAAGAGCATATATAACTCAGAATGGGAAAGTTTTATAAACATAGTTTAAAATGTATTATATAATTATCTAGTCTCTAAAATTCTGAGCAGGAACTAAAGAGTAAGTATGCCTTTAAATAAGATTACACTGCCTCACTTTGCTGTTGGAAAAATATATCCACTTATATTATGACTTGAATGTTCTTAAATCAAATATTGTACTTGTTTTGGACTTTGCAGAATGTTGAATTTCCTTTCAATATTAGAAATGAAGTTATTAGAATACAGTAGCTGCTAGCATTCTGACTCCTAGCCTTAATAACTACTTGCACTGAAAATAAAATGCAGCATTTTGAACATTCATTTTCAATTTCATCTGCCAAGTGGAATGTTATCATGTAGAAGATCAATAGAGCGATCTGACCAAACACACAAATCAGATTATACTCTATTTCTCCAACCACTGAAATTTAAAATCTAGCCGTGCTCATAATACATCATTCAAAGGTTCCTATTTTCTGAAACATTCTGAACATTCACAAGGGAATTTCATTGGGAGGCTAATGAAATTCACTTAATTGGAAGTTTTATTTAATACTGACTTTATTAAGGTCATGTTTGTAGTATCATTAATCAAGGTTTTTAGTTTCTATAAAACAGGGGATGACCCAGTCTTTTTTATATTACATATTTTGTTCATTGGAACATTATAAGAGCATATTATGTTTTTAGAGGTTGGGTTGGTTTTATTGTTGCTGTGGTCAAGCACTTCACAGAAATGATGTAGGGAGGATTTATTTTAATAGCAGTGTGTCATGGCATAATGTGTAACAGGTTAGCTCAAAATATGACCTACAGGAGGCAGTGGAGAGGAGTAACTAAAAGAATTCTGGGCAAAAGGCGCAAACTAAAGGATGACCTACTATCTCCAATTTAACTATACCACATACTGTTACTCTACATTCTGTTTATTTAAAATCTAAATCTATTAGTGTGAACCATTGGTTTTGTTAAAATAGTCTCAGACACATATACAGCAGTTTGTTCTACTAACATAGATATTTCATAATCTAATGAAGTTAGCAACCAAGATTATTACAAGGAGATCCTTTTCATTCTATTTATTCTACTTGGATACTGTGACATGCATTAAGGTCACATACAAATTTTAAACATTAAAAATAATATAATATATTTCTAGCTCCTAAATGAACAGAATGATGCCATTGAACATATATCTAACAGGGAAACTATATAATATACAATTTATATCTGAAAATATATACATAAGTAAATTTAATAGTAATTAATATTTGTTAAAATTTCAGTATTTTAAAAAATCTTTGTTCTTTAAAAATCATGTGTGTATGTGTGTGTGTGTGTGTGTGTGTGTTAAGCATTATAAGTGAGTGATTGAGTAGCTTTGATTATATTCACAAAGTCATGAAATTATCAAGTTTATTTGTGGAAAAAATATTTTTCAGTCTGATTCTGCATTCATAGACTATATTTCCTCCATTCCAATATTCTTTAACTTTAATTTTAAGATTTTCTAATAATGAAATTTTATGGTTATTTATAATTATGAACATGCTCTGTCTAAACTCTGTACTAAATTATTTAGCAATATGAAGCATTATGATACTATGAAATTAATCTGTTAAAATTGTAAATATTAATGTAATTGTTGTTTTCAGGATGGTTGGGTGTGGTGTTTCTATAACTCCTGGTAAAAATTTATTATATAAATGAGAGAATATATTTTGAATTACATTCCGTTAGAATCATTGTATAGGCATTTATTAGTATGCAAAACGCATGTCAAGATTTCTACTCCATTAAATATTTCTCATGATCACAACAAATGTAAGAAGTCCTTAATGAAACATTGAACACCTTATATCTCAATTAATGTTTCACAATCCCTTTATCAGTGCTAATTATACTCAGTTATTAAAGTGGAGGTATCATGTATGTATATTTTCTATTATAATTAAAAATAAATCTATGTAACAAATATACAATATAGCAAACATTTTAGAAATTGATACTATTTATTTTTCTTTCCAGCCTCTGTGATGAGACCTGTTCTTCCAAGGATGTATTTTTTTTATTAATCATTCCATTCATTTACATCTCAAATGATATCCCACTTCCCGGTTACCCCTCCACAAACACTCCATCCCACCCATGTCCACTTCCCCCCCCCTTTGCCTCTATGAGGGTGCTCTCCCACCCACCCACCCACTACCACCACACTGCTCCAGCATTTCCTACACTGGGGCATCAAACATCCACACGGCCAAGGGCCTCCCCTCCCATTGATGTCAGACAAGGTCATCCTCTGCTACCTATGTATCTGAGACAATGGATCCCTCTTTGTACACTCCTTGGTTGGTGGTCTAATCCCTGGGAGCACTAGGTGATCCAGCCAGAGAACACTGTTCTTCCTATGGGGCTGCAATCCCCCTTCACTTCTCCAGTCCTGCTGCCAGCTCCCCCACCGTGGTCCTAGACCTCAGTCTGATGGTTGGCTCCAAGCATCCATATCTGCATTGGACAGTTGCTGAAAGAACCTCCCTGGGATCTGGTTCTTTGAGAAAATCAACAAGATAAATAAAACCTTAGCCAGACTAACCAGAGGGCACAGAGAAAGGATCCAAATTAACAAAATTAGAAATGAAAAGGGAGACAACAGATTCTGAGGAAATTCGAAAAATCATCAGACCCAACTACAAAGGCCTATACTCAACAAAACTGGAAAATCTGGATGAAATAGACAATTTTCTAGACAGATACAAAATACCAAAGTTAATCAGGATCAGATAAACCATTTAAACATAACCCCATAACCCCTAAAGAAATAAAAGCAGACATTAAAAATCTCCCAACCAAAAAAGGCCCAGGACCAGATGGGTTCACTGCAGAATTCTATCAGACCTTCAAAAAAGACCTAATACCAATACCCTTCAATCTATTTCACAAAATAGAAACAGAAGGAACACTACCCAATTCCTTCTATGAGGCCACAGTTACACTGATACCAAAACCTCACAAAAACCCAACAAAGAAAGAAAACTCCAGACCAATTTCCCTTATGAATATCAATGCAAAAATACTCAATAAAATTCTCACAAACTGAATCCAAGAACTCATCAAAATTATCATTCATCATGATCAAGTAGGCTTCATCCCAGAAATGCAGGGATAGTTCAATACCCGGAAATTCATCAATGTAATCCACTACATAAACAAACTCAAAGAAAAAAACCCACATGGTCATTTTATTAGATGCTGAAAAAGCATTTGACAAAATTCAGCATCCCTTCATGATAAAAGCCTTAGAAATATCAGGAATTCAAGGCCCATACCTAAACATAGTAAAAGCAATATACAGCAAACCAGTAGCCAACATCAAACTAAATGGACAGAAACTTGAAGCAATCTCACTAAAATCAGGGACTAGGCAAGGCTGCCCTCTCTCTCCCTATCTATTCAATATAGTAATTGAAGTTCTAGCTAGAGCAATTAGACAACAAAAGGATGTCAAAGGGATTAAAAATTGGAAAGGAAGAAATCAAAATATCACTATTTGCAGATGATATGATCGTATACTTAAGTGACCCAAAAACCTCTACCAGAGAACTGCTGCAGCTGATAAACAACTTCAGCAAAGTGGCCAGATATAAAATTAACTCAAACAAATCAGTAGCCTTCCTATACTCGAAGGATAAACAGGCTAAGAAAGAAATTAGGGAAATCACAACTGTCACAATGGTCACAAACAATATAAAGTATCAAACAAGTGAATGATCTGTATGACAAGAACTTCAAGTCTCTGAAGAAAAAAATCAAAGAAGACCTCAGAAGATGGAAAGATTTCCCATGCCCATGGATTGGCAGGATTATTATAGTAAAAATGGAAATCCTGCCAAAAGCAATATACAGATTCAATGCAATCCCCATCAAAATTCCAACTCAATTCTTCATAGATTTAGAAAGAGAAATTCTCAAATTCCTTTGGAACAACAAAAAACCCAGGATAGCAAAAATTATTCTCAATAACAAAAGAACTTCTAGGGGAATCAGCATCCCTGACCTCAAGCTTCACTACAGAGCAGTAGTGATAAAAACTGCATGGTATTGGTACACTGACAGGCAGGTAGATCAATAGAATAGAATTGAAGAGCCAGAAATGAACCCACACACCTACAGTCACTTGATTTCGACAAAGGAGCTAAAAACGTTCCAGTGGAAAAAACACAGCATTTTCAAAAAATGGTGCTGGTTCAGCTGGTGGTCTACATGTAGAAGAATGAGAATTGATCCATTCCTATCTGCCTGTACAAAGCTCAAGTCCAAGTGGACCAAGGACCTCCACATAAAACCAGATACACTGAGTCTAATAGAAGAGAAAATGGGGAAAAGTCTTGAACACATGGGTACCGGGGAAAAGTTCCTGAACAGAACACCAATGGCTTATGCTCTAAGATCAAGAATCAACAAATGGGACCACATGAAATTGCAAAGCTGCTGTAAGGCAAAGGACACTGTCAATAGGACAAAATGGCAACCAACAGATTGGGAAAAAATCTTTACCAATCCTACGTCCAATAGAGGGCTAATATCCAATATATACAAAGAGCTCAAGAAGTTAGACTCCAGAAAACCAAATATCCCTATCAAAAAATGGGGAACAAAGCTAAACAGAGAATTCTCAACTGAGGAAACTCATAGGGCTGAGAAGCACCTAAAGAAATGTTGAACATCCTTAGTCATCAGGGAAATGCAAATCAAAACAACTCTGAGATTCCACCTCACACCAGTCAGAATGGCTAAGACCAAAACTCAGGTGCCAGCAAATGTAGGTGAGGATGTGGAGAAAGAGGAACACTCCTCCATTGCTGGTGGGATTGAAAGCTGGTACAACCACTCTGGAAATCAGTTTTGTGGACCCTCAGAAAAATGGACATAATACTACCTGTGGACCCAGCTATACCACTCCTGGGCATATACCCAGAAGATGCTCCAACATGTAATAAAGACACATGCACTACTATGTTCATAGCAGCCATGTTTATAATAGGCAGAAGCTGGAAACAACCCAGATGTCCCTCATCAGAGGAATGGATACAGAACAAGTGGTACATTTACACAATGGAATACCAATCAGCTATTAAAAACAATGACTTCATGAAATTCACAGGCAAATGGATGGAACTTGAAAATATCATCCTGAACTAGGTAACTCAGTCAGCTAGGTAACAAAAGAAGAAACATGGTATTTACTCACTGATAAGTGGCTATTAGGCCAAAAGTTCGGAATACCCAAGTTTCACTTCACAGTAACCATTGGACTGAGTGTGAGGTCCCAGATGGAGGAGCTGGTGAAGGGACTGAAGGAGCTGAGGGAGTTTGCAGTCCCATGGAGGGAGCAACAGTGTCAACTGGCCTGTCTCCCCCCCCTCCGCCGGTCCTCCTGGAGGCTGGACCACCAACCAAATAATACACATCAAGGGACCCAAGGCTTGGACCACATATGTGGCAGAGGAGGGCCTTGTTGCATCGGGGGAGGAGGGGCCCTTGAGTCTGAGGGTGTTAGATGCCCAATATAGGGGAATACCAAGGTCAGAAGATGAGAGTGGATGGGTGGGGGAATACCGTTATAGAGGTAGTGGAGGGGGAAGGGGATGGGGGTTTCCAAAGGGGAGATGAGGAAAGGGGGAAACATTTGAAATGTAAATAAAGTATCAAAAAATAAAAATTAACCCCCCCCCAAAAAAAAGAAAGAAAAGGAAAAAAAAATATTTTCCTTTGGGTAGTATTTAGATTGGAGCCAAAGGCCTTAAAAAGTCTGTTAGAGATCGTGGATTACATAATGTTTCAAAGGAAATGTAAACATAAACATAATTTCAAACATGGTAAATGATCTTATTTGTATGTGCTTTATTCTATATTTTAAAAAATGGTTAAACTTTAAAAAAAAAGTCCAATGTTGGTTAATATCATGGGTGATTTTTCTCTCCTAGTGGACTAAAAAATATTTTATAGCGCTCTGATAGCTTCTCAGTATGGAGGAAATTTAAGGATAACAGATCATTCCCATCTATATTTCTCAAGACACTTTTTCTATGTTGTACAGAATCTTTTAATTTTTGCAAATTTTTTATTTGTTATTTTATTTATTTACACTTCAACTGTTATCTCCTTTTCCAGGTTCTCTTCCACAAACCCCCATCTCATTCCTCATTCCCATGCTTCTATGAAGGTGCTCCCCCACCCACTTACCCACTCCCACCTCACTGCCCTAGCATTCCCTTACACTGGGGCATCAAACCTTCACAGGACTAAGGACCTCCCCTCCCATTGATGCCAAATAAGGCCATCCTCTGCTACATATGCAGCTGGAGCCATGAGTCTGTCCATGTGTAGTCTTTGATTGGTGGTTTAGTCCCTGAGAACTCTGGGGGGGGGGGGTCTGGTTAGTTGATATTGTTGTTCTTCTGATGGGGTTCCAACCCCCTTCAGCTCCTTCAGTCCTTCCCCTAACTCCTCCATTGGGGTCCCTGCGATCAGTGTGATGGTTGGCTGCAAGCATCGTCATCTGTATTGGTCAGGTAATGGTACAGCCTCTCAGGAGTCAGTTATATCTGGCTACTATCAGCAAGTACTCCTTGACATCCTCAATATTGATGCTGCATATGGGATGGATCCCCAGGTGGGGCAGTCTCTGAATGGCCTTTCCTTCAGTCTCTGCTCCACTCCTTTAGACAGGAGCAATTTTGGGTTAAAATTTGCAGCTGGGTGGTGGCCCTATCCCTCAAGTGGGGACATGCCTAACTTCTGGATATGGTCTCTACAGGTTCTTTCTCCCTTGTTGGTTATTTCAGCTAATGTCACCCTTTTGGGGTCCTTCGAGCCTCTTGCTTTCCTGGCATCTAGGACTTTCTTGTGGCTAACCCCAGGCCCCCATTGCTACACACCTCTGTTTAGTTTCTTGACTCACTGTACATCTTCTCCATCTCTGTCCGTACCTGATCCTGTCCCCCTTTTTTTCTTTTCCACTCCTCTCTTCCTTCCAAGTCTCTCCCACCCTCTATGCCCCCTGATTACTTTGTTCATCCTTCTAAGTAGGACTGAAACATTCACACTTTGGTCTTCCTTCTTCTTGAGCTTCATATGGTCTGTGAGTTGTATCATGGGTATTCAGAGCTTTTTGACTACTATCCACTTATCAATGAGTACATACCATGTGTATCCTTTTGTGACTGGGTTACCTCAGGATGATTATTTTCTAATTCCATCTATTTGTCTCTGAATCTTACCACTGAAGTATGCCATGATTTTAGTAGTATAATTTTACTGTCAAACTCTATTGGGCAACCAAGAATAACAGCAGTAGCTTACATTGTTTTAGGGGCTAGGGAGCCCACTGACCAGTAGCTCAAAGAGAGGTATCCCACACCTGGCATGGTGATTTCTTCTAAATAACCAATGACTTCTGAGAAGAGCATTATCCAATTATTAGGGGTATTTCCTTTCTAACTCCTTTAAAATTATTATAATTTCTAGGAGTATGAAGTAGTAGTCTATGGGGCTTTTCCTATACAAATGTATACAAATGTGGTATTGGTTAGCATTTCCCCCATATTCTCTTTTCACCTTTTAATTGCAATCTGTGAGCAAATGGTTCTATTCCCTATAGTCTTCCACTCTATTGTCTCTGTCTCTCCTCTCTCCTCTCTCCTCTCTCTCTGTCTCTCTCTCTGTCTCTCCATATATATATACATTACTATCTTCTTCTCCATGAATGCCCCATCCATTTCACATGTCCTGCATCTTTCTTGAGCTTCCTCATTTCTATAGATACCCTAAATACACAACTGAACAAAACAAATTAAGATCAGCATACTAGGAAGCATGACATTGGTTTTCTTCTCTTCCATCTTACCTAATTACCTAAACATTCATCAATATGGCAAAGATATAATTACTCACCTTTATATTACAAAGGACTGTCATCAACAGTCAACATCATTATTGCATGATCTATACAGCCTTGCATAAAACTGATCTACTCTAATGATATACTTCAGTTATAGTCAAGCCCACATGGTCTCTTTAGAAGTCAAAACATCAGTTTAAAAGACACAACCACTCTGGAAGTTAATCTGGAGATTCCTCAGAAAAATGGGAATAGATTTACCTGAAGACCCAGGTATATCACTACTGTGCATATGCCCAGTACCATACCACAGGGGCACCTGCTCCATTATGTTCATAGTGGCCTTATCTGTGATATCCAGGAGCTGGAAGCAGCCAGATGTCCTACAATGAAAGAATGGATACAGATAATGTGGTTTATTTACACAGTGGAGCACTATTGAGCTATTAAGAATGAGGACATCATGACTATTGCAGGCAAATGGATGGAACTAGAAAATATCATCCTGAGTGAGGTAACTCAGACTCCAAAAGAGATGCATGCTATGCGCTCAGTAGTAAGTGGATGTTCACCATAAGGTACAGGATACCAATGATACACCCCACAGACCTGAAGAAGATAAACAAGAAGGAAGACCCAAGCTAGAATGCATGAATCACACATAGAAGCAGGCAATGACTTAACTGTAAAAAACATAAACATAATAAAAAACCGTATAAATATAGCATAAAATATGAGGATGTAAAAATGCACTATCATCTTCAAATACTTCGTGATTTTGATTTTTCAAACTTTTCAAGCACTGTCCTGAATTATGGAAGTTCTCACTATAAAAATGGAATGTGATAAACTCTGCAGGAATGTTTCTACACACTTTTCAGAAGATGCCTAAACACAATAGGACTTAAAGTTTTCCACTTTAGAGATTCATCTGCTCTTTTAGAAATATAATTTAAAATTAACTATAAGCCATCTTTCTCAGGGTTTGTTTGCAACTCCAATAATCTGTTAGGCAACCACTTTTATTCTTCAATGGAGCTATATTCTTCCATCTCCTTTCCCACTGCCAAAGAAACCCAAGAAATTCCTTTTATCACTACTTATTTGGAAAAGAAAATGTTCCAATATTCTTGGATAGTATACTGATATGAATCAGAAGAAAAGCTCAGGTTATGAGGAAACTACACATTGCATTCCATAGTTTCAGCTCCATATTGCTCAACTCTATTTGACATGTAGCCTAAAAACTTGTTCTCAATAAAGACATGGTTGCTAAGTATAATCATTTTGAATAATCTGCATTCTAACTCATGAATCTGCTTAATTTATAATGATTGTAGTAAGGCATATATGTAAAGTGAAGAATATTTACAAATAATACTCAACCATTTTAAGGTTTATATTGATATTGGCCATATGCTACAAGTTTCTTCTTGAAATATACTGAATTGAGAGAACAAGAATGTAATAAAACCTAGCTGTTTACAGCTGTTTTTCTAATTTCCGATAAAGCCCTAATGTTTCTGATATGCAAGAACAGTGTACTGTGAGAGAATGCATTCTTTACATTGCTTAACAATCTCTAAGGGAAATTTTAAAATCATTTAGCTCAATTTTTATATCTACTTTGCAAAACTGTCATTAACATCAAACTAATGTGTAGTAGAAATGGGGAATGAACAACTTAAACTATTGAATAAAATATCATTTTAGTTATCAACAAGTACTCTAGGAATAAAAGACACTAGGAAATTTTGCAAGAAACTGCATTTATTAAAGAATATTCACTAAATTCCTTCCTGTTTTTCAAGAACCACAGTACAATTACTTTACTATAATATTTCAAGTTTTGAAGTTTTATTAACTGTGAAAGAAATATATTGGGATTATTGGTCAGAGCTTGCCACAGTTATTTCCACATCACCAACTCTTCATCAATCAAGAAATAGCCATCTTTTTTCCAGTAGACTATATTGAGGTTCATATTGCCTAAATGTCAGTGAGAGAGCAACTTAACTCTCTTTGGGATAGTGACTGTGGACTTGTACTCCCTCTCCATCATTTTCAGCCATTGTGGCACTTCTGGAAGTATGTGACATATGAAACAGCAATAAGCACTGAAATGCCACAGGCTCCCTTCTATTCCAGAGGTAAGCAATCCCCATGTGCTCAAGAAATGTCTTAAAAACAAACTATGGAATTAATTTGGGAGAATAATTTAAAAAGTTTTCTGAGATTGTCCTCAAGGTTTCTGTGTAAATATTCATCTTTATAAGTTAAGAACCATTCTAAACAATTTTTTGGCTAAAAGAAGACTGAATTGTATATATTAAAAACTCCTCTGTACCTTACAAAATATCCCAGATTATAAACCTGAAGCTTCAGCAACAAATATATTAATATAGCACTATGCTCTAAATTCTAGAACAATTAAAATCATGTCTATGATTATTAACTTTACATTGATATATTTTCAGCCAGTTGTCATTATATATATTTCTATATTTTAAAGATTGAAAATTCAAATATATATCTTATTTTTGTATATTTATATGCAAGTTCAGATATAAAACACTCAGGTCTACAACTAAAGTCATTATACAGTATATTATAATTTTGAAAAAATACTTGTTTCTCATCTAATATAGATTCTATTAAAACATTCTATAAGACTATATAAATACATACTAGTAATTTATGCTCAATAAAACTATTCCTAATTCTCCATATATTTATATATGGATATACTTAGAATGTGATACTCTATGACTTAATATCTTTGTGTGCATAATGCAGTAGGAAAAAGTGCCTTTTCCGTATTCTATGAAAGACCTCAATATGCATTTCCTGTTTAGTATCTGTGTGTTGTCATATACTAGTCTACATGATCCTTTGCCCCTTTATACACCAAACAAAATGGCAATCTAACAAATCAAATTTACTTGAAGTAATTTTTTATTTTATTCAACAGTAAAATTATTTATAAATTAATATTTGTAAGAACTTACCCTCTTTTTTTCTGGATAGAGAACTCTCAAAAAACAACAATCACTACTCAAGTTTTATTTTTCAGAAATACATTATTTTAAAAAACGATAGAATAAGCCAGCAAGATGGCTCCATGCTATAAGCACTTACTGTTAAGCTCGACAACTTAGTTTAATTTTTGGATGAAAGTATAGACGGTCAGAAGGAAAGAACAAACTCCATAGTGTTGTCTTTTGATATCCAATCATGTTCCATGACTCTGAGTGTTATTGAACACACATACACACACACACACACACACACACACACACACACACACACACAATCACACAAACATACACATACAATCTCACACCCCAAAATTCCCTTTCTTTCATTCAACTGACATCTATTTTTGATTGCTGAATCCTAAAATGATAACTAAAGTAGGAATTTTCTCCTCTTATTAGTTTCCTTTCCCCTACTATGTTGATGAAGTTGCCTAATGCAAATGTTTTTGAACAATAGTTGAAAGTAGAGGAAGCTCTGGGTAAGTGAGGTTCTGACCTAATGTGTATTGTTGACAAGGGCATAGCCATGACAAGAAACAGTGCATCAGACTTATGGGTCAGTCTCAAAATGGGCAAAGCTTTCTTCCCTTTTCCAAGTTGAAGTGTTTACAGATGAAATAGAAATGCCAGCAACTGCAGCCTCCTCCCACGTGTGTTTACAGCCTGAGCTGGCTCTCCTACAAAAACCTCCTATAGAGACTAGCAAAATCCTTCTTGTGTGCTGTACCTAATGAACACACCAAGTTTTGAAGTTGTGGTGGGAGTGGGTGTGGCTCCATCAGAGTGACCAATTGACCACAATCTTTGGGAAGTGAATCTGTTTTTCTTTATTCATTTTCCAGGTGTAGCAGGGTTACAGACTCAAGCCACAGAGGGCAGCAGGCTAGGTGTTATTGTAGGTATCATTATCATCAAAAGCACCATTTTGCTTCTAATTATACTTCATTGTAAAGTATTATTTTTTTAAGATGAATGCTTCTGTTTTATTTTGTTAAGAACATTTTTGTCTTCCTTCCAATTTCTTTAACATCCATTCGTATTATTTTTTGTTGGATATTTTCTTTATTTACATTTCAAATGTTATCTCCTTTCCCAGTTTCCCCCACCCCAGATAGTCCATATCCCATACCCCTCCCCCTGCTTCTATGAGGGTGTTCCCCCACTCCCACCCACCCACTCCTACCTCACTGCCTTAGCATTCACCTACACTGGGGCATTGAGCCTTCACAGGACCAAGAACCTCTCCTCCCATTGATGCTTGACAAGGCCGTCCTCTCTACTACATATCCAGCTGGGGTCATGTGTTACTCCATGTGTACTCCTTGGTTGGTGGTTTAGTCCTTGGGAGCTCTGGGGTTCTGCTTGGTTGATATTGTTGTTCTTCCTATGAGGTTGCAAACCTCTCTCTGGTCAGTGTACCTTTATTATAGGAATTCAAATTTGAATTAGGCAGGAATATGTGATGTTCACATTTCACTATAAATTCCACTATTCCTCTTCTGAGTCCAATGTTGACCTTTATTCTTGCTGTCTAAAGAGTTTCAAATCAGTTTAAATGTTATGGTAAACTAAGTCCTGTTATCAATGTAGCACATTATTTATAAGAATATAAGCATATTTTGGAATTACTAATGTAATGATCCAAGAACTAGAGGAAAAAGACCCATTTTAAAGCAAAACTCCAAAGGTCAATTGTAGCCCAAATAAACATATGAAGAAGGATATTTTAATGTTTTATTACACATAAAATATGACCAAATTACATACACCTGAAATGTATATTAATGAACAAAATTAGGTACTAGTGTCATATAAGCTGATTTTGTATAAAAAGGTACTTTATGGCATAAAATTGGTAAGAAATTATCTGGAAAAGAAAAAAAAATTAATAGGATCATAATAGTCCTTTTTTCTTTTTCAAGATATTCCATGGAAATTTGTGGGATTACTTTTCTTCTTCTTTGTTGGCAAATTTTTTTTTACTTATTCACTTTACCACCATAGTATTTTAAAATCAATAGTAAAAAGATAAAATTTTGAGAAATAATAAACATGGATAATTGTCCATACCAATATATTGTGTGTTTAATAAATATATTTCAGGATCTACATATATAAATACATCAATGCCATATGAGCAATACTTTTATAAATAAAAATAAATTGTGAATTTCATTTATATTAATACTTAAGTAGTATTTTAAAGAAGCATCTAGTAAATTTTGGATAAGTATTTTATTCCTGTTTAACTAATTATGATAAGTAGTTATCACATTTTCACAAGCCTTGAAATATAGCATAAACTTCTTAAAATATTTTATTAATTCTTAGGGGATTCAATGCATTGTATTTTGATAATTTTCATTCCCAAAAAAACTTTTATCAAATCATGTGCCCTCATTTGATACTCAAATAAAGTTGTCTTCATATATATATTTTTTTCAACCACCCAGTCCTGAGAAGAAGCTATCCTCTGGTGTGTTATAGACCTAACAAGGGTCATGCCTTTAAGGATGCCTCATTCTCCCCCTCCTAGTAGCTATCAATTGCCAAAAGAGAAATTATAAATTAAAAATTGACAACACTAAAAAATAGATTAAGGATATGGTCTCTACAGGTTCTCCTTCCACTTTTTTGGGTATTTTAGCTAATCTCATCCCCTCTGGGTCCTGGAAGCCTCTTGCTTTCCTGGCAGCTGGGATTTTCTGGTGGCTACACCCAGTTCCCCACCTATTCATCTCCAAAATCTTTACAGAGAATTGCAGATGGCAAGACATGCTTGCTGATAAGAGCCTGTTATAGCTGTCTCCTGAGAGGCTCTGCTAGAGCCAGACAAATACAGAGGTGGAGGCTTGCAGCCAACCATTGGACTTAGCATGAGGTGCCCAACGGAGGAGTTAGAGAAAGGATTGAAGGAGCTGAAGGGGTTCTCAACCCCATAGGAAGAACAACAATATCAACCAATCCCTATACCCCAGAGCTCCCAGGGACTAAACTACTGACCAAGGAGTACACATGGAGGGACTCATGGATCCAGCCACATATTTAGCAGAGGATGGCATAGTCTGGCATCAATAGGAGGAGAGGCCCTTGGTTCTATGAAGCCTCAAATCCCCAGTGTAGGGAAATGCTAGTGCAGAGAGGTGGAAGTGGTTGGGTTGGAAGGAGAGCATCCTCATAGAAGCAGAGGTAGGGGGGATTGGAAAGGGGGGTTCCCAAGTGGAAACTGGGAAAGGAGATAACATTGGAAGTATAAATACATAAAATATCCAATAAAAAAAGAATTTATGTTAGGCTGTGGACATAAAAAAAAATAAGGAAAATATATTAAGGGTAACGTATTGAAAACATAATGAAATATTGAGAAGTAATGGTGTAAATACAGTTTCATATTCATTAATAGTTTACAGAATATACACTGAATAAAATTAGTATCAAAATTATATATGCAATGGAGATAAATTTCACGTTATGTTTTAAAAAATGGGATTGTTGATGTCTACTGAGATTTCAGTTGTTTCCATATTATATTGTAGATGAATCTGATACACCTGCTGTTTAAAAATCTCAATACTCAAATAGCTTAATGTTTTATAAACTCTGCTTTTATCAAAATATAATATGTGTAAAGATTAGCAACAATTCTATGGCTGTCTGTGTAATAGCAGTTAATCACATTGACACTCTTGAGACATCCTCCATCTTATATACTAAAAATCTATTTCTCAGTGCTTTGAAAATGTTTTGTTATAGAATAAGTTTGTTAAAATTATTAAGATTGATGAAACATTATCACTAACTTAAACTGCAAAAAATCTATGTTTACTTTCAGAACTTGAATACCTGTAGACTAGAGTGAAATATTAATTTCTTCATATTATATTAGCTGTTTAGTTTATACAATAACTATATGCATAATATATACTATATATATTCTAATTTACAGCATATGTATATGGAAGTGGAAATATACTTACACACATTTATGTATGTTTCATATCAATATATGACTGTTGTCATCTTAGTTTCTCCAGTGTCCTGGTGAAAGGATTCTCACTGTTTTTATTCATCACTAATTCACAGTGGTTCAGGATCTTAACTATGGCATTCTGTAAGAAACCAAAGGGTAAAATGAATACATCAAAATAACTACACTCTTATGATTATTTTGAAAACAAAATTGGTCTACTAATTAAGCTGTAAAAGTAATTTGCCTAATGTAATTGTCATCTCAGAGGCTTACTACTGAATAAGCTCACCCTTTCTAGTACTTTCTGAAGTCTGGCTGGCTGGATCAACTCAGTTGTTCTGGCTCAAACTTCTCTCCAAGATGACTGATTCAAATTGTCTTCTCATAGCTTTTTTTTTTTTTTTTAATTGGATATTTTATTTATTTACATTTCAAATGTTATCTCCTTTTCTGGTACCTCCCCGGAAACCCCCTATCCTATCCCCTCTCCACCTGCATCTGTGACGGTGTTTCCCCACCCACCCACCTACTCCTGCCTCCCTGCCCTCGAATTCCCCTACACTGGGGAATCGAGTCTTCATAGGACCAAGGGCCTCTCTCATTGATGCCTGACAAGGCTACCCTCTGCTACATATGCGGATGGAGCCATGGGTTCCTCCATGTATACTCCTTGGTTGGTGGCTTAGTCCCTGGGAGCTCTGTAGGGTCCGGTCGGTTGACAGATCATTCAGTCCTTTTCTAACTGACTCAGTGCTCAGTCCAATGGTTGACTGTGAGCATCCTCCTCTGTATTTGTCGGGCTCTGGCAGAGCCTCTCAGGAGACAGCTATATCAGGCTCCTTTCAGCAAGCACTTCTTGGCAATAGTGTCTGGGTTTGGTGACTGTTTACAGGATGGATCCCCAAGTGGGGTAGTCTCTGGATGGCCTTTCCTTCAGTCTCTGCTCTACACTTTGTCTCAGTATGTGCTGCCGTGAGTATTTTGTTCCCCTTTCTAAGAAGGACTAAAGCATCCACACTTTGGTCTTCCTTCTTTTTGAGCTTCATGTGGTCTGTGAATTGTATCTTAGGTATCTGAGATTTTAGGCTAATATATCCACTTATCAGTGAGTGCATACCATGTGTGTGTTTTTTTGTGATTGGATTACCTTACTCAGGATATTTTCTAGTTCCATCCTTTAAGTTCTAAATATATTCCCTATTTGGAAAAATCTCCCTCTGAAACCTACAAATTGAACTCTTTCTCACTGCATTGCTCTTAAGTCCTCTCTTCCCTATGCTATTCGTGTGAGAGTTGGGCATATCCTATCCTGTCAAATCTTTTTCTGATTTATCTCTTTGTCTCTTCCTCAATTAGATGACATTGTTTGGGATTAAATGTGTGTACTAAGGCCATGTCTATATTCCAGCTGGATCAAACTGACCTAGAGGGTCTTTTTACTCTAAAAAAAAAATGCAAACTTCAGAATTCATAGACTAATGTCGCATATGTACTTTCCTAGGACTTCAGTGGTAGTGTCATGCTCAGCTCAGCAGAGTGTCAAAATGAGGTTATGAGTATTTATAGATCCAAATCTAAACGCTTCCATCACTGACTGATCACTCACACTACCCTTTATGGGCTACACATTTGTTCCATTCTCTCACACTTCCTATTACACTCTAACAAATGCTAATTTGGACTTTATTTCTAGCTATATTTCAACTTAGCCAATTTCATATATAAAAACATAAAGTGGAACCTACAGGGTTTGGATTCTTTACATTCTGCATAATCTCTAAAGACACTAATGATGATGAAACTGTCAGTATTTTTCCTTATTTATTGCTAAGTAGTATTCCATGGTATGAATTCACAATTTTTCTGTTGGATATTATTGTAAATAATAGTACAAAATATGCACTTCTACAGATGTGATGGTACCTCAAGTCCTATTTTTTTAAAATAAGGTATCTAGGAATATGTTGGTCAATTCCATAGTAATGTCAAGGATACTCAGGACACTAGTTTTTCTTTACTATCCTGTATTTGATGATGTGACTGTTTCCATTTTTGTTTCCTATCCTGCTTGTTTAGATAGAAATTCATAGATATTCATTGTGATATATAGTTATTTCTTTTATACATATTATTAATACAAACTACTCTATATTTATTCTCAGTAGGTGTTGTCTTTGTTAAAATTCTCATTTTAGCTTTCCTTGGGTTCTACTCTCTTCATTTTTAAATCTGGATTCTCTTCTTATATGTTCAACACATTAATTTCAATAATAATAATAATAACAGGAAAAAACTATCTTTTAACTTGATGTTTCTCATTTTAACATTTTCATAAAAGATGCCTTATTCTTCCAGTGATCATGCAGTAAAACAGTATTATTTCTAAACAATACTTGAATATATTTCACTTAAAATAATTTGCTTATGTAAATATGATTTCTGAGCTCATCTGCCACCTCTAGGTTACAACAGTGAAAAGCTCAGGTCCTGCTTCTCTTATGCCACAAGTTTTTGGTGTGATATTTCTCTTTCACTTCCTTTTATTTACTCTGTGTTATTCTAATAGGCTATCATTTGGCTTCTAAGTAAACCAAACTAAGCTGACCACATTGAAAATGGTTTCTTAGCAATTTAAATTTATTGGCTCTTCAACTTTCATTCATGTTTCCCTCCTAAATTAAAAAACAAACCAAACAAACTGTATTGTTACTTTTAGAATTATGTACCTAAAAAAAACATGTTCAAGTCTTGTCACTAATTATTCTTGTGAATAAATTCTCATAAATTTATATATATTTGATTTTAATTTATACATAGAATTTGTGGAGTATAAATTAATATGTTCTTCAGTCAAATGATTTTTCGTAGACTCTAACTCTGATAGAACTTGTATCCATGCAAAGACTAGTAAAGAGAGAAACTCAGTGAAAAATTGAAGACAGAAGTGGGAATTTGTCCACCAACCGAAGAATGCTAGATTGCAGAAAATATCACTGATCAGTAAACAGTTCCTTTTAATGCTTTCACAGCTGTCCTCACAGATATCTTGATTTAGGACATTTATCCTCCAAGCTTGTGAGAGAAAATATTTGTATTAGTTGAAATCATCCCATGTGTTGTGGTTTGTTATCAAGTATTAAGAATATAATACATTTGTTTTGTTCTCTAACTTAACAGCACACTCAAACTTTGTTCCCCCACCTCAACCATAATCCACGTTTTCACTATTCTTCTATGAAATAAAAACCTGACAATCTAATCAAAGAAAGTTAAGTTATGCTTGGAAATAGGTAGGGAAATAAGTAATGATTCATTGGGCAATTCTCAATACAGCAGAGAATTTCTATCAGCTACTGTGAATGAAGCAGGATGAGGAAAACGTGACTGAACGATAGCACATACTGTCAGAAGTCACTGACAGCACTCACATCTTTGAACTAACATAGTAATATTTCAGTTTGTAATATGAAAATGCAATTGTGCTAAATTGGCTTAGTCTAGAATAGCCTCAGGCAGTTCTGGCCCTAAGGAAGGCTGGAAAGCCAAAGAAATTGAACTTTGATGCCCTCCGTCTCTCAGTAACTTCCATGGATTAACTAAGATCTTCACTTCAGAAGCAAGCCAACACTTCCTCTTAAAACAGCAAAGAATGTAGTCAAGGCTTCAACATGCCATCAGTGAAAACACACAATCCTTAATTTGCGTTAACAAAAACCTGAATACACTTCTCACTTAGAGATCTGCAGAATCCTGCACAAATTTGTGCAGACTTGAAGGTCATCAGAAATAGATCCTTCTTAATGGTGTCTCTTGTTTTGTGTAAAAATCTTCACCTAATAAATCTTATGTCTTTGCCTAGCCTTGCACCTGGCTGTTTATCTATGTCTGTAGACATCTTTCCAATAATCCTGTTAAATCTTTTATAAAACTCTGCAAATTCAAGCTAAACAATAAGAATACAAGGTCTCTGTTTCCTTTAACTCAGCTTGTGTTCTCTCAGCTGACTTGGAAAGACCAGCCTTATCATACTTTCAAATGACTATGTAAAATTAAGAGTGCCAAATGAGTTCTGAGTTCAGAGTGTCCAACTCCTGCTGCCATAGAAATTCTAAGATGAGAATTCATGTTCCCAGCTGATTTAAGGTGAACTGTATAGTCAGAAGAAAAGAATATTTCCATGAAGATCTCAGAGTTGAGAAATAAAAATATGTCAGAGAAATAAGTACACCAATGTGGAAGAACAGAAAGCATGATTTTGATAACAAAATTGATACAGGCAATTTACTTGACTATTTTTCTTTCCTATATGATCCAAAACAAAGACAACATAAGTAAAACAAAACAAAACAAAACAAAAAATGTAAAGCAGTCACCCACTAAACCAGAAATACATTGTTTTGATATAGGTTCAAAGTTTTCATTTTCAAACTCTAAAATATTTTTTGAGAAATATTTAAAAGTATATGTTTTTCTTTCATCTAAAACATTCCCCTTTTAGAGTTACTATATTTTACATAGATACCAAAAACCTAATTCCACTAACTAATCTAGCTTATGTCAATGTTATAATATACAACTAACATATTTTCCCCAGAAGGAATAATTCAATAAATATCTCCTTCATTGACTATGGGAAATTGTTATGCATTCTTTATAGATATAAAGAGAAACAGACATCTATTGTCCCATCATAGAAGAGAAAGTGGTACATTATAGAAATCTTCTTATTTGGAAACATAAAAGTATTTATTATTAGGATACTGAGGAATTACCGGACTTAGGAGAGACATTATGAGAACAGCAGTACTATATGAGATTCTAATGACAAGCCACAGTGGGAGAAAGATGATTAGCATGTAGCGATCCTCTCTGTAATGAACTTGAGCCCTATGTCCAATATCTTCTTTTCTACTTTTTGTTTTAGACTTCTAAAGAATATGAAAGAAATTAATTGTTATTCTCACTGGAAAAGAAACACAGCATAAAGCTCTTAAAAGCACAATCTAACAGCAAAATTTCTGGCCAAAATACATATAAAAACATGTGAATGTTCTGTAGCTAAATATTATCTTTGCTTAAAGTTTCTGATGAGTATAAAATGGAAAAATGAGAAAAAGACACATGCAATTTATTCAGCTGTTTTAAAATGTTACACATGAGCCTACTTTCCAGCATCCTGTTTCGACTCATGGAACTACTATTACTGTGAAGACGAGCACCCTTACATTAATGTTGCACATGTACATACATATATATGCATACACATATTGTAAACATATATATGTGTGTCTGTGTATGGTTGTCATGTGTGCTTATGTATGAGTATGATTTCATATATGTAGGCATAAGTTTGTATAGATACACATGCACATATATACCCATGTATGTAGACATCTGAGACAGGTCTTTAGCCTGCCTCATTCACATTTCATCTTAGATGTTCAGCAGAATCTCTCAATGCCTACAGAGCAGGAAATTATAAATAGTTTTGTTAGCCAGCGTATTTTAGAGATTCTTTGTCATTTTTCCCTATACACTAGGATTATAGCCCAATCACCTCATCTAACTGGATTTTATGTGGATGCTAGAGATGTGAAATCCAGTCCTCATTCTTGCATAGTAATAACTTTATAGGCTCAGCAATCTCCCAGCCCAGTTGTAATTTTAATAGCTACAGTAGTGTGACATTGATTGCTTACCTGTCCTTATAGCAGCCATTAAAATATTTTATTATTTGAATAAAGTAATTGATAAAGATAATCTGACTACATTCACATTGTGATCTGTATATATTTTTGTTAAAGATCTATTTGTTTAAAGGTAGTTCTAAAACAAAATACAAGTATTAGCTGAAGTAAAATGATCCCTGATATTGCTGAAAATCTTTGTTTCTCTAGCATTATAAACATATCTTCTTTATTTTTATTCTGCAGTCTACCCGTCTTATCCAAAGTATGAGACCTAAAATATAAACAAAGAAAATCAACATGTTTTGTCCTTATGATGTTCTCTTAAACCCCTCATTCTGGCTAGTACAATCTCAGTATTTAGTATTCATTGACTATAATTGTACAGGGTTGCTGTATAAGACTGTCATTCTCTAGTTAATTATTATCTCAATGTGAAATTAGAGTCAATCTGTATGTATATGCTTATTGTCTTTTGAAAACATTATGATATATTAAGCTTTTATAGACTCTTATGAAGATAGAAACTGGTTGATTCTGCATGTATTTTAATAAATATAGTATCATGATTGCTTGGGAAAAAAAGAGACAAAGACTAAAAATACCCCCATGGTTACTGGCACAGTACTGAATATCTCACTGGTACTCATTATCATACTGTAAGTAAAACCATACACCAATTGCACACATTTTATAAAAGATTTGTTATTAAATTAATAATGCTTCACCTTTTAGGAATTATGAGAGCAAATCATCAAGTCTAAAGATAAAGAATGTCCCCAAATAATTGCAGTAGTGAAAGAAATGAAAATTCTCAAAGGTTTTCAATTGCTTTATGTAGAAGAAGTATGTTCCTTTCTAAAATAATATGCTCCTTATTAGTACACAAAGTACTGCTATATACATACTGAAATATCATAAAAAGCCCTCTATGATAATGTAGGAACTGACTTTTCACTGTAACTATTTTCTGCAGATCAGTAGAGAAACATTATAAAATTTGTTGTATCTGATGACATATTGCTTCTATGGCTAATGTCAACACACAGTGAACAAAGCTACTACTATATGGTTTCAAAAACTAATCGCTTTGTGTATTATGTGAATCAAGATATGATAATTGTTTGGCCACCTTGCATGCTATTTTGAGGCTTTCATTCACTTCAGGGTGAGGCTGAAGTGTGTGGGAGGTTTGTATAAAAATACATAAACATTAAGCTGAATGGAGGTCATGACAACTCCTGTGACATTCACAGCATGGTGCCAAAACTAAAAGCAGGTAGCTTTTAAAAGATGGGGATTAAGAGGATTTACACAGTGAGAAATCCTCACAATAACAGGGTAGCAAGAGGCTCCCAGGACCCAGTGGTGATGACTTTAGCCGGAATACCCAACAAAGGGAAGATACAACCTGTAGAGATCATATCCAGTAGGTAGGCACAATCCCATGTTGAGGGATGGGGTCACCCACACAGCTCAAAATTTTTAACCCAGAAATGTTCCTGTCCAAAGGATAGCCAGAGACACAACATGGAACAGAGAGTGAAGGAAAGGCCATCCAGGGACCGCCCCACCTAGGGATCCATCCCCTCAGCAGACACCAACCCCCTCATGCACATTATTGCTGATGCCAAGAAGCCCTTGCTGACAGGAGCCTGGTAGGGCTGTTCCCTGAGAGGTTCTACCAGCACCTGACCAGTACAGATGCAGATACGATACTCACAGCCTACAGTCTGACTGAGCCTTGGTATTCCAAATGGAAGAGCTTGAGGAAGGACTGAAGGAGATGAAGGGGACTGCAAACCCATAAGAAGAAAATATGAACTAACTGGACTACCCAGAGCACTGAGAGACTAAACAACCAACCAAAGAGTATACATGGATGGAGCCATGGCTCCAGATGCATATGTAGCAGAGGATGGCCTTATCTGACATCAATGAGAGGGGAGGGAGTCTAGATGCTTCAGTGGAGGGGGATGCTAGAAATGTGAGGTGGGAGTGGGTGAGTGGGTGAGTGGGTGGGGGAGCACCAATGGGAGGGGAGAGAGGACAGATGCACTGAGTGGTTTGTGGAGGGGTAACCAGGAAGGAGGATATCGTTTGAAATGTAAATGAGCAAAAGGATTAGTAAAAAAATGAAAATTATATGGCTTCTCATCAACTCATTTTTGAAAACTTATTATATGGAAAAACTGTTATAAATAATTATTAGAACAATAAAGTTATTATTACAAATATGCTGTCATTTGGATATCCAATGCAGGAAAAGAGTTTATATGCAAGAGTTAAATTTAATAAATGAAATCCAAATATTTGTGTATCTTTGAAAATTTTTATTTTGAAAAATACAGCATTTAATATATGTTATCTAAAATTTCATGCATGAAAATATATTTACATAATTTATATCTCTTCTTTTTCTCATTTAATTCCTCCAGCACTGTACTCCTCCTCAGAACCACTACTTCATTTTAATTACCATTGTTATTTCCATTTAGTGTCATATTATGTACAAGTATTCATTTCTGACCACCGGGATTGAATAACCTATGAGAAAACTGGTTCCTAGAGACACCTGATTCTCATTCTCTCAGCCATTGCTTGTCTGTAGTTCTTCCTCTAGAGATGAGTTCTTGTGGATTTAAAAAAAAATAGAATATAGCTTCCCTAAATGATATCCAAATTTTGTTGTTGTTTGTTTGTTTGAATTTTAATTTAGAGACAGACTTCACTATGTGACTTTAGCTGTTCTGGAAATCACTATAGAGACCAGTTCGGCATTGAATTTACAGAGATGCAACTGCCTCGGCCACCTGACTGCTGGGATTAAAGGCATGCACTAATATACCTTGCCTGTTAAATTTTAATAATGTGGATATTTTTACTAACTAAAAATAAAAGTTGTAAAATATAAACTAGTTCTTTTATACAATCCAGTCACATAAAATTTCACTTCCTCCTAGCAACAGTCCTTCCTTCCATATGCTCATATTCATTGATCAAACTCAGAGAATTTATTCTACATGGGTTATCCTGATTTTTTCCAGTCATGTAAAAGTTTGTCAAAGAGGGACATTTAAATAGGTTAATAGTGTAGAACTATTCACTGGTTCTTTTGCTTCTAACAATTACAAAATTCAAAAGACTGTGCTCCTTCGGATTATTTTGACGTGCCAAGTGCATTCTCCAAATCCATTGAAAATGAATTATTCCAAGCAACAAATAGCTGTCACTTTGTTATGGTCTTGACCCAGAACATACAAGTAGTAGTAAACTCTTAATCTGTTTTGAAAAGTAGCTATGAATTTTGCCAGATTATAATGGATGCTACTCTACATTGGGAAAAAGTCAACATGTTTATATGCATTTCCAGATTTTCATAAGAACAAGAATGTCTAGAAACTTACGGATGAACTTTGCATTCAAATATTCAAGTAAAAGAAACCAAAATACTTTTATATTTAGGGAGATCTAGTTCTTTTTTTTATTACACAGAAAGCAACCATGGATAAATGACACATGTTTTTATCCTCAAAGAAAATTATTAGAACTTCAAAAAAGGGGAAAAATAAAAAAGAGGAAATAACGCCTTAATAAAATGTTCATCCTTTTACTATCTCCATATTCCTTATTCCAATAATATAATCCTCACTTAATTTTAGCCCCAGTCTATTGCTCTTTAAATTTTCTGTTTCCATGTTTCTATTTAAAATATTATCTACAAAATCTATGAGAGAAGATACCTGAGCTAGAAATTTGAACCTTTGTTTGCTGATAAGGATACACTATCTCATGGACTTTGTCTTCTCATTAATTGAGTCTTAAGGGCAATAAACATCTGATTCCATTGTAAACTACTGAATGGTTGAACAGTCATAATAACTTATGTACCTTCCTTTATATATTATCATATTGGTCACAACTTCAACTTGACTTTGATTAGTATACTAAATATTGATAATCCTCTCTATTTTCAATTATATATTCTTTACATTTTAGGATATTTTACAATAACATGAACAAAATTCCATTTAAAGTTGCCCTTTGTAAAAATTTCAGTGTTCTCTGAAACACATCATTGAAAATTACTCTTTCAAAGCTTTCATTCAAACTGTTATCATAGGATATTAAGTTAAGTTAATATTCTGATAAGTAGAGTCAAATAATATGATGACAGTCAATATGAACATATACATCATGAAAATCTTAGGTATCAATACATATAAATTTGTGTTGTATCCTTTTTTATTTGGATATATTAACTAACATGCAAAAAGAGAATAGATCTGAAAAAGTACAACTACTTGATGATAGTGGAAGTAGAAATATTATTTTTCTATAGAGTACATTTTTATTAATAATTTAATAAAAGTCACAAATAATTGGATACTCATTGTATAGTGTTCTTCCTTTATATCATGAATATAACTAAAACACACAGAAATAGTTTTCTTAACACAGTTTACCAGTTCATGACAGATATTCGAAGTTAAATTAGATCATAGCCAGTCTCTTGGATATCAGAATCCCTGTAGATAACCTAAACTCAATGTTCCTGTGTATACAACCTTCTTATTGAGTTTTTAGTTAGATTTAATTGGAATCAAAAAGAGGGCATTCTATCATAGAAATTTATTTTCATTATTTTCAAATGGCTTCTTTGCTTTTCTCTTCATTTTTATTTTTTTGTCAAGTTACTCTGTAAGACAAATGTAAATATGGATCTGTCACCTGGCCCACAGACGTTTCCTCATTGGTGGCAAAACAACAGATTATCTCTTGACCATTCTCCCATCAGTATGAGGAATGGGGGTGATTCTATTATGTGAGAGAGACAAGATCCTGTGAACAAAATAACACGTGTTTCAATATTAACAAAAATCAGTGCAAATTATTAACTTATAGATTTTTCTGTGATTTTGTTTCAGAGTTTTGACTCATTTATTGTTAAGCAAAAATATTAACTCTTTAATACTCTACATGACATTACACAATTGAACATGCTTCTATTTAAAAATGCACTGTTTAAGATTTTAGAATATTTGCTATCTTCAAATGATTAATAAATTATATGCTATAATATTTTATAACTTCAAAATTAACAGATCTACCCCATTTAGTGATATTGTTAAGAATTTATATAAGTCATTCTGTCTTCATATTTTACAAAGAAGTAAATATATTGCAGCTTAAACATACTGGTCTTTTTGAGAAAATATGGAAAATGTTAGTTTAGAAATATCACCACACGAAATACAAAGCAATACATTTTTATAATGCAGAAATTTTAATAATACAAGATTGCAAAGTAAATGTGTGAAAGGTCATGTAAGAATATCAATAAATGCCACAGTCAGAGATGACACAGTGGATCACACAGTGACAAGGAGACCTATCCATGGTCACTTAAAAGTGTCAGCTGAGCAGCAACTGGACAAAGCAATGCTTTGAAATGTAAGTTCCTGATCTAACTACTACTAACTAACTAACTAACTAATATGATTATTAAACAAATTATATCTACATGAATAGTATTTCCATATTTGTAAAAATTCACTCTTTTCAAAACTATAGTTTGCTTTTCTAGTTATTATTATATACCTTGATTATTTTCTCTACATAGCCATTTTCTCTCTCCCTCTCCTGTCCTTATCAACCATACTCTCTCTGTAAGTCATTTTTTTCCGATTTATGTTGTATTCTTTTACTTTGTGACCTAATCAATAAAACTATAGGAAAACAATCTTAAAGAAGTGATGTTTTATATTTTGATGTTATAAAAATTTTAGATGAGTATACATGCACCCTATGTCATCAATAAGAAATATACTAAGTTTTTGATTCTAAATTGTTCTTTTTTATATACCTATATTACATTTCCACATCTAGAACCATGGCCTATTTTCAATAAAATGTAGATTTGGAGATGTTTCATTTTGCTCTAGTAGCTGTTTGTGCTGATTTAGTGGAGAATACTCATTGTGCTTAGATAAAATGTTTTCTGACAGAAAAAATAATATTGTTTGGTATAAAATGCTTTGTATCAAGGTAAAAATAGCCAATTTCAGTCTTTCTTCAGAGGAAAAAAATCATAGCATTTATATAATAACAATGTGTGAACTAGAAGGTTGGCTTACTATGCTGTATTTCTGGGAGACTTTCTAAAGTCAGAGTTTGCAATCACATAGAACAAGTTAAGTCCTTCATCTTCTCTAGGTAGATAAATTGAGTGTTATGTACTATGCTATGCAGGGAATTTGAAGTAAACCTTTTTAAAACTAAAACTCTTGTTTTCGGGGAATGGAAAAAGAGTTATATCATTTTGAACAACAACCTGGATTTACATTGTAACCAATTACTTTTTATTATTTGTTAATTATCACTAGGCTCTTAAATAATATAGTGATTGTTCAGATATATGGATGGATGGATGTATAGTATGTTTTAACTATTCATGTATCATGCATATCATCACTAGTTGTTCATTCTATAGAATTTTACAGCTTTATTCAATGACATTATTTTACTTTCTAATGTTGCTGTTTGGTCCCCACAACAGTGTTTGAACTTGGTCTTAATACTGCCTTCTTTGTGCCAGGCAATGAGTGATATGTGAAAAACAGAAATAGAAGATATCCCTATCTATTCCACTTGGACCTAATAAACAGGGCCACTTAACAGAGATCAGTGGCACTCAGCATGTTCTTGCAACCTTTGGAGAGGAAAGAGTGCGGGATTACATCTTTCGTGGGTGTATATTCACTGTAGCTACTCTGTTCCTCACAAATGATACTTGTTAATGATAGTAATCACTTCTATAGTTGTATAGACAAAAGCAATAGTAGTTTTAGTATTAGACAAAAATCATTTTAGATATTGTGAAATCATTACCAATATTATGAAATTAATTAAATACTAAATTTAAATACTAAAGATAATAAAAAAGATATAGAATATAGTACATATTTTATATTTACATTTATATTTTTGAAAAGAAGTTTTGTCACTTCTATATCTCTAACACCTATCCCCTTTTTTTTTTATATTTTTGAGACTATGTCCCGATCTTTAACACAGGCATTATTTGAACTATATACTCTGAACATAAACATAAATTATATTATTTAAATATCCCTTTGATAAATTCAGCATAAGGTATAGGTTTTCTAAGTGTTATTCCCAGGTTTTGCCTTGCTAAAATATAAATAATGGATCCTTGTTACTCTTTATAAGATTGATATGAAGCATCTTAAAATATACCAATATAGCTTTATTTTCAACTGTTTTCATTTTATTAGGCTATTCATAAATCAACATATTCATCAGAGCATTCTCAATTTTTATCAAGTCACAGTAAAAATTATTATCTCTCTTGTATTTCAGTTTAATAGAAAATAAAACACACTGACAAGAATCATTTGCTTGTTATGATTATCAATTTTCCCATGTTCAACCTCACTAGTATTGCTCAATTTGGAATAAAAAATGTTAAATCAAGATGTGACCTAAAGGTTATTTTTTATTTACTGAGTTTTTAAAGCTACAGGGTCCAAGTATTTTTACCAATATGGTAATGGATGTGAGATCATACACCAAACATGGACATTCTCCCAGTAGCTATTTTCCCATATAAAAATGACTCTTTCTCCCGGAGCAGATATGAATTGTCAACACCAGAACAAGAAAAGTTGCAGAAGACAAGGTTTAATTATGCTTGCAGTTTCTGAGTGTTTGAGTTCATGACAGAGGGGTGGAAGCTTGGAGACAGGTAGGTGAGACATCAGCTAACAACTTTGCATTTCACAAGCAGCAGGCAAAGAACGCACTGATAATTCTGAAACTCTGAAGTTCATCTCCAGGGACACAACTTCCCCATCAGGGTCTCACCTCCTAATTCTTCCAAAAGACATCTATCAACTGGGGAATAACTATTCTAAAAATATATGGCAATAGGAAGCCATACCTATTCAAAGGACCACATTCTACACCCATAACCCCAAAGACTTGTGGCCACATCATAATGAAAAAGAAATTTAGTCCAATTTGAAAAATCATCAGTCTGTTTCAGCCTTGTTTTAAAAGTTCAAACTTCTAAATGCGTTGTGAAATTCAGAACTGTCTCTTAATAATAATACCCTACAAATTCAAAAGACAACTTGCAAACATATGTGCACAGAGTGTATATTACTTTCCCAAACAGGAGCAATTGGGGAATGGTAAAGACCATTCCACTAATTAACACTATGATAGGAGATAGAAGTATTCCTGAATGAAGAAAAAAGTGAAAGATAGTTATTTGCAACAATATGCAATGTCCTTCGGTTAAAAACCAAGCCAATGGTTTTCAAAGCTGCTACTCCTACTCATGAAAGCTGCTCCTAATTTTGAGTCCAAAACTAACTTATATAGGGCATGGAAAAGTACAGTCTTGTGACGGGGTTTCTTTTCTTATGCTTGTTTTTGTTTCAACCAACAAAAGTTTAATTTGACAATAATTAATTCTGAAATACTTTTTAATTACTTACCAACTGTTCCCATACCTTCTGCACTTAGCCATTAGAGAATGCTTCATTCTATCTGAGTGTTTAAAAAGATTATTGTTTGGAGTTGTTTGAAATCTAATATCATGTATGACCTAGAAAATGGTTGTTGTTCTTTTCCTAGAAAGATTGGAGAGATAATCAAACCCACAAACTCAACAATACCTTGTTCAGTGATTTGTAACTTAAAAACAAGAGTGATTATTACTGGAAAAGCCTTCAGATGATGCCCAAGTTGTTCCTCATTCTTCTCAGCATAGGTAACCTATGCCAAAGCATTGTGTGTGTATGTGTATGTGTGTGTGCGTGTGTGTGTGTGTGTGTGCGCATGCACGTGTGTGCATAAACACTGCACACACATTTATAGATAGATAGATAGATAGATAGATAGATAGATAGATAGATATAGATATAGCCAGAGCCAGAGCCAGAGTCATAGATACAGACATAGACATAGACATAGACATAGACATAGACATAGACATAGACATAGACATAGACATAGACATAGACATAGACATAGACATAGACATAGACATAGATATAGATATAGATATAAAATCAGAGGGGATCCTACTTGCATTTCAATTCTCCACTGTGTATTAATAGGCTATGAAAAAATATAGTATTTATTTCTACCTCTTTAGAGTTATAACACGTTTATAACATTTATCATTTTGATTGCATTTTTTTCTTTCTCCAGCCTTATGCTAAGTCTCATGTATGGATTGGTTGTACACATGCTTTACTTTCTGTGCATTTGTTTCTACATTTCAATACAATTATTTTCATTTATGTTTGAGGTCGATATATTTTTCAATTAAACTGTACAGTTTGTCACAGAGTTGGTCACGTATAATCGTCATTTCAATACGAGAAGTAGACATAAATTTGAGTACAGTTTAATATCATTTAAATAAAAATTATTGAGACTAGTGTAAAACAGCGTTATAAATGCTTTACTGTGATCAAAAGTGAAACAAAAATAAAAAGAATATAGTAAACAGTGTTCTTTATTTTTTTTTTCTTTTATTAGATATTTTCTTTATTTATATTTCAAATGTTATCCCTTTTCCTGGTTTCCACTCCAGAAATCCCTTATCCTATCCCCTTCCCCCTGCTTCTATGAAGATGCTCCCCCCATACACCCACCCACCCACTCCTGCCTCCCCATTCTGTCATTCCCCTACTCTGGGGCATCAAGCCTGCACAGGACCAAGTGCCTCTCCTCCCATTGATGCCCCACAAGACCATCCTCTGCTACATATGCAGCTGGAGCTTTATGTGTACTTTTTGGTTGGTGGTTTAGTCATTGAGAGCTCTATGGAATCTGATTGGTTGATATTGTTGTTCTTCCTATGGGGTTTGCAAACCCCTCCAGCTCTTTCAGTCCATGGTATGTACTCACTGATCAGTGGATATTAGCCTAAAAGCTCAGAATACCCAAGATACAATTCACAGACCACATGAAGCTCAAGAAGAAGGAAGACAAAAGTATGGATGGTTCAGTCCTTTGGAGAAAGGTCTGAAGGAGCGGAGAATTGGCAGCCCCATGGAGGGAGCAAGAGCGTCAATGGGCCTGACCCTCCCCCTGGTCGTCCTGGAGTTCAGACCACTAACCAAAGAATACACATCTATTGACCCATGGTTTGGACTACATATGAGGCAGAAGAATCACCTCGATGGCCATCAGGGAGAAAGGAGAGGACTGTGGGCCTGAGGGTGCTAGAGGCCCCAGTAAAGGGGAATGTCAAGGTGGGAATATGGGAATGGGTGGGCGGGTAGGTGGGAGGAGGAATTCCCTCACAGAGGCGGGGAGGGAGAAGGAGGGGATACGGGGTTTCCAAAGAGGAGACCCAGAAAAGGGGAAACATCAGAAATGTAAATAAAGTATCAAAAAAAAAATTAAAAAAAAAAAAAAGAATAAAAAAAAAAAAGGGGGGGGGGACAAAATACTTACAGGAGGAAATATGGAGACAGTGTGGAGCAGACTTAAGAAAAGGCCATCCAGAGACTGCCCCACCTGGGGATCCATCCCATATACCATCTCCAAAGCCAGACACTATTGTGGATGCCAATAAGTGCTTATTGACAGGAGCCTGATATTGCTGTCTCCTGAGAGGCTCTGCCAGATCCTGACAAATAAAGTAAACAATGTTCTTATACTTACATATTTATAAAAAGATGATACTTGTAGCTATTTGGAGGCAAAAGGTATGTTCTAGCCGCTCTTCCTTTTCTCATTTTCTGAGTTTGAATTTCAATAAATGAAATGTAAATATGAAGACACATTCTTAAATGGAATAGTCACACCCACATCAAGATAACAACTTTAATGTTCTCAAGTGCATAACTCTAAAGTCCTGGCTTAAATAGTTTGGGGGATATTTTTATCACTAACACTGGCAGAATCGATCACTTTCTATGGGACTAATTAAATTGCAAATTGTGTCCATGACAATTCTGGAATTTGTTTATGAATGTCAGATAACATTTTATCTGTCATAATTTTTAGATCTTTATTATGGGTAGTCAATAACAATATTAAAAATAAGATTACTTATCCATGCAAAGTGTGGCTTTAAGCAATTGGGAGCCACATGAGGTTTCAAAACACTGATACATATTACCACATTACAAAAGACATAATAGATGGATCTTCTTGAAAACCATGAACAAGATGATAATGCCATTGACTTGTTCTTGGATCTCCATTTCTTCAAGTTCAATCATATTAGTTTGAGATGAATGTCTTCACTTCTTTGGTTTACAGCTTTATGTTTAGAAAATACAGGTTTCCTTGATGCTAAAGAAAGGTTCTGAATAAAATTCTTATCTGCTCCTTGTGATTCAAAGATGACAAAGCTTCATAGACGTCAATCGTGGAAAGCATTGCAGACTGCCCACTTTCATGGTTTGGGATTTTAATGTGACATTCAGCATGTTCAAAACAAAACAAAATCACAAAAAATTAAAAAACCTCTACTGTATCGTTATTTTTCTTTCAAAAGTTGAAATAAAAGCCATCTTATACTTCTATAACAATATCATAAGAAAATTAGATTTTGTTTTTGTTTTGAATTTGACTTTTTAGTACAATAATTGTAATTTCCAGTGTCAATTAAGTATTTATTAGTTTTATATTATATACATCTTTACAAATATATATCTAATTATCATTTTAAGTAGCATATTTGTTTATTAAGAACTGATCTATAGTCAGAAATCACTTTCTCACTTTTTCCATATTTTTTAAAATTCATAACAATGTGTCACTTACAAATAAGATTAAAAGTCATATTGATTCCAGTGACAGTTCTTCAGAAGAAAGTAATATTTATTTATTTACTTATTATTGAACTTAGAGTTAGGGCTTTTCTATTTTGATTTTCTATGGAGCTTTTTGACATATTGCTTGTGCTGATATATTCACTAGCTTTAGGCATAATGGTCAACTAATAGTGGTTTTATACTTTATTAAAGATACAGTGGGACAGACTGCATGAATTCTTTTTCTTGCCCAGAAACCAAGGTCTGTTGCTAAAAACAGAAAGGTAAGAATGAGAATCTGTTGGAGTGATTTATGTCTTGGAAACCTAAATGGTAGTTCTTTAATATATTTCACTAGGCAGGCTTCCATCAGGACTTACAAGTGCTGATACCTTAATAGTGTTTTCTTTGAATGGACTTACTAAAATAAAAGAAAGATTTTTATTATATTATTAATCTGTGCAGAAACACTTTAAATAAAATAAATGAAGCTGAAAGTCAATGTTTACAGTGTCTAGAAAAGTAAATATTAGTTCTATGGGTTAATAGAGATGTACTCTTAAGATCAAATACTAAAATTTAAAGAGAAATTAAAGCTTTAAAAACAATAGTTAAATAATCATCTGATTTGGTTATATATTATAATTAAGGCTGCTGATGTTAGTGTTTATTTCATTTTACAAATTCAGTGGAATTATATAAGAGCATTGCCTCTTCAGATCAGAGCAGCTTTTATCACTCCATACGATTACTCTACTAGAAGCTAGAGCATTTGGTAACCTGTTCAACATAAAAAGAATGATGGTTAATTTTTCAATAATACATTCATCTTATAAAGATATATTTTGATCATATTAATTAATTCAAAAATATTTACCAAATCATAAGGTTATCCCAATTATATTTTTCCTTGCACATTTGACAAAGGAAAGTTGTTAAAAGTGTTAATATTCAGAATTTATAGAAATGACTTAGGTTTCCAAAAGGACATAATTGCATTTAAAGTGCAGTATCCAAGGTATTTGTATGTTTGTGTATTTTACACATTATCATTATGATACCTACTCTAGCAAACATATCGTTTTGTTCTGAATTTGAATCACAAATACATCAGGCAAACTTTTTTCAGTGTTCTTATTAATAAAGAGGAACATAAAGGATACCAAAGAGCATATTTTACTGAAGAATAGTTCTGTGTCCAAGACTAAGAAATTTGTACATTATTCACCAATGGAAGCAAGCAATAGCAAATTCTCAAAAAATCCCTTCATAATAATGAATTTCTTCAAAGAAATGCTGCTGAGTCTTGATTTACTAATATTGTCCTGAGAATAATACAAAGGGATTTAGTGTACAAAAATAAAGATTAGAAAATCAAACAAGATTGTGCTCACAATGTCATAAAGTCATTCAGATAGCATTTTTGTGAAAGTGCTCCAAGTCACTAAGCATGTAAAAATACTTTATTGACATTAGGAAATGTGAACAAATTGTAAATAGAAAATCATTTCTTGTTTTTAGCAATAATATTCTACAATGCAGTTGCTGATGATGCTGAATTAACAACTTACTGAAAAATTGTTTCTAGATGAAATAGGTGGTTCTGTGTTAACGACTTGTCAATTTAACTTCAAGGCAATCAGCAGTGTTACTAAACAAAGCTATCTGCACACATGCTTCCCTCAGAATATACCCAGTGGAATAGTTCAGAAGGATAAAATGGTTGGTCATAGTAGGAGTACTTCAGAGAAGCAAAGCAGTGTGAAAACTCTGGCACACTCACATGTTGCCAAAATTTTGGTTTAGGGTATACATTGAAAGACAAAAGCAGATATCACTTACTTCAGATTTGACTGGGACTTTTCCACCAGAAGGCTTTCTGTAAGCTAAATAAAATATCTTCAAATTTGGCTGAAAATGTCATAAATGTTGATCTAAAGACTACAAAACAAATTTAGTAAACAATAATTCACAAATATGGAATCAACAGCAAATGACAGTAGAGTATGTATAGGAAAAATCATCCCTTGTATACATGAGCATGCTTCCTCATTTATTATATTTAATGTATTCACAAGGGGAACTTATTCTTTTATTTCTTCAAACACTGTCTCTAACCATACTACTTGTTGGCTTTAAACTTGGCATTCTTCTGCCTTACTCTCATATGCTGTTGGTCTAAAAACGTGTATCAACATGTCTAGATTTTAGTGTGGCGATGTGATTGTGTGAATTTACTCTTATGTGCGTGTATGTGTGTTTTTGTGTGTGATATGACATAAAATGTAGGCTCATTTATTTCAGATTATTTTTATTTTATTTTAAACCAATAAAATATTTTTATTGTAAATAATCTAAAATATTCAAAAAAGCATATAAAGAAGTAATTATTATATCATAATAGCTGAACTCAACACATAAAGAATATTTCCGAGAGGTGTATGAATGCTATCATGGCTTCTTTCTGAGTGTGGGTGGATGGTCACAAGTGTGGTACTCTCTGTTAATAGCTGGGTGGGCTTGCTTGGGGCTGAAAAGAATGTCTGAGCCCTATTGGAGGAACTCTTTAGACCCTTGGCTGGCCTGTCTTTCTATGGTGACCTCACAGTCTCCTTAAGGAGCTGGAGCAGGAGGGTGTGCTCTGCAACCTCGGAACTCTGCTGCCCGGTGACTTGGGTGCTTCACTTCTTGTCCATAGTCTTGTAGGAACAGGAGCCTTCATCAGAACATCCTTTGTAAGATGCTAGAAGAACTGAAGAGACATGGGAAGCTCTGCAGTGTATGCCCAATGGTTGTTTTGTTTTGTTTCATTTCGTTTCGTTTTTTTGTTTTGTTTTGTTTTGTTTTGTTTTGTTTTGTTTTTAATGTGTATTTGTGTTGTGCTTGCAAAGGGCAGACGAAGTCGTCGGATCCCCTTGAGTTGCAGTTGCTGGTGGTTGTGAGCTGCCCACTGTGGGTGCTGGGAACTTGGGTACTCTACAAGAGCAATATGAGTTCTTAACCACTGAAGCATTTCTCCAGCTCTTTTTCCTCAATCTTTATTCATTTTCCTGATACTTTGTAAGCCAAGTGTTGTGTACCTTATTAATTGCATGGTTTTCTGCAATTAATTTTTAGCAAGGAAGCTAGACAGTCTGTTAAGACCCTCAGAAGGGCAATAATAAGGTTTACCTTATGCTAGTTGAAATTAACCTCTCATCCTTTTTTATTAATGAAATTTGGAGTCACCTTCACTAACTGGGGATTTATTGGGTCAGTCAGTGCACAGACCTGATTTTGAGCTTTCGAATTAGGATTGATTCTTACATTGTAAGTTGTTCAGAGAAATGAGAAAGAATTTCATGACATGTGAAAATTGATTAAGTTTAATTGTCAAAAAAAAAAAGGAATATTTCCACTATATAAATCATTCATTTATTTCAATTTTAAAAATTTGGAGATATTATCTAGTATTATCTAATAATAATAAATAACAATAAGTGGCATAATTTATTTTTAAAATCACTATTTTGTATAATTATTCAAATATCTTTATAAAAGTACATTATTCTTTAATAAAACTTATTAATTCTTTTTTCCTACAATGTGTTTGATTACACTATATTACACTATTTTCCCTCTCTCAGTTACTTTCTGGTCCTCCCAGTCTTCCTATGTACCCAAATTTCTGTTCATTATTTCTTCCCTCCATCTCTTTTTTTCTTTCTCTTCCCTCAAAAACAAACACAAAACAACCCAAAACTGAAAATCAAAAACAGTACATATATATAGTTTCTTGTTTATGTGTGGGAATTCTTGTCCACTTCCAATTCTTAGTGCAGATATGTTGTCTACTTTGAATCCGTGCAGATGTTATGTAGGTTTGTTTTGCTTTTTACACACACTCATATGTTTTGATTTTACATATACATATACCATATATCTGTGTAAATTCTGGTCATTATAACTTGATATATACTTTAAAGTATTGTAAATATTCTCAATATACAATACAAACACACAAGCATTTATTCACACACATTCACACACAATTGTGACAAGCTTATTTCTAAAGATTACCTGGGACGAGTGCAGGAAAACAAGTGTATTTAGACAAAATTTTTTGCATCATTTACTTAAGATAGAATGTTGACCTTTTCAGAAAATCTCAGTACTTAGAAATCAAGACTTACCTTGCATTGTATGAGAGCAACTCATAAACACAGTCTTCATTAATTGAAATCAGTACATTATAATAGTATTTAAATGTTTCTTTTATTTTTTGAGAATATATTAAAACTACAGTATTTTATTTTTGCCTTTTCTTCCTTAAAACCCATTTGTCTGTTTTATGTTGGATGAACCACTGCTCTTCTGGAATATTTTTATAAAATAGGACCACCCTTCAGGAGAATACTGATTCTCACTTTATAGCTTCTTGCTCATGTGTGGAAATTCTTGTTCACTTCCAATTCTCAGTGCAGAGATGCTGTCTACCTTGACTTGGCACAGATGTGATATAGGTTTCCACAGTCTCTGTTAATTCAAATATATCAGTGCTGTCTTCTTGGAAAAATTCTGTTTTTTTGGAGTTATCCTTAACCTTTAGATCTTAACATTTTTCTACATCCTCTCCCATGTAGATTTTTGAGCCTTGAGGTTAGGGGTATAATAGAACATTTTGTTTACAGCTGAGTATGCCAAAGTCTCTCACGCTACACATTGTTATTCTCTGTCTCATTCAGTCCTCACCTGTAGTCTGGCTTGTTCTCTCTGCAACCTGTATCTGTAAAACTGTCTTGGACTGAACTGCATGACCTCACAAACGGACTCAACTCCACTGCCCTGTATTCACTTCACTAGACCCCCAACTGACTGATGCTCCTTGCACTGCTCTTAAATAGCTTCTCTTTCTTATGCTGTTCTCAAGAGAGGTAGGCATATCAGATCTCTGATTCACTATGTCAATTCTTTCTCTGATTCAACAATTTGTTTGCCCCCATTTTTATGTCACTTTCAAACATGTCTGCTTTCTTCTATAAACTAATTTTACTTTAAAGCTATGTACAAAGGGCGTGTATGTATTCTAGCCAGAAGAATTAAAGATGTGTGACCTATCTGCATTCCATTGGGATTATGCAGACCTGGGTTTTTGGATGTGATCCTTTCCTAGATTAGTCATGATATGATACTGGATTAAATTTCCTTTATAATCAACAATAATTTATTCTACCTTAATTATCTTATTTAATTCAGTGACTGAATATATAGTGTTGTGGATGGCTCTCTGTTGCCTGTATTTTTATATTAGTTCCACTCTTCCAGGAAGGACTGTCTGGAATGAGGAATGAGTCACTAATCAGGACTTGTTGTGAACCTCCCTGAATGAATAAATGGAACAACCACTGGGTGAGTAGGTGGGACTTCCGGGTTGGATGGAGAAAGAGAAAAAAGAAAAGAGAGTTAAGGGCTTTGGGAATGGGGATAGCATAAGGGCAAGATGTAGCTGCTAGAGTTTCCTGATATCAGTATCATGGAGGATCTGCCAGGATTTGCCACCAGAGGAATCAGATTTAATAAAGCTTGCAAGATTACATTTTCATTGTTCTGCCCAGAGATTGAGTTACCATTGTTTCCAAGCTAAGTTTGTGTGGTGTTTTTCTTCTTGCGTCAACTTGACTGGGTTCCCAAGAAAAAGATATGTCAGCAAAGCGTGGTTTTGCCTGATGTGTGTCACAAAGGCCATGGTGACTTTGAAGCATGGGGCTGGCATGATAGTGACCCACCAGTGGGTGGAGAGATTTTAGAGTGCTGAGTCAGTCCCCAGGAGGTTAAAAAAAAAAACACAAAGGCCACCAGGGCAAGAGTTGCCTGCAGTAGAGTGGGAAGCCTCCCAATTTTTTGTATTTTTTGATACTTCCCACAACAATATAGGATATTTTAAAATTTATAGATACTTTATTATCAGTGTTTTAGTAAGTAGTTGGTTGTTGGTGCAAACAGAAAAACACTGGCTATAGTTGGATCCCCAACATCCAAATAAAAGCCAAACTACACTTTTCATACCAGTGCTTGAGTAGGAGAAGACAAGAATATCTCTGTGGTATGCTGGCTGTGTAGTCCAGACAATCAGTAGTCATCAGATTGTTGGAGAGATGTTGTTAAAACAAATATGGTGGAGAGCAACCAAGTAAGACACCTAACTACTTAACGTTGACATTTGGAGCCCCTAAAATTCATACACACACACACAAACACACACACACACACACACACAGAGAGAGAGAGAGAGAGAGAGAGAGAGAGAGAGAGAGAGAGAGAGAGAATTATAATTCCATTTCTATTCCTTAGAGCTTTACCTTTTTAAAAATAACTGTTTGCTTTTCCATGCCTAACTTAAGAGGTATGACTTGTTAACCATTCTTTAGTGCAAGGCCTATAATAGTTGGTTAATACAAAATGACCTCAAGGATATTTTGTAGAAATTTTACTTCAATGTGCTGTTTTTCTTGGTCTCATTCTTATTAGTCTTTCAATTGGTTATTTTGATTTCTCTTTTTATGTGTTTTAGGTTTATCTGTTTGGTATGTTTCAATTTTGCTTGCTCATTTTTTTTTATTTATTGTAAAGAGAGGGAGAATGGGTAATGTTAGAGACATACATAGGTGGGGAAGGTGTGGAAAGAATTGGGTGGGGAACATTTGATCAAACCATATTACAAAAAGAATTTGTATTTCAATTGATCAAAGTATATCATAAGAAATTACTTGTATTTTAATCTTAAAAAATCATAAAAATAAACAAACAAAAACCAAAATCAAGGACCTACAAGGTAGGAATAGGAATGGGAGTAAAACTGTAAAGAAAGCTTGTGTAAGTAAATAATTGTTCATGCCAGCATGCTATAGGTAATCTATGTCTATTATATGGAAAAATATAAAAATCATTAAAATTGCTTTTTGGAGAATTTTTGTAGTTATTTAATAAACAAAAGGGAATGAAAAATAATAGGATAAATGATTGGAAGTTTACTACTTGTGACTATAGTGACTTTCAAAAATATTCATCAAATTTTAACATAGAATTTACTTACAACTTTTAACTGGTGTAAAAACAATTAATGGAATGTTTTCAGAAACCACTTGGTAATTGTTTTTGTTTTTTAAATGAAGTCTCAGGTTCTTATATTAATATTTCAAAATATGCAGTGCACAAAAAATTACTACTGTTCACAATTAGAAAATGTTACACCACTTTAGATTTAGGATTTTTATTTATGTGCCTTTTGTGACCAAAAATATTGATTTAATTATTCCCTATCCTTCACAAGAGGCTGTTTGATAGCCAGTTTGATGACATGTCTAGTGTACTGGCTAGTTTTGTGTTTCAACTTGACACAAACTGAAATTATCACAGAGAAAGGAGGTTCAGTTGAGAAAATGCCTCCATGAGTTCCAGCGGTGGTAAGGCATTTTCTCAAATAGTGATCAAGGGGGGAGGGCACCTTGTGGGTGGTACCATCTGTGGGCTGGTAGTCTTGTGTTCTATAAGAAAGCAGGCTGAGCAAACCAGGAGAAGCAAGCAAGCCAGTAAGAAACATCCCTCTATGGCTTCTGCATCATCTCCTGCTTCATGACCTGCTTGAGTTCCAGTCTTGACTTCCTTTAGGTATAACCAGCAATGTGGAAGAGAAAGCTTAATAAACCCTTTCCTCCCCAACTTGTTTCTTGGTCATGATGTTTGTGTAGGAATAGAAACTCTGACTAAGACAACTAGTAACAACATTAACTGAAGATTGTTGTTTGGAAATGAAGCTCACTTTTCACAAACTATACATTTACTATGGTGAGCAGATGTAAATATTTATATACTAGTCATGATTATTCAATTATTTTCTACAGTTAAAAGATGTCATTTGATAATTCAATATATTTTCATGTGATTTGTCTGTCAAAGGAGTACATTACCAAAACTGAACTTAGGTAATCTTTTACTTTACTTTATGTAAACCATGATGTATTAATAGCTGCTTTGTCATGACTTACTTTATTCTGCTGGCATGTCATATTTTTAGTATATTTGTGTTTTGACTTATATCATTTTATAATTTTATTTGTTTGAGAATTTATGATCTTCACTGAATCTTTCCATTCATCTTGTCCTCTTTAAACTCTCCTGAGGTACCCTCCCTCAAATTCATTTTCTCCTCTTGAATTATTATATAACACATAAGCACATAGATATGTATAAGCTTTCAAGCATTTTGATGTGTGAATATAGAGCAATTTACTATTGTTTGAGGTTGTTTGTTATATAGTACTTTACTGTATTGATGCAGTTTTACAAAATACACCTAAACGGTGTTTGAAGTTTCTTAAGTACTGCTTACGCTTATTTCCTACATCATTTATTCTAACCATATAAATAATGGATTTGTGTATTGAATTGCATCTTAATGTGAATAATTTTAAAACTGTGTTCATTTTTTCTAATGCAACACATTATTCGAATTTTCCACATGTTAGCAATTTCTAATTATTTACTGATTCTTAAACTCTATAATAAATCAAATCTTAAAAGCACACACTGAAGTATTAACCGAAAACAGAATACAAATTGATTACTTGGATAATATTTCTAAAATATGACTTCCTAAGTGCCTGCTAATAAAACATACAATACTGGGCTGAAAAAAAAATCAAAGTTACATAATATGCTGATCTCCACAAGTTAGCTATGTCTAGGTGGCCTTTTTGCTTTATTTACATCAATGTGACACTAGATAGAATGATCTGGGATCAGAAATATCACATGAAAAATTGTGTCTATCATCTTTCATATTAACTGTTGTAGTTTGTTGTACAGTTTCTTGTTTAACAGTCATTAAGAGGAGTCTCATCATCTTATACATTCATATTATAAATATGATTAAAATAAATTAAATCACTTTGTAAGAACATTATGCAATTGGAAATTATTTCTGACAAATCAACTCTTACAGTTTTATAGGCTATTCATTTTTTCTCTTTGAAATGACAAAGGAAAGTTGACTTCAGTCAAAATAGCATATATAACCTAACCTCATAAATCACACATTTAATATTACTTGTTTTCAGTAGGCTTTGAAAACCTTACTACTGTCACACTCAACTAGAAATAAGTTGACAACTCCTGACTAAATCCAAAGAAAATAAATACTAGTCTTCTAAAATATACAGGACTCACCTCCCTAATGTGAACATAAAATAAAAATACCCCAAATTTTCTCCCTTGAAGATATGTTAGCTTCACTCTGAGCAAAGAGAAACATTCCTTTACATTTCCCAAGGCCATTAGACTGAGATTCATCAAATACCTATAACATTTGCTGAAGTTACCCCTTAAATATTTCTATTTAACAAGTATGAAGTATCCTTCCTTATCTTTTTTGATAACTTTTGGTTGAAAGTTGATTTTAGTCGATATTAGAATGGCTACTTCAGCTTGTTTCTTGGGACCATTTGCTTGGAAAATTGTTTTCTAACCTTTTACTCTGAGGTAGTGTCTGTCTTTGTCACTGAGGTGTGTTTCCTGCATGTAGCAAAATGCTGGGTCCTGTTTAAGTATCCATTCTGTTAGTATATGGATTTTTGTTGGGGAATTGAGTCCACTGATATTAAGAGATATCAAGGAAAAGAGATTGTTTTTTCCTGTTATTTTTGTTTTTAGAGGTGGTATTATGTTTGTGAGGTTATCTTCTTTTAGGGTTGTTAAAAGATTATTTCTTGCTTTTTCTGGGGTGTAGTTTCTCTCCTTGTATTGGTGTTTTCCATCTATTATCCTTTTTAGGGCTGGATTTGTGGAAAGATATGGTGTAAATTTGGTTTTGTCATGGAATATCTTGTTTTCTCCATCTATAGTAATTGAGAGTTTTGCTGAGTATAGTAGCCTGGGCTGGCATTTGTGTTCTCTTAAGGTCTGTATAACATTTGCCCAGGATCTTCTAGCTTTCATAGTCTCTGGTGAGAAGTCTGCTGTAATTCTTATAGGTCTGCCTTTATATGTTACTTGACATTTTTCCCTTACTGCTTTTAATATTCTTTCCTTATTTAGTGCATTAGAAATGGCTACAAGTAATTCATAATTAATTCTGTATTTAATTTTGACATGTTTCTCATAATTCACCATTGTATATAATACTATAATAGATATCCCACAGTACATACATATATTTGTTAACATAAATTCCTAGAAATTAGTTTACTAGATAAAATTTTATGCACAATTTATAATTTGGTACTTGTTGGTAAACTATTCATTAGAAGTACTGTATTGATTTGTACTGTAATATGAAACATTTCTCTAAAATTCTCTAACAATTAAATTTTATTATTTAAAAAAAAAAAGAGAGAAATCTCACATTCCCTGGACATGGTGTTACCACTGAGAAGGTTGTCTTGTTGTTATAAAACCAAACTAAACCAATCAACCATACAGCACCATGATCACCACCAACAACAATAAACTGTCTGAGCAAGTCATGTGAAGCAAGACCACAATCAGCATTGTTTCAATAGTTCTACATCCGTTTCTGTCTCTATGTTTCTACATAAAGTTTCTTTATGGTATTCCCTGAAAGAACAGTGTCACAGGATATAAGACCAAATGAAACCTTTTTCAATATGGTGATTTTGGTCACTGTGTTTACCTCAGCAATATAAAGCAAATCTATGACACAGGCATTTCAATGAAAGAATGTTCTCAACACACTGCATGCATCTACTTCATCAACATGAAAACTCCTTACACATAATACTTATTTGATTCTTGTCATTGCTACTGAACTTAAATGACAGCTTATTCAGTTATTCTTCAAATTCACAAGTATGAAGTATGGAACTCAGTCATTTTTCAATATTTGTCCATAGTTCCTAGACTGACAACTAGCACAATAGAGTCATCATGGATAAGTAGAGTGCATTGAATGGACTTTGAAGAGAAAAAAAAAAAAAAAAGAGACAATCAAAATTAAAAAGCCAGAAGAAAGTTAGAACATATCTTCTGAAATGAGCAACTAATCAAAGAAAAATTCCTTATTTTATAAATGATATATGTCCCAAGAATTTAGACTATGTAAGTTTAATTAAAAATTAAACATATTACAATTTCTTAGTACTAGATTTTTTATAGAATTGGATACCAAGAGAACCAAAGAATTTGTTAATTTGTTTCTTATCAAATGATTATGTGAAATTAGGATATTTGCTCTTCTAAGAATGTAGGAAAGAAAAGAAGCCCAGGGCACACAAAGTACCAAACAGAAATTTTTATACCAGTCTTTTAGACAATCCTAAAATTCGAAGTTAACACAAGTAGGAAGGAAAGAGAGTACTTCCAATATATTTTAAAAGAATATATTAATGTACATGGAAGTTTGAAATTGAAGATAAAGAAATAATGATAGACATGTTTGTTGTTGAATTCAGGATGCCATTTATAATTACAAACAGTAAATAGTAAAATATTATGACAAAGAGTTTAGAAAGAGCAATGAGAATGGAGTAAATGATATAATTATACTACAATCTAAAAAAATTCTGTCTTAGCTAGGGATTCACTTGCTGTAACAAAAGACCATGATTGAAAAAGCAAGTTGAGTTACCACACTCAGGATGATATTTTCTATTTTCGTTCATTTGCCTACAAAACACAGGATGTTCTCATTCTTAATAGCTGAGCAGTATTACATTGTGTAAAAGACCCACATTTTCTGTATCCATTAGTCTGTTGTGGAACATCTGGGTTGTTTACAGTTTCTGGCTATCACAAAAAAAGCCCGCTAAGAACTTAGTGGGACATTTGCCCCTGTGGCATGATGGGGGAACTTTTGGGTTTATCTTTGGATAACTATAACAAAACAAGTGAAAGATCTGTATAACAATAATTTCAAGTTCCTCCAGAAAGAAATCGAAGAAGATCTCAGAAAATGGAGAGATCTCACATGCTCATGGATTGGCAGAATTAACATAGTAAAAATACCAAAGGCTATCTACAGATTCTGTGCAATTATCATCAAAATCTCAACACAATTCTTCAAAGACATGGAAAGAGCAATTCTCAATTTCATCTCGAAAGGTAAAAAACAAAACAAAACAGAATATTGGGAACAATTCTTAACAATAAAAGAACTGCTGAGGAAATCACCATCCCTGACCTCAAGCTATACTATAGAGCAATAGTGTTAAAAACTTCATGGTATTGGCACAGAGACAGACATGTTGATAAATGGAATAGAATTGAAGATATATATATATATATACACACATACACACACACACATACATATACACACAGAATACCCAAGATACAGTCTACAGAACTTAAAGGGTAAAACAAGCCAAAGGGCCCAAGTGAGGATGCCTCAGTCCCACTTGGGAAGGAGAAGTAAGCAATCACAAGTGGGGAGGGAGGGAAGGAGAGACCTGGCAGAGAAAGTGGATGGGGTGGGGGAGGAAAAGGGGAACATGATCTGTTGAGTGGGGAAAAGGACTGAAGTCCTGAGGGCCAGCAGAGAGAATGGAAACAGGCAACCTCAGGAGGTAGGAGGTTGGGGGAACCTTACAGAATATACCAGAGACCTGGGAAGTCAGATACTCTTAGATCTCAAAGGGAGGGACCTTAGATGAAACACCCTACAGTGGGGTGTGGGAGCTTGTAGAGCCCACTTCCAGCACAAAGACAGGGTATAACGTGAGGGATGAGTTTGCCATTCCACAGTCAAAACTGTGACCCATAATCGTTCCTGTCTGAAAGAACTGCAGGGACAAAAATGGAGAAGACCCTAAAGAAAATGAGGTCCAGTGACAGGCCCAAAGTAGGATACAGCTCAAGCAGACACTCCGGGACCTGACACTATTACTGAAGCTATAAAGCGCTCACAAAAAGGGACCTATCATGACTGCCCTCCGAAAGACCCAACAAACAGTTGAAAGAGTAAGATGCAGATATTTATATTTATCCAATGGACCAAAGTTGCTGACCACTGTGGTTGAATTAGGAAAAAGCTGGAAGAAGCTGAGGAGGAGGAAGACCCCATAGAAGGACCAGCAGTCTAAATTAACCTGGAACTCTCAAGATCCCTCAGACACTGGACCACCAGCAGGCAGCATACACCAGCTGATATGAGGTCCCCAACACATATGCAGCAGAGGACTGCCTGCTCTTGTTAGTTAGAGAAGATACACCTACCCTCAAGAAATAGGAGGCCCCAAGGAGTTGAGAGGTCTGGTGGGGTGTGGGGTGTGGGTTTGTGGGGGTGTAGACATTCTCTTAGAGACATGGGGTAGGGAGGAGTTATGGTATGAGGAACAGTCAGAGGGTGAACAGGGAGGGGGGTAAAATTCAGAGTGTAAAATATATTAAATAGAATTTTTAAAAAATTCTTTAAATTGTTTTATTTAATTACTTTCCACTGTTGCCCTGCTTCCTGACACCACCTTCCAATAATTCTTTACGCCATATCCCTTACAAAATTTCAGTTACTACAATAGTGAATATGGAACAAATTGAAGAGTGCAGTGAAAACCATTTACAACATGGAAATAGTAACAGAGTGAAATAATCACAAAGTGAAGACCTCACCTTTCTCCTCCCATTTCACTTTACATCAAGTATAGCTTGATTTATCCACCTGGTAGAAAAACCTGAGTGAAGTGGGTAGTTCATTCACTTGATACAGTAATAACATTGCTGCTTAGTTCTGTGTTTAGGGTTCTACATGTATATATATTTCTCCAATGTTTTGTCAGTGAGTACATACTTTTATAAAATAAAGCCTGAGGAGTTTCAATCTCAGTAATGGATCTGCACAAAATCTGCATTATTGTCTATGAATTAAGTAGATCAAGTACCATTACAAATAAAGTGTCTTTAATATTCATCATTGCACCTCACAGGCACAAATCTTAGTACAATTAATAAGTTTGCTAAAACATAAGTAAATACATTTTTCTCTGTAAAGAAAAGCATAGACCTTTAGGTACATATTTATTGTAAAGGCTAAAATATGTTAAAATAATAATGGGTTTTAAATTTAGTACATTTAAAAATATTGTCAATTTTATACTTAGCATATTTTAAATTTTATTCTTGTAATATGTTATAATATCTTACCACCATAGTTTATTTAAATCTCACACATATTTTTCTTGTAAAACACCTTTTAGCAGGGCACTGGTGGCAGATGCTTTTAATCCCAGCACTTGGGAGGCAGAGGCAGGAAGATTTCTTAGTTGGAGGCCAGCCTGGTCTACAGAATGAGTTCCAGGAAAGCCAGAGCTACACAGAGAAACCCTGTCTCAAAAACAAAACAAAACAAAACAAAAACCTTTTGTTTCTGGTATTTGCTTTATTTATTTATTTATTTATTTATTTATTTATTTATTTATTTATTTATCTGTGATTGTATTGCTTCTTGGAAAGAGTAACATCAGCCCAAATGAGAAAAGTTCATTATGCATTATGACTCTCTCTCTCTCTCTCTCTCTATATATATATATATATATATACATATACATATATATATATGTATATGTATATATATATATATATAAATTATAAATTTTTGTGTTAACCAAATAGTTAAAAATGGTTTATTCCACCTTTTTCAGATATTCTTATTATTATCTTACCTATCTCCTTTCTTTTTCTGTATTTTCCTTTTCCTTATTCCCTACAAGGTCTTCCTGAACAGTCTATATTTAGGATTAGATATATGCATTTATATATATATATATATATATATATATATATATATATGATAGTGGATAAGGGTACGTGAGAAGATTTGGAAGGGAAAAATATTCTAATTGAATTATAATCTCAAAACTTCAATTGTATTCACAATAATAAATAAAGTTCTGAATCAGAGAAGAATACCTTTCAGTTTCATGCATTTTTTAATTTTTTGTCTAGATGCTAGATGAATATCACTTGAGCTTATTGATTCTATCTCCTATTATGTTTCCATACCTGTGAATAGCACATATGGGAAAATTTACAAGACTGAAGACAGCACTGTGCTCACAAAGTGGAAACCTATACATGTGACTTTAATCTTGCTTCAAATGCAATTTCAGAAATGTAAAACTCTCTGTGTTGTGTTTTGGCTGACTGGAATAACTTTACTATATGTATATTTTTTAAGTATACGGCTTCAAGAATAAACAGAGGGAAGTCACACCTAGCCCTCAAGTGTCTTGAGACCCCAGGGAGTAGGGAGGCCTGGCAGGGGAGGCAAACATCCCATTGGAGACAGAGGTGAGCAGGAATGGATTGAGGAACTGTCTGAGGGCAGACTGGGAGAGGGATAACAAGGATACTATCTATGCCTGTACCCGAAACCTAGATAACTATTCAATGCTAGTGAAATCACAATTGTTGGAGGGAAATCTTCAACTACTAAAATACTCAACAAGAATAATCTCTAACAACAATACATAAATGACTCTTTGTATACCCATGGATATATACAATCTTCACTCTGAATCAAAGATATTTCTCTTTAGAACAGATAGAGGCCACTACAGAAAACCACATTCAATCAAAATGTATAATAGTGGAACCCAGTCTCAATAGAGACATCTACAAAACATTTCTTCACCAAAGACTCAGGGAACATTGCATAAGAAGAACAATAAGATTATTTTCTAATGAGGAAAAGATTTGACCTAATGAGACAATGAGTTTCATTTATAATGAAAATGTTACATTGACTAAACTTAATTAGGAAGAATTCAGATAATAAACACTTCTCTTTAAAACTGCATCAGATGTCAAAGTTTCATGACTACCCAATGAGCCTTGAAATTTTTTAGGGTTATGGAATTTTGGTCGTAGTTATTTACATCTTGAAGCTTGTGCTAACTTCAATTAGAGAAAACAAACAAAACAATGAAAATAGATCTAATAGTATATTTATAATGAAGAAAATCACTGATGGATATGTGGAAAGGTTTGTTTGCTATATGAAATGAAGTAGTGTGCACACATATAGATACCACTGAAAGAAATAATAAACTACAGGTAAATTATTTTCTCATGTGTGAACATTAGTTTTATGTATTACTCATAATAAAACTAATTAAAATTTTCTGTTGGTAAAATGTGTATGCTTAAAATATCCACAAATTATAAATTCCATGAATCTGAGAATTTCATTGAACAAACAACCAGTATAGCCAGCATTTAAACACCATGTTATTCTCCTAGTTCGCTTTTTCTTGCTTTAGTAAATCATTTCTCTAAACAATCATGGTGAGGAAAAATGTTTATTATATCTTACAGGTTAGAAGCAGCCATTAAGTAACCTCGGGCATCAGCAAGAACTGGGAGTCAGGAAGTCAACTATAGGCCCCAGAGGAATATTCTTTACTACTGGATTCCTTGCTGGCAATCAGCTATTTTTTTTTTTTAAACCTGAAAAGACCACCTACTTATCCCTAGTGAAGCACATTTCCCAGCATGAACACACCTACTAATCTTTCTGAAACAGTTCCACAAACTGGGAGTCATACTTTGAAACTTTTGAGATTTGGAGGGCAATTATCTTTTACAGCACCATAAAAGTAAATACATAAATTGCAACATATATGTTTACTATTGCTATCAGCATATGATGTTCTAGATATTGTTGAAGTGCCTGCATTGAGTAACTGGTTTTTGTTTTGTTCTGTTTTGGTTTACTTCATGGTTGTTGTTTTTCTCAAACAGAATTTTGCTGTGCAGCCCTTGTTAATATGGAATTTTAGCTATGTAGAAGACTAGGCTGACCTTGAACTTGGAGTGTTCTTCCTGCTTTTGCTTCCTGAGCATGATATATGTTTGCAAATGTTTACCATGGAATGTTTTTGGTAGTCATATCATTACAAACTCATGGTTAGACTGTAATAGAATATCATGCGATGCTTATTCCCTATACATTTCATGTGTGATGTCCTCCACAGAACCAAGTGTTTGAACAATTGGTATACAACTCTCAGTTCTAATTTGTGAGGTTACAGAATCTTTGTGAGGTAAAGTCTCTGTAAAGAAAATGGGTTCGTAAGGTAGGGAAGGCCATAAGATTTCTATTGAGACCCCACTCTTGGCATGTCTGTGTCTTACACTGCTGAAAGCCAGCATGGATTTCATATATTGCTAGGATGTATCCACTTACACCTTAAGCAAATCTACTCTTTTCTTTCTAAAGTTGATTTTTGTCACATATTTAGACAATGTTTTAAAATTAATAAAAAAAAATGCTAGGTTTATTTATTTTTTCATTCTATTTTATATTCATATCATCCCATAGTCTTTATTTGAGGTCCATTAAGAATGGAAAAGTTGTCATTTCCCTGACCACTACTCCACTAATATTCCCAAGCTCCAAACTTTGTCTTCTAGTTCACAACTCTAGCCAAAATTCCAGATACATTCAGCCATCAGTAACCAGCAGATAAAACACCTACTTTCATTCCCAGCTACTGGCCCCTCTGAGGAAACCTAGCAACAGGAAGCTCTGTCCTGGTCCCTCTGCACTCCATTTCCCTGGCCACAACTCTGGCTACCTACCTGGAGGTCTTCTGCTGCCCAAGACAAATAGAGGCCTGCAACCATTTGGTAAAGCCAGCTTCTGCAACCTTGGAAGCATCTCCATTCTCAGTAATACCAGAAGCCTATAGGCATCAGTGCCAATCAGCAAAGTGTGCAATCCCAGATGCCTAATGACTTCAGAGGCTACCAGCTGTACCTGCAGTACCAGAGGCCTACTCTCATTAGGACATACCAGACTTGCCAACACTAGGGAAAACCAGATGGTTAAAGGCCAGCTTAAAAACACAACCAATAAAAGTCAGGGTAGGCATATGGCAACACAAGAACTCAAGTATCCTACTATAGCAAGCCCAGAATATTCTAAAACATATGACTTGCAAGAAAATGAACTTATTTCTAATCTTATGAATATAATAGAGGCCTTTAAAGAGGAAATAAATAAATAAATAAATAAATAAAAGAAATACAAGAACATATGATCAAACAGGTAAAATATATAAATAAAACTGCTCAAGGTCTGAAAATTGAAATAGAAGCAATAAAGAAAACACAATCTCATGCAGTTCTGGAGATAGAAAACCTAAGAAAGAGAACAAGATTTATTGACACAAACTTCACCAATGGAATGCAAGAGATGAAAGATAGACTCTCAGGCATAGAAGATACAATAGAAGAAATTGAGATATCAATCAAAATATGCTAAAGATAAAAAAGTTTCTAACATAAAACATCCAGTAAATTTGGAACATTATGAAAAGACTAAATCTAAGAATTATATGAATCAAATGGACCTAAGATATCTACAAAATATTTCACTCAAAAGATTCTACTTTCTCAGCATCTCATAGAATCTTCCACAAAATGTACCATATCCTTGGTCACAAAACAAGCCTCAACAGATACAAAAAAATGAAATAACTCTTTGTATCCTTTCAGACCACCATGGATAAAAGCTGGACAACAGAAAAACCAGAAATCCTAAAGAGTGAACAACTCTTTAATCAATGATCTCTAGGTCAGGAAGAAAAACATAAATTATAAACTATCTAGAATTCTAAGAAACTGATGGTACAACATATCCAAACTTATGGGACACAAAGAAAGCAGTGAGAGTAGAAAATTTCATAGCACAAAATGTCTTCATAAGGATGTTGGGGAGTTCTCAAACTAACAATTTAAAAGTAAACATGAAAGTTTTAGAAAAATTAAACACACACACACACACACACACACACACACACACACACACACACGAGAGGAGTACATGGCAAGAAATAATGAAACACAGGATTGAAATCAATAAATTAAAAATAAAGAGTATAATACAAAGAATCAACAAAATGAAGAGCTAGTTCTTTGAGAAAAATCAACAATCTAAAAAGCTGAGAGAGTACCAAAATTAACAAAATAGAAAGGAACGGGAAGACATAAAAATGAACACTGAGAAAATTTAAAAAATTAAATAAATCATGAAGTCTTACTTCAAAAGTTGGTGTTCCATAAAAATGGAAAATCTAAGTGAAATATATTATTTTCTAGACAGATAGCAGTTACCAAAGTCAAATAAAGAGCAGGTAAACTCTCCAAATAATTCTATAAACCCTAAGGAAAAAGAAGCAATCATTAAAAGTCCTGCATCCTAAAACAGCTCCGGGCCAGATGGTTTTGTGCAGAAATTTACAGATTTTCAAAGAAGACCTAATACCAATACTCCTCACACTATTCCACAAAATAAAAACAGAAGAAACTTTGCCAAACTCATTCTATGTGGTCACAGTTACCCTGACATGTAAACCACACAAAAACTCAACAAAAAAGAGAAACTCAGGCCAATTTTCCTTATAAACATTGATGCAAAAATACTCAATAAAATTCTCACAAACAGAATCCAAGTACAGATCAAAGACATCATCGACTATGATCAAGTAGTCTTCAACCCAGGGTTGCAGGGGTGGTTCAATATACAAAAATCTATTAACATATTCCACCATATAAACAAACTAAAATATACCACATGACCATCTCATTAAATGCTGAAAAAGCATTTGGCAAAATCTAACACTCTTTGAAATTGAGTCTTAGAAATATCATGAATAAAAGGAGTTTACCTAAACATAATGAAGGAAATATAACAACCCAAAATCCATCATCAAATTAAATGGAGAGAAACTTATAAGAAATTCCATTAAAATCAGTGACATGGCTATCCTCTCTCTCTCTCTCTCTCTCTCTCTCTCCCTCTCTCTCTCTTTCTCTCTCTCTTTCTCTCTCTCTCTCTCTCCCTATCTCTTCAGTGTAGTACTAGAACTCCTAGCTACAACATTAATACAACTAAAGGAGATGAAGGGAATGCAAATTGAAAAGGAAAAATTAAGTAAGTACCTCTACTCACAGATGATAAGATAATATACATAAATGACCCTTAAAAGTCCAGCAGAGAATTTCTACAGATGAAACACATCTTGAGCAAAGTGGCTAGATAAATATTAAATGTAAGAGATCAGTAGCCCTCCTTTATATAAATGATAAACATGCTGAGAAAGAAGTTAGGGAACCAACCCACTTCACAATATCCATAAGTAATATAAAATATCTTAGTGTAATTCTGATAAAGCAATGAAAGACCTGTATTAAAGATCTTCAAGTCTCTGAAGAAAGAAATGAGAAGATGGAAAGATCTCCTATGCTCATGCATTGGTAGGATTTACATAGTGAAAATGGCTATCTTACCAAAAACAATCTACAGATTCAATGCAATACCCATCATAATTTTAACACAATTCTTTACAGACCTTGAAAGAACAATTCTCAACTTCATATTTAAGAATGACAACAAAACAACAAGAGAGAAACCCAGATAACTTAAACATCCTTTACAATAAAACAACTTCTGTAGGTATCACCAAACCTGACTTCCAGCCGTATTACAGAGCAATAGTAAGAAAAACTGCATCTATTGGTATACAGACAAACAGGATGATCAATCGAATGAAACTGAAGACTCAAAAATAAACGCACATACCTATGCATTTCTTTTTCTTGATTTCTTTTTTTTTTTTTAAGAAGCCAAAAACAAACAGTGGAAAATGAAGAGCATCTCCAATGAATGGTGCTGATCTAACTGGATCTCTGCATGTAGAAGAATGCAAATAATTCCATATTTATCATACTGCACAAAACTCAATACCATGTGGATCAAAGACTTAACCATAGAACTAGATACACCAAATCTAATAGAAAAGAAACTGGAATACCCTTGAACTAGTTGGTACAGGAGACAATTTCCTGAACAGAACACTACTGGCTCAGGCACTAAGATAAAAAAATGATAAATGAGACCTCATGAAACTTAAAACTTACAGTATCAATAGGTCAAAATGATGACCCACAGATTGGGAAAATATCTTCATCAACCCTACATCTGACAAAGGTCTAATATCTAAAATATATAAAGACCTCAAGAAGTTATCCACAATCAACCCAAATAACCCAATTAAAAATGAGGTACAGAGCTAAACGGAATTCTCAACAGAGGAATCTCAAATGGCTGAGAAACACTTAAATATATGCTCATCATATTTACTCATCAGCAAATTGCAAACTAAAAAGATTCTGATATTTCACCTACCAGAATGGCTAAGGTAAAATCTCAAGGGACAGCACACGGTGAAGAGGATGTGGAGCTAGAGAAACACTCCTAAATTGCTAGTGGGAGTGAAAACATGCACAACCACTCTGGAAATCAATTTGTAGGTTTTTTCAGAACATTGCAAACAGTTCTACTACAAGACAAAGCTATACCACTCCTGGGCATATACCCAAAAGATACTGCACCATCCACAAGGACACTTGTTCACCTGTGTTCATAGCAGCTTTATTCATAGTAGCCAGAAACTAGAACCAACCTAGATGTCCCTCAACTAAAGAATAGATAAAGAAAATATGGTTCATTTACACAATGGAATACTACTGAGCTATTAAAAACAAGGGCATTTTGAATTTTGCAGGCACATGTGTGAACTAGAAAATATCATCATGTGGGAGGTAACTGAGATAAAAGGACAAACATGGTATGTACTCACTTTTAAGTGTATATTAGTCATCAAGTCCAAGATAACCAGGGTATAATCCGCAAACCCAAAGAAGAAAAATAATAAGGAAGGCTCAAGGGATGGTGATTGAATCTTTTTCAGAAGGGGAAATAAAATAAAAATCAGAGATGGAGGCAGGGAGGGAAGGCAGGAAATGCAGAGACCTACAGCCAAACATTAAATGGAGATCAGGAATCTTGTAGAAATGTTGGGGGAAGGATTGAGGGATCAGAAGGAGATTGGGATGCCACAGGAATACAGAGTAAATTAACCTGGACCCCTGGGTTCTCCCAGAGATGGAACCACCAACCAAAGTGTGAGCATTGGTTGGACCTAAGACCCCCCTGGGCATATATATCTAGCACATGTTCAGCTTGGTCTTCATGTTGGTTCCCCAACAAAAGGAGCAGGGGTCTATCCTTGAACTTGTCGACTTGTGGATCTTGTTTCCCTAATTCAGCTGCCTTCTCTGGCCTCAGTGAAAGGATACTCCTAGTACTGCATGACTGATGTGCAGGGAGCATGGGTAATACCCTGGTTGTTTGTCCCTTCTTAGAGAAGAAGAGGAGTGGGGAATGGGAGAGGATTTGTGTGAAGTGAGAACTGAACGAAGGAGGAACGGATATTGAGATGTGTCTTAGTCAGGGTTTCTATTCCTGCACAAACTTCATGCCTAGCTGTGTAGGTTATTTTTCTACAAGAAGACTCCTTATCTACAGGAGATCTAAATACAATGCCAGCTTTTCTGGAAGAAGTAACACGTGAAGCAATTTAGAATCTGTTGGTACTGCTACTGTTGCTTTTTTCTGATGAACTTTCTCTAGTCTCGTCTATATTTTGATTTAGGAGAACACATGATTGACTTCATGAGTGTATGGGTCAGGACACTGTCAATAGGACAAAATGGCAACCAACAGATTGGGAAAAGATCTTAACCAATCCTATGTCTGATAGAGGACTAATATCCAATATATACAAAGAACTCAAGAAGTTAGACTCCAAAAAACCAAATAACCCCATCAAAAAATGGGGAACAGAGCTAAACAGAGAATTCTCAACTGAGGAAATTCACAGGGCTGAGAAGCACCTAAAGAAATGCTCAACATCCCTAGTCATCAGGGAAATGCAAATCAAAACAAGTCTGAGATTCCACCTCA
>CM052713.1:55404872-55433426 GCA_028551405.1 Uromys caudimaculatus | reverse complement strand
AGGGAGTTCGCAGCCCCATGGAGGGAGCAACAGCGCCAATGGGCCTGACCCCCCCTCCCTCCCCCGGTCATCCTGAAGTTTGGACCACCAACCAAAGAATACACATCTTCGGACCACATATGAGGCAGAGGACGACCTCGATGGCCATCAGGGAGAGAGTAGAGGCCCTTGGGCCTGAGGGTGTTAGAGGCCCCAGTAAAGGGGAATGTCAAGGTGGGAATAAGGGCATGGGTGAGCGGGTGGGTTGGAGGTGGAATTCCTTCATAGAGGTTAGGATGGGGAGGGGATTGGCGGCTTCCAAAGAGGAGACCCAGAAAAGGGGAAACATTGGAAATGTAAATAAAGTATCAAATATAAAATAAATAAATTAAAAAAAGAAAGCAAGAATGATTCTGTCTGTTTCAAAATGTTTATGAGACCACCCTAACCATAGGCAGTGAGCTATCTCAGCTTCAGGAAAATAACAGAAATACATTTCATCCTTAAGGAAATGTCAAATGATAATCTTATACTTTCATGGAAAGTTTAGTAAAAGATACACAAATTGAGCAGTGATATTCATCTCAGAAAAAAAAATGAAGATAGTTTTATAACTCAGAGTACATTTATGGAGAAATTACACAATTTATTATTTAATTTAGGGTCAATTTGGTTCCAGGGGGTCCTAAATTAATTCTATTCTTTGAAAACCACAACCCTACCTTTTGTTTATAAAAATTTTGAAATAATATTGTTAGATGTATTAATGAAATATCTAGCGTTTTGAAAGGCTATTTCACAGAAGTTGCTCAATTTCTCTTATCTCTCTGTATGTATGTATGTATATCTATCTATCTATCTATCTATCTATCTATCTATCTATCTATCTATCTATCTATCTATCTCCCATCCATGCAGTCATACATTTTTAAAAGTGAAGTGAATATATAGATATTTAATGAAGATTTCACATTGTCTATTTTATGTCTCTTTACTTTGATGGATGTACTGATTTATTTTGTAGGTGAGAAACTTCCTAGAGTGAAATGTTACTCTTTGTAGATAATATTGATCCCTTTCCTTACCACCTATCTCACTATTGGAGTGCTTGGATTACCACCACAAGCTAACCTATGTAGCTTTACATGGATTCTAGGACTCTGAACTTCAGTTTTCATGATTATAAGGCAAACACTTTACTGACTGAGCCATTTCTCAAGTCTTCATCATTGTATATCTATGGTAGGTATCTGATCTTGCTTATGAATAGAGTGAACTCTAGCACAGGAATTCAAGAATGAGCCATTAAGCATAATAATTATAAATTATCTTTCTCATAGTGCTTGATTTACCAATTACTAATTGTAACTTACATAGGAGTTAAACTATCCTTATAGATTTATGTGTTTCTCATATTATGTTCCTTTAGTTTTTCTCACTTTTTAGGTAAAATTCTATCAATTCAATAAACTCATATAAAAATTTGCATTGAATTAATAATACCATATGTATCAATCACTTATACATTAGATATTCAAAGAGTGGTAAGTAGGTGCTACAGACACAGCATTCTGTTATTTTTGTTTACTAGTTCAATGGTCAGTCAGAAATATGAGAGTGTTTTAACATTCTCATGTAAAATGCAATGTGCTATCTTCTAGTTTTATTTTACTTACATTTTATATAAAAATGATAAAATGCATTCAGAAAAAAAAACATTCATTTTCTTTATAAGTAAGATATGTGTTGTGTTTACTATCCACATAAATGTTGTACATAAAAATCAATCATATTCCACATAGAGTTTTCAATCCTTTATATAGGCTGCTACTTAGTACTTTAAATAAGAATTCTTAAAGTCACATTAACACTTGCTTTTTAATTGTGAAAGTCATTAAAATAGAAACTGTACTAAGATGCCATAGCATTAATTTTTTTTTTGATTCACAAGCATTTCAAAACCTAGCTGTTTTTCATGGGAGATTTCATTATTCACTTTGAATATGAAATAAAGAAACAAAGAAATTGAATGAGTCAATAAATCAATTCTGAATAAATCTGACACAAGAATATGCTGATGATTTATGCATCTTTAAACATTTGTAAAACAATGGACTTAGGGAATAGTACATAAAAGAATTTTCTGTAGACTCATCAATCCATGTATTATGTTTACTCAGTGTGAACATTCACCTGTAGCTGCTCAGGACACACACATGATATGAGCTGTGATTAATGTTTGAAGGTACTAGCCTCTCATGGATCACATTCACCACCATGATAAAATTTTCTAAATTGCTCAACTGGGGAAATATTACAAGAGAGTTTTGTTGTATTTAACTTGTTTTAAGTATTTTATTCTCTGGGAGCACATCACAGATAATGTGATCCATTGCCTCAGAAGCAGGTTATTAAAGTCTAAAATGTAGTGGGCATTTTATAAAGGAAAAGAAGTATCACCAATAGTACACATTTCATTCATAGGATGACTTATAAATGTCTAAATTATTACTTGGTTTCATCTCGTTTTGAATTGTCAGACAATACTTGCAGTAGCTGGATATTTCAGAGTTTTACAGTTGGAAATATCACCTGGTTTTCCTTTCTTTTCTTAAAGATAAGGCTAATCTAGATTAATTTAGCCCCATTTTGGCACTTAATTCATCTCATTTTAGTCACTTTGTATCCTCATATGTGTGAATATAGATTCAGAAGATCTGAGAAAATTCAAATATAATATGCCAGCAGGGACTTTGCTTACTAGTACAAAAATAAATCATCAATTAAGTCTTTCATAATATCCCTATATTATTGACTTGATCTTGATTAATGGCATGACACATTCTCTATTATTGAAAAATATTTTTAAAAATGGCTTCCAGAAATAAAATAGGGGAGAGACAAATGTAAAGTTGTTTTCCATGTAAGTAGCTGTATCTCCAGCATGAGAAGAACAGACATAATTTGATTACCAGTACAGCAAACATTTAGGCTATATCTCTGAAATCCCTATAAGCTGCTGTTCTAAAGCAATGTTACTTGATACCTATGAACAGGGTGTTATAGCAATCCAGATTTAAGCATATCTTTCTGTGGTCTGGAGCATACTATATCCAAAAATTAGGCTTCATGGACTCAAATTCAGTCACAACATTAGATCTTGACCTTGAACAAGTCTGCAATAATTAAAACATTGACATTTTAGGGCATTTATTCACTGAAATATTTGTCATGTATATTATATAATGCTATAAGCATTAGACCTAAATGATGCCATAATGCAAGTATATATCCTTTATGTAGAATGCCCAATCAGGAGATGTAAATAAATTATATAACCAAAATGGACAGATTTTCCACATAATTTATAAATCATGAATACATGCCTCATATGGACATGCATACACACAATTTTTTCTATAAAATGAAGCCATTGTTTTAAATAAATTATAAGCACAAATTTCCTTCTTCTTCTTCTTCTTCTTCTTCTTCTTCTTCTTCTTCTTCTTCTTCTTCTTCTTCTTCTTCTTCTTCATCTTCTTCTTCTTCTTGCTCCTCCTCCTCCTCCTCCTATTCTTCTTCTCCTTCTTCTTCTTCTTCTTCTTCTTCTTCTTCTTCTTCTTCTTCTTCTTCTTCTTCTTCTTTTTCTTCTTCTTTCCCCCCGCTCTACCCCTCCTTTTCCTCTAAACTTTCCTTCTCCTCTGTTTTCTTGATGAAGTATTTCTATCTCTGGATGGCCTGGAACTCACTATGGGTACCAGGCTGGTCTGACTATAAAGCAGATCACCAGGCTCTATCTGTTTTATGCTGTAGTACTGGAATTAAAGCCATATACTACCACTTCAGAAAAAGGGTTATCTTATATTGCAAATTATTCTCAGCTTATTTTCACTGTATAAATTTGCTACATTGTAATAAATGGAAACCACCATAATTAAGTATAAAAAAAAACATAGTAAAAATAAGGATACAGCCTTCAGAAACACATGTCAGTGAGGTCTATTTGCACAGTATATTATTTACTTCCTAACACTCCTACTTTACCATAAGAAAGACTATATAAAAAAAAAAATAAGACCTGATTCAAAATTAAAAGACCAACGTCCAATGCTCAAAGGAAAAAAAATACTTGGTAAGGTTCTGTTAAAAAAAAAAAAAGAAAGAAAAAGGCCGGGCAGTGGTGACGCCTTTAATCCCAGCACTTGGGAGGCAGAGGCAGGCAGATTTCTGAGTTCGAGGCCAGCCTGGTCTACAGAGTGAGTTCCAGGACAGCCAGGGCTACACAGAGAAACCCTGTCTCAAAAAACAAAAAAAAAAGAAAAAAAAAGAAAAAAAAAAAAGAAAAAGAAAAAAGTAGTTGAGAGAGACAAATGGAGAAGATAGGGAGAAGCTGAAGGAGGTATGATCTGAATATTCATTTATCAAAGCATTAAAGAATAAATACTTTAAATTTCTGATATATTGATATTTTATTTTATATTTAATCTATGGGAATAACTACCCAAATGATATCTTATTTTACCAATTTTTAAAACTGATATTTTTGTGAGTTTAAAGTTTCCTACAGTTTTGATCACATTCATCCTTCTTTCCAGACTTCTCCCAAATATATCCCCCTTCCTTCACATGCAAATTTGTAGGGATTTTTAACCTTGCAAGACTCGTTTGTGCTATCCAAATTCTCTGGGATCTTTGATCTTCTATAATCTCCTGTTGGAGTGTGGTCAATTTCTTTTACCCCTACAGCTTCAATTTGCTCAATGCCTAAGGAGAGGGATTTGTATATAAACTCTCATCTCAGTGAAGGGATCTGGTAAGCCTTGCTATTGCACACATTGTGTGCTTATTGTTTCATTCACTGTGAGTTCATATGTGCAGCTGTATTTCTGAGTCCAGATAATATTTTATAGTTACCCGTTATATCTGGACCTTATACTCTTTCTGCCTTCTTTCCTGCAATGATTCCTGGGCTTTTGGTGAGTTTTGCAGTATATATGGTCCCTCGAGTGCTGAATCTTCGCTATTCTCTTACTCTCTGCACTTTGCCAAATTGTGGTTCTCTGTATTAATCATCATAGACTGCAAATAGAAGCTTCTCTGATGAGAGCTGAGAGGTGAATTTATGTATGGATACAACAATATGTCTTTAGGAATCGGTTTAATATTATTTCCATTTAGAAGTATAAGTATCTTATGTTCTCCTCTAGGGTCTATATCTTATCTAGTGATAGGCTCTTAAAATTATAATAGTGCTAAGTAAATTTTCCATCTTGCAGAATGGGACTTAAATCCAAGAAGAAAATGTTTGATATTCTGAGTTTATTCAAACACTACTGCCACAGTGGCATGTCTTGCCAGGTCAGTCATTACTGTAGCTTGAAGGAGTAACAGATTTGTTTGATTGATGACTACTCTTTTCTGAGTTGACCTGAATAGTGCCTTGAAGCCCTGAAAGGTAGTCAGTACAGATGATGTTTCCTGGCATGTACCAAAATGAAAATAAAATGTCACTTTTGAAAAATAAAAGTGAGTAGAAATTGAATAGGACAATTTTTAGATATTAGGATGGGGAATTTTATTACTCTTTCAATATATAATTATTTATGTCACTTGTTGCTTATAGTTTCAAACACATACATATATGTGCATATATATGTGTGTGTGTGTGTGTGTGTGTGTTTTCCCTTTATATGAAGACACTTACTTACTCCTTGTTAAATCAAAATGATAACATTGAGATCCAAATATACTGCATCAGTATTTACTCACATCTTCTGTGAAAGAAAGAAACATTCTCTCTGTCTCTAGAGTGTGGTAGGAAGAAAAATAATTTTTATTCATTACAATGGAAAAATGTCTCTTTCTCTTACAGATATCACTAAACACTATAGAATTTCCTGCAAATCACTCCTAATCTTCCTTTCAGCATCAGCCAATCAACGTCTATCTAAATCATTTACACCTACCATGAGACAGGGTACAATTGGATTCAGTGCTCACCAACAATGCAATAATGAAACATGCTATTAATAGAGTTTTTTGGTGTCACAAAATTTTCTTTTTTTTCCTTTGTACTTCCATGTTGCTATTAGAAGAATGTATGCTTTTCTCTGGAAAAATCTTACATTGCTGCACCTATATATACTCTTCAAACCAACAGTCCTGTTATTTGATAGGATATCTTTTCTTGTAAAAACAAACAAACAAACAAACAAAACAAACATCATAACCCATGATCTTGAATATCTGACAAGGTCCTGATAAAGTAATTGTAAAGTAATGTTTGGGGGCCTATAAATTTTGTATTGATTTAATGGTTTGTGAACCAAAGACTATAGACTACAACTACGTCATTAAGAGTGGGATTGGTCAGAGATTTTTAAATGCATTGAGCACTTTAATCTTCTAAGGTAGTTTGATGAGCTAAAAGTTCTCTATCAAATAAAAATGTAATTAATGTGCTATGAAATTCATAATTGCACTGAAAATTTTGAAGAATTGTTAGCATAAAATAATTTTTTCAAACATGAGGCTTTAGATGGCATTTGCCACATAAACTGTAACAACATTCTCCCATGTGACACAGGAAGTTTTAACATAGAACGTAAAACCACAGGAATGTCAGGAGAAGAATTTGTGGAGGAACAAACAGTGAGCCAGATTTTGCAAAATCTTGTCCAGTTAGAGACACAGCTATGTGATAGTCTTAATGCTTTGAAGGTTTCTGTAGTTAATCTTCTAACAAAAGTCAGAGTGTTCTTTGATATTTTTTGCTGAGAGAGGAATCAAGGGACCAATTAAATGATATGAGCACTTTAATTTAAGCACCTTCGGACCCAGCTATGCTAAGCCAATGTAGAACTGCTCTTCTGCAGTACACAAAAAGGACGTCTGAGTGTGCAAGAGCTAGAGCTGTCCTTGGAATCAGAGAAGGGAGGAGCGTGATTGACTCGCTGGACCAGTGAAGGGAAGAGATGCACATGTGCCTGTGAATGCTCATCATGTAGGAACTTTATTATTTCATGGTTCACCAAGTTTGATGAATGGGATCCATTTGTTACGTTGAAATTCAATATTTTCTTTTCACTGATGGTGTTACAGGAATTCAGAATCTTCAGAACCTCTTGCTGCTAGGCCTTGAGAATATGACGACTGTGAAGCTGCTGGTGGATAGAAAAGCCAAGTAATTCTTTAGCAAAAGAACTCCGTTCCTGCCACAGTGTATTTACCAGGATGAGGTGAATAAAATAACAGATTGAGTAAACAAGGAGAATAAGCATATTCTTTCCCAAATGTTGTCCTAAAGACTACAAAATGATTTTATTGTGACTTTCAATTAATCCTAGCTAGGCCCACTAGATGTATGTGGCTGTAGCCACCATTTTCTTCTACATACTACATATACAATAAATAGAATGTGAATGACACCTATGTGAGTGAAAATATCACAGAAATACATTCTACACAGTCAGTGAATAAAGCAAAACAAGATAAACATTAACAAGGGAAATTTGTAAGTTAAGTTCATTGAGATGAAAAGATATATCGAGAGAAAATGTGAGGAATAATTGGTCTAGAACTGATACTGATGCTTTTTTGAAAGCAGAAAATAAAGACTGAGGCATATGGCTGTAGATTTTGGGAGATGAAGTTTCCATCTAATATATATATATTATATATATATATTATATATTATATATTATATATTATATATATTTATAATATATATTTTTTCTTTGGCACTATCATATCATCTACTATGTGTGTTGGGGCATTAGGAAGGTTTAAGATATTTGAGAATGAGTATGGTAGAGTCTTTAGATAGTGTGGGAAAGTAATTTAATCTGACTGAAATATCTGTACATCAAATAGTTTGGAAATGATAATTAGCACTAAGTGATTTGTTTGTAGAAATATTTAATTTATATCAATTACCAATATGAACTTAGAAATGGATTACTGCCTTCCCTCCAAAATTCTTATGTGGATTATACCCTCAAATATTAGAATGTCAATGCCATTTAGGTTTAGAAAATACAGATATATGAGAATTAAAAGAGATTACTAAAACCATGTGGTTTATTAGGACCCTTGGATTATTTGTACAGATCAGTCACTTGTCATAGTATTATCTTTGTATCAGTGGTTATATACCACCCCAAGAATAAATAGTAGCAATGGCACCATTCACCCATTACCTTAAGTAATCAAACCTCAACTGAATGATGAAGTATTCTTTTAAAGTAGATAACTCTCTAGTTCATACCCTAGATTAATGAACTGCTATTCTCTGGTTTCATTTCTTAAATTTGACATCCTCTGGTTTCCTGATGAAATTGATAAAGAAGTCTAATGTATCATAATGCTTCAAAATAAATACAGAACAATGAATCTGTATCAAATCTTCAAGACAGCCACAAGAAAACGAAAGTTGTATAGCAGTGATTTGCTCCCCCCACACAAATAATTCAGCTTAAGATTTATTTTCTATATATTTTGAGTATATGGGTTGATGGCAAGTCTCTGGTTTTTAATATTTTAATAATTTATATGGGAATTAAAATTTCTTAAATTTGAATTACTTGCTTGCTCATTAAGATTATACTGAAGTCATTCACATTGATTCCAGGGAGCTTCCCCCACTAAGGATCTCTAGGACTTTTTAAAGGTTACCCCCACCCCCAGCCCCACCTGCATCCCCAGCAGCTGCATATTTCCATTCATTCTCCTGGACATCTAGGCCTTTCTTCTGTCTCCCCCATATCTAATCCTGTTCCTCCTTTCCCCTCCCTCTCCACTCTCCCACTGTGGTGCCTCCCTCGCTTGGTCTCTCATTATTTTGTTCCCCCCCTCTAAGTGGGATTTAAGTATCCTTATTTGGGCCTTCCATCTTGTTTAACTTTTTATGGTTGGTGTGGTCTATACTTTTTGGCAAATATTCATTTGGCGGTGAGTACATACCATGCATATCCTTTTCGATCTGGTTTAGCCAAACTGTCCAATACTGTGGATATAGAACCTGAAAGGACCACCTCCAGTAGTCAGTCAGGATGCCCATTAGACAGATGAGGACACCAACCCAATTATAAAACTATCGAACCAAAATTGTTCCTGTCTAAAAAAACAAAACAAAAACAAAAACAAAAACGCAGGGACAAAAATGCAGCAAAGACTGAAGGAATGGCTGACCAGTCCAATTTGGGATCCATCCCATGAGCAGTACCAATCCCTGACACTATTATTGATGCTATGCTGTGCTTGTAGACAGGAGGCTAACATGCCTGTTCTCTGAGAGAATCTACCAGTAGCTGCCTGAGACAATGCAGAGAGTCAGCCAAGCATTGGACTGAAGTCAGGAATCCCTATGGGAGAGCTAAAAGGACTGAAGGAGCTGAAGGGCATTGCAATACTATAAGGAATACCAACAATATCAACTAACCTGGACCCCTGGGAGTTCCCAGAGACTGAGCCACAAACCAAAGAACTATCCCAACACTCAGGCTATTGTTGTTGTTGTTGTTATTGTTGTTGTTTTAAATTTACTTATTTTTTATTCTTTAATCCTTTCTACAGTCCAGACTTCACACCAGTACCGGTCTGCCCTCTAACCCCACTCCACATCCCATACATCCCCCCACTGGTCTCTGAGAGGCTGTCCCTAATCCTCACCCCACCAGACCTCCCCACTGACTAGGACTTCAAGTCTCTCGAGGGTTAGGTGCATCTTCTCTCTCTGAGGCCACACCAGTCAGACCTCTGCTGCTTATGTGCCAGGTGACCTCATATCAGCTGGTGTACGCTGCCTGGTTGGTGGCTCAGTGTCATGGTCCAGGTCTGTTGAGACTGCTGGTTTTCCCATGGGGCCATTCTCCTCCTCAGCTTCTTCCAGCATTTCCCCAATCCAAGCACAGGGATTCCCGGCTTCTGTCTACTGGTTGGGTATAAGTATCAACATAAGACTCTTTCAGCTACTTGTTGAGCCTCTCAGAGGGCAGCAATACTAGGCTCCTGTTTGCATCAGTAAGAGTGTCAGGGCCTCAGACGTCCCCTTGAGCTGGATCCCAATTTGGGCCTGTCACTGGATGTCCTTTCTTTCATGCTCTTCTCCATTTTTGTCCTTCCAGTTCCTTCAGAGAAGAACAATTCTAGGACAGAGCTTTTGTCTGTGGGATGGCAACCCCATCACTCCACTTGATGTCCTGTCCCTCCACTGGAGGTGGATTCTACAACTTCCCCCATCACTTAATTTTAAGGAAGCACTGAAACTAACCAAAATAATCAAAAATAATTATCACCTAAAATTTTTCTTTTTTTCCTCCTTCCTCTCTCTCTCCCCCCTCTCTCTCACTCTCTCTCTTCTCTCTGTGTGTTTGTGTGTAGGGTCAGTGGAGGGCGGCATATTAGTCACAGAATCTATATTTGTATCATTCTCTATAGGACGTTTACTTCTTTCCTTCCATATGATGCTGTTCTTGTTTTTATTTTTCAAATTCTATTTTGCTCGATATTACTGAATCTTATATCTTGGGTACCACTTTAACAATCTTTATGATAATATCAATAGTAGAAACTTTAGGATGAATAAAAAAGCAGTATCTGTGATGATCACCTGTAATGAGTATGGACCCACATATTTTCATTTGCCAGGATTAGGCTCAGTTGCAGCAACAGCAAAGGAATGCACACGTTCATTTGGAATGGATATAGAGATGTCAAACGATGGGTGTGGTTATTTATGAAATTTGTAGCTAAGCACCTGGAGTTGTCAGTTGAAAATTTGTGACAATATGAATGGAGAGATCACTCTGATATAATAACATAATAAATTTATTCTTTTGATTATTCTTCCATCACTAGAGTAAGAGAAAATACTCTAGCATTAGAAAAAACAAGAAACCAGGTGAAATTTGAAAACTATTTGAAAAAGTTAAGTAGAAGAAATAAGTAAGAAAAATAGATGTTGTTATATAACTATTAAAAATTCATGATCAACTCTGGTTAATTTTATTTTTTAAACTTGAGAGAATCTAGAAACAGAGAAGAGAATCCTCAGTTATGAATGATTAATATATGATGGACCAGAACACTGGGGATAACTCTACCACTGTGTAACTGGTCTTAAATTGTATTTTAAAAGAGACTATGAAAGCCATGGGAAAATACAAATCAAACCAGTAAGCAATGTTCCTCCATGACATCTGCTTCTGTTCTTGCCTCAAGGTTGCTGTCTTGAGTTCCTGTCCTGACTTCTGTATGTGATGCAGTGTGACTTGAAAGTTGCAAGAGACAAAGAACCGTTTACTCCTCAAGTTGGTTTTGCTCAAGGTGTTTTATAACAGCAATATTAACTGTAACTAAAACATTAAACAAATCTTATTATTTATAGTTTACAATTTAGATTGTAATAAACATGGGTAGGTTAATATGTATATACATAATGTAAAACCAATGTCTGATATTTTCTAGTTTTGATAGATCTCGAATTGTTTTGTAAGTTTTCTTTAGTTTTAACGTTTAATGTATGCTTACGTAATCCAAGTGAAGTTTGGCATAAGTCTCCAGTAATAAATATCATAACAATATGTGTGTGTATATATATATATACATATATATGATTTATATAATATATATTATATATACATATATATATGATTTATATAATATATATATATATATAAATTTTATTTTCCTGGGAATAATTTGACCATCAATACAATTTACAAGGATATAGGAATTGACTGCATATGTGACCCAAAGACTTTAACTTACTGCTTGCCCACTAGCTCTAAAGTTAGAGAGATTAATCTACTACAGTCTATTGATTCTCATGAGTAGATTTTAGAATTAACTCCTATGAACTTTAGTGAAATGATAGGTCATGATGCAGAGATTTATCTTTTGGTATGAGTGTGTGTTCTTCTCTAATCGTGGATGACCTTTCCAACTTTCATGTCTATTATTAAGGCTCAAAGTACTGAAAAAATGTGGTCAATATTTAGACAATGGGAAAAATTAGAATTAATCAGAATAAATTAGTATAGACAGTAATTTAATATTAACTGCAGAGTGTTACAGAATTATAATTAAAGTATAAACAGTTTAGAAGTCTAAGGTTTACTTTCATCTAAAATATAAATTTTATAAAAATCTGCCAAATATTGGATAGGTAACAAAATAAAATTAATTATCAAAATGTATACATCAATATGATCAATATAACTACTGAATAGAAATGATTGGGGTGTATGGTTCTGAAACAATAAAACCTTGATGAGTCAGGGCCAATGAAATGTACTGCATTTACACATTTCTTCCAGAAATTCATCCACTTTTTAAAATTTGTACACATCTTATATACTGTCAAGGCTATGATTGCCTCCATTTTCTGCCATAAACTATAAATTCAATTAAATACACAGCTTATTTGATATAACACTATAAATTCTTGAATGAAAACATTCTTGTTAAATGTTTGATTAAGTTCTTTTTTGCTCAAATTTCTGGCTCCTGGAACATATAAGGAACATAAGTCATTATGAATTGATGACCTTAAAGATAAAATCAATTATCATATATTGCAACTATAGATTCAGAAACTGGGCTTATTTAATTAGAGAAATGCTAGTTTACATTTTTACATTAAACCAACTCAAGTGTTAACTCTTCTCATGTACAAAGTGCACTAAAAACACACAGAAGCAAACAGTTTCTGGGGGAAAAAAGGTTCAAGGGGAATTGATGATCATAAATTCTCACAAAAGGATCTCTTCCTTTTCTGGATGGGTTTTTGTTTGTTTGTTTGTCTGACTAACTTTGGGGCTAGTCCTTAGAATCAAAGCAAATTCACATGACCAATATAGTCATTTGAACTTTGCTGTAAAAATGAATGAAATGAAAGTTCTGTTTGTAGGGGAAGGCTAAGTCTTGTTTACACAGAAGAAAAAGCAGTAGAAAGAAATCTTCCCCAGGGAAAGACATTCCCTGTTGATTTATGTTTGCAACAGTAGAAAAAATAACAGATGTGTCTGCTTGGAGGGCAATGTGCAATGCACACAAATTTAAACCACATAAAATTTTATTTTTAGGATGCATTTATGAATTATAATGTATTTCCATACATAATTAAGAGAGGGCAAGAAATATGAAGATTATTATTAATTTAGTATGATCATGACAAGGAAAGCACACACACATACATACACACACACACACTACATACACCCACTCACACATACCTAGATGCATATATACATACACAGAAATATATAAACACATGCATGCCACAAAATCAGGGACAAAGAGAATTTTATTTTATGTAAATGTTTTGCTTTAGCCTAGAAGGGATAAATGGACTTAAGACAAATATTTATGACTATGTATAGCTAAATGAGATAAACACCATGTCAGTACTACTTTATGAAGCTTGCTTTTGTTTGGTATGAGCTGGGAAGTTGAAGTGTTCTGTTTAGAAATAGACCTGGACACTATTGTGGATGCTGGGACGTGCTTGCTGATGGAAGCCTGGTATGGTTGTCACCTGAGAGGCTCTGCCAGAGCCTGACAAATACAGAGACGGATGCTCGCAGTCAACCATTGGACTGAGAGTGGGGATCAGCGATGGAGGGCTTGGAGAAGGGACTGAAGGAGCTGATTGGAGTTGTAGCCCTATGGGAGGTACAACAGTGCCAACCGGCCATATCCCCGGAGTTCCAGAGGCTGGACCACCAACCAAAGAATACACATGGAGGGACCCATAGCACTGGCCGCATATATGGCAGAGGAGGGCCTTGTTGAACATTTGCAGGAGGAGAGGTTGTTGGGCCTGAGGATATTCGATACCCAAGTGTAGGGGAATGGCAGGGCGGGAAGACAGGAGTGGGTGGGTGGGTAGGTCGGGAGCACCCTCATAGAGGCAGGGGAGAGGGTGATGGGATAGGGGGTTTCCGAAGGGGAGACCTAGACAGGGGAAAGCATTTGAAATGTAAATAAAGAAAATACCCAATTTAAAAAAAAAAAAAGATTTTACAGACAGAAAAACAAAGAAATATACAGAAGTTATTTGACTGTTAAAAGCATGCATTGTTTTATAGGATAGCTATTTTGATCTTGAACTTGTTTAATGGTTGCACCTACTCTTAAGGGAATGGCTTTAGTTTCTTCCAACCAAAGTAAAAGGATGACAGTGCACAGCTTGTTCAGGGAATATGCCTTCCCTTTCAACAACTCTGTGTTTTGTCTAAGACTCTGTGGGATATATGATAAGCTATCCATTGGTTATATCTTTGATACTGGGAGAATTAGATTAAATAAATCAAGCCATGGTAAAGTGGGCCTCAAGCAGATTCTGTTTATAATTGTCAGCTTTATGCTTACATCTAACAGTTTAATGTAGGCTTCTGTGTTTTTCCCAACATTAATTTAATTCAAATCCACCAAATTTTATGTTTTCAATTTGCATTGGGAAGCAAAAAGAGGATTTATGGTGATCTGCCAGCTGTACCCTAAGGTGCAGAAACATACTCCGCACTAGGAGAGGAAATTGCCAGCTAAAAAATCCCTCTGCATATGATCCATTATTGTTCAAGTTTTAGAAAGCAAGATTTAGCCAGGTTCTACCTTGACAAAACACTGCTAATGAGTGTCATATTCGATCTTATGGATTTATTTCCCACTCTAAATAACCTATTAAATTTAGAAAAGAAATTTTTAGAAAAAGACTTCTCACATTTTAAAAATCCAAACCCAGGTGTAGTTGCTTCAGATTTTTTCTTAAGAATGTCTTTTTAAAATATAAAATTGATTGTTAAATTATAAAAGAATTAAAATTTTTGCAAGCATAATAATCATACTCAAACATTTGCTAAATTTTGGGATTTGAATAATTCTCTTTTGAGATTTAATTAGCATATATTTATGTGTGTATCACTCTCCCTGTCTGTCTCTCTCTTTCCCTCTCTTTGTGTGTGTGTGTGTGTGTGTGTGTGTGTGTGTGTGTGTGTGTGTGTGTGTTTAAGCACACAAGTGCAAGCGCATGTGCAGGTGCTTGTGTATGCTGCATGTCTGTATTTGTCATCATAGGCAATTAGAGGTTGTCAAATCCCTTGAATCTAGATTATAGTAGCTCTTAGCCACTTCAAAATGGTACTTGGAACCAAACTTAGGTCCTCTAGAATAGGAGTAAACTAAGAACTATTGTGCCAGCTTTCGAGCCTATTTTGTCACGGATCTGTACAAATATTAAAAAATAAAATTTCTTACAAGATATTCGATGGAGCTACTGATTCTGTGACAATTGAAATATTCTTCAGTTTTAAGATAATGAACTTATTCAAGTCATTGCACTCACATTGACCACATAACTGGGACAAAGATAAAGCTTATAACTATATGGTTATTTTTCTGATATTTAGAGAATATATTAAAAGAAGTCTCTAATTGTCTGAATTCATGAAATCACAACAGCATAGCATTTTCTCATTTTTTAATATAGCTATGATATGGAGATGATTCCCATTTCACTCCATTAATCTAGAGTTTAGTAATATATTGAATTATTTTATTACTTTATAATATGAGCTCCATATGACTACTCTGTAAAGAAGTATACATGCAGACGTGAACCCTTCCTTTGTGAGTTCTTTTTAGATATGCCATTTAATGTGTGCTTCAGAAACAACTATTATTATCTGTAATAGACTCACAGGGTCATCATGTATAAGATTGATATCCAAGCTTGAACCAGAGACATTGTCTCTGTCATGGTCTAGTGTCAACTAAATGCAAAGAAAGTCATCGATCCCTGCAATGATTAACTTTGCATAGGCACACAGTGTGAATCATAGCTCTGTTATTGTTTGTTCTAACTCTTAGACCTCAAAACCCCCCATTTTTATATCTGATGTCTGATTTTCAATTATTAGAGTTCAGGTTGTATTAGGGTAGAATTAGATAACTACAGGTGCAGTTTCTTATTTAAAGCTCAGTGGGGTTTAGCCTTAGTGAAATCATAGTAAACCCTAATAGTTCCAAAAAGATGTTATTTGCTAACCTGCATGAGAGCAAAGTGAGTTTTAACAGCAGGTAATGGCCACAGTATTCCATAGAGGACCACATGAGTTGTGGATGAGGGACTGATCCCAGATAATCTTGCCTTTGTGATGCTGCCCAATCTGTAAATGACTTTCTCACTTCTTTCAACCTTCTCTATCCAGCCATTGGCCAGGTTATTCTATTTAAATTACCCTGTCTCAGCTTCTAGTATAATGAAAATGGTAGTCAGCACTGCTCAATTCATTGTTCCTGCAGTGCTCAACTCCATAGGAGCCAAAACATAATGGACCAACATAATGGATGACTGAATTGGAAATAAAAATAAGCTATTTGTTTGAAATTTACCTCCCATTCATTGTATACTCACTTAGGAGGTCTTCCAAGTATCTGTAGGGGAGCCTATTCCGGAAAAGTTATACAATCTATGTTTATGTGCAGAGATTCAAAACCACGTGTGATTAAAATAAGATTTCATGACCTCAGTTCATCTCGCTCTTTGTCTTTCTCTCTTATTTTCTCTATTTTTGAAACAAAGCCTTGAGGAAATTGACATCATAATCTTATCAAAAATACATCAATTACTCATTCTTTATAGAGGCAAGCATACGTAGATATCTATAAGCATGAATTATTAATAAATGGAAGTTCCATTTATTAAGAGTTTTGAACATTTCCCAGATAGGCAACATGCATGCAACTTTCACAAAATGATCTTAAGAAAATAAATGATTTCTCTGTACATACATGTGTTCATTATCTAATGATTTAGAGTTAAACAATATCAAAATGTATTTTCCATATCTAAAAGAGATGTTTATTCAAGCATCAGTGCTGTTATTGATCCAAGAGGTATTATTCATAATTTGCACTCAAATTATTGAATATATTTTCTTTTACATTTAGGATTATTATTATTATTATTATTATTATTATTATTACATGATGTTCAATTAGCATTCTGCAGGATGGATAATTCTCCATTAGATATAAGAAGGCAATAAGCTGGTGTAATGTGCTTGCTCTCGAAAAGGATGACAACTAAATTTATGAATCTTAAATAAAAATTAAGAATGATATATAATAAATTTTAGGGGGACATGACTATTGGGAAATGCTGGTAAGTTACAGTATCTTTGGCAATGTGTTAAGGACAGGATGATTTTGATAGAAAACTAGATGTGTAAATATGTGAAGGCATCTAAACCATGAAGTAGATTTCCTTCATTATGGAATCAATTTCAATAATGTACATTTTTGATAATCTATAAATAACCCAGAAAAAAAAAAAAGAAAATAGTTAAAGAATAAGAAGAGCTGGTTTAGGAAATTCTACTGCATCTAGCCATTTACTTCAAAGCTGAAAGCATGTTCAAATGTTTTAGTTTGCTCATGACATTAGTGGTTTAAAACATGAAATTCAATGTATATGGGGCACTGTTACTAGATAACCAAACAGATTAACCGTGATACATGGAAATGACAATAACAGTTAATGAGAAACTGCTGACAGAAATGAAAGATAGAAAGCTACCATAATTTAGTTCTAAGTCATAAAACACTCACACCGGCACATAGAAAAGATAGAAATTAACACAGAGGGACTGACAGCTGGAAACTAGGGCATAATAAGACAAATATTTCACTGATTAGCTTGTATTTATAGTGATCCAGCTCAATGTTTATCTATTTTTACATTGTCATTTTACATATGTTAGAGAGCTACAACAAACTCTGTTGGTTAAAAGTATCATTTCTGAGGTTGGATTGTCTTTCACATGTGGAAGACATTTAGTATTAATAAACTATAAAACCAAAACCTGGCATATAATGTAATAAATATGAGTTATATATTTTTCTTTAATTTAATATTTATGTTATTCTTACCACCACAAGATTTACTCTAGAAATTAGAATAAAACTAGGTACTAAAATGCATAATAAGAACATCATTATATTATATAAAATGTGATTTATTTTAAATTAATTTTCCATATTTTAATTATTAGAATAGCAATATATTTTGGTTTTCATTTCTGTATAAATGTCTATTGATTACACATAGGTGTTTTAAATGGCATAAGAAAGGTAGTAAAGAATTACATATTAAACTATGAAGACTGTTCTAATAATTAACTGTAGCTTTGTTGTATTTATATAAAAATGTGTCTATCAAAAGATGAACACTGAAAATATTTAAATATTTATTCTCTTTATTTTATTCTTTAAAAAATGATAATTTTTAATTCATAAAGTAAATGTTGTCAGCTTGGAATATAATGATGATTCGTAATGCATTCACAGATTATCATAGCTTTATAATTGAAAATAATATATATTAAAAATTTCAGAACTATTGTTGGGCCATGAACTGAAAATATTTGAAGATCCTTTGTTCTCCCTTTTAATCAAGTCCCTCTACCTGGTCAATATTGCACGTTCATGACAAAATGGAATAATAGTTGTGATGGTTTTTCTATTCTCCCAGGAAGTGGCACTGTTAGGACGTGAGGCCTAATGGGAGTAGGTGTGGCCTTGTTGGAATAGGTGTGTCACTGTAGATGTGGGCATTACGACCCTCATCCTAGCTTTCTGGAAGCGAATTTTCTCCTAGGAACCTTCAGATGAAGATGTGGAACCATCAGCTCTTCCTGCACCATGCTTTACTGGATGCTGCCATGCTCCTGCCTTGATTATACATGACGGAACTTCTAAACTTGTAAGCCAGCCCCATTTAAATGTTGTCCTTATCAGAGTTGACTTGGTCATGCTGACTATTCACAGCTAAAAATCTCTATCTAAGGCAATAGTAAAAGGCAAATAAAATGATTTATAGATAATTATCTGATTTAGTTGAGTTTGTTACAGTGATAAATAAAATGTCTGAATATAAATCAACTCAAAAGAGAACAGCATTATTTTAACTTAAATTTCTAAGTTTTGGTACATCATTGCTGGAAAATCAAAGTAGCAAGAATTTGAATCAGCTAGTCATATCATACTTATTGAAAAAGGCTACAGATGCCTACTACTTAACAGACTTTCTTTAGTCTTCCAGATTAGGAACCACAGGCAGGAATGTGGCTGCCCATTGTGGGCTGAATCTACCCAATTCAGTTAAGGTAGTCAAGGTAATTGCCCACAAGCAAGCCAGCAGACAAAACTGATCTAGATAGTTTCTCATTAGGATTTCCTTCCTGGGTAATTCCAGGTTATGTCAAGTTTTCAACTAAAATAATCACAGTAATTAAGATGAAAATTACTTAAGAATATTTAAAGACTATTATGTTCCTCCTTATTTTATCAGGGATTTGTAAGATTTGTGCTAATTTTCTGGGGAATATTTTGCAAAAATAATTCTACTGAATAGAAATTTTTGTCTAAAAAATTTTTGTCTAAAAATGAAAATTTTATGACTTTAAATATTAAAATACCATATACTTATATTTTAAAAAGTAGTAAGCTTGTAGATTTCAGATCTTACCTCATGAGGATAACGTTAATTTCGGATGGCTTTATAGATGGTACTTTCTTCCATGAATCATAGCAGTAAATACCATGGCAACATAGCCCCAAAGGTACAACAGTGATACTCATATCTTGGCAGTAACAGACAGCATTCAATTGTATATGATACAATGTAACTAGAAGGAAATTGTACATGATACAGTAAATATTGCTAACTGTCTTCGTCTAGTGAAGTCATAGATATAACATACATTATTGATTATATATCATATATTATATATCAAATATTACAAATTATATTTCATATATAATTATATGTTACATGTTATAAGTTATATGCTATTATATCTTAAAGCCTATTCCTTAATCATATATCCTATATCCTAAATCTCTCTGTGTGTGTGTGTGTGTGTGTGTGTGTGTGTGTGTGTGCTTAACAATAACCTCTTACCTCAAGGCTCAGGTATGTATTTAGACGATGAGGGAGAAAGATTGTAAGAGTCATATGTTGTGCATAACTGCAAGGAAATAGTATGATCTACACACAACAGGCCTGAATCCCATATGAATTCAAAGAGGCTGTGTTAGTATGTACAAGCCCTGAATAGTACAAACCAGAAAGAAAAATCCCAAAACTGACAGGGGAAGGGGCAGAAAGTCACACTGCAAATCAGAGGCTGTTTGTCCTGATATCTGATGTAAAAGGAAAAATCAATTTCATTAAGGGAGTGTCAGTGTATCAACCACAGTCCAGGGCAGGCTACATGCTCAGGAGTAGGCTGCCAAAACAAAAGAGCTTTTGTATTTGGCTCTTTGTTAAGTTTGTTTCTTTTTGTGTTGTATTGTTTGCAATTTGTTATAATCTTCAGTTTTCTTTTAGAAGGAGGGTCAAAGTGAGAGAGAGAGAGAGAGAGAGAGAGAGAGAGAGAGAGAGAGAAAGATAGCATGAAGTTGGGTGGGTATTAAGGTGGTCAGGGTCAAAGAGAAGTGGAAATAAAATCATATATACTATATATAAATAATTACCTAAATAACTGATATTTAAAAATCATATTTCCCTAAATCTTATTAAGGGGGTGGGGAGGATAGGTTTTTGTAGAGTGGAAACTGGGAAGGGGAATAACATTTGAAATGTAAGTAAATAAAACAACCAATAAAAAATGAAAAAATAAATAAATAAAACAGACAAATAGAAAAATAGAAATATAGGCACAAGTATTTACTGCACACCTGCTACTTAAAATGATATTGATTTTATATTATTATTGATATAAAATAAGAATTTGTGAAAGATGCTAACAGAACAATCCTGAAATTCAATTTATATTAGTGATTAGATTTCCTGGGGAAATGGTGACTTGGCAAATATGGATTGCTCCTGGTATGATAATTAATTCCATAACAACTATAAAAAGAAGGTTTTTATGAACCTAAGGCATTATAAATAACGGTCAATATTATCTGTAAAGATTATAGATCTTTTACCTGATATAAACAGAGGATTGTGTCTTAGTTCCCAAGGAGATACTACAGGAAAGTCATCCCAGGGAGATTGGATTCTGTGATATATTTAATTTCTGTTCTTAAAAATTATCTTTCCTTATAGTAGGATGTCTTGTATTTGCCAGCAGATTAATAATGAATGACACAGAGGCTTGTTAACTTTATTATACCTTTTGCCTTAGCATAGGCTGCCTCTTAGCTGGCTTCTCTAACTGGAGTAAGACGACTATTCTAGTCCACGTCCCAACAGGTCACCCATTATCTCCTTCTCTCCCAGTAAGTCAGAGCTCACCATCCCTTAGTGAATTTCCCTACCATTCTTCTCCCAGAGACCCTCTCTCAGCCCTGGAAGTCCTGCCTTTCATTCATGTCTACCTGTAGGCCATCAGCTCTCTGTTAAGCAATCACAAGTGAAAAAGGTGTACGTTTACAAAATAATGAGGCAGGGATGGTCCATAAGAATATCTATTCCAAACTCCAGCCATTACTCAGCTCCATGCTGGTATAGAGTTAACAATAGGATAATACAAAGACAACCTTTACACAAAGTAAGAAAAGGTGCCTCAACATTTCTTCCATTTTTTATTGATGTATAATCAAATAGCAGTCACTCATCCCTATGCATATTAGTTTATATAATACACATATATTGTTTAGGACATCCTGGGTAAATGCCTCATGAACTTACATATAGGCTATCAATTACCCACTACAACTCTCTAAAGTAAAATTGCAAGTTTTCGTATTAAAATTAATAATAATAACCTTCTTCTAGGTATTTTAATTTCAAAAGCTTCAAGTGAAAAATTTGTCTCTAGAGTTTTGAAATTTTATCAAACATACAATGCAATGATACACTTGCAGCACCTATAGTATATTCCTTCTAGGTGTGTGTATGAGAAGATGGAGTACATTAAGGACAGATAAATAAATAGATACTAACATTGAAAGGAAGGATTTAAAAGTGAATGTGCTTTAAATTGTAAAATGTGCTGCAAAGAAAATACTGAATAATTTCTCAAAGTAAAGCAATATAGAATAAAATGTGACAAAACACAAAGGAAATGATAAGAAAGAAAATAGAAGAAACCCCATCAACTAAAACACTGAAATTTCTCTAAAAAAATATCAAAAATATATTTCAGAAATCATTAAAATCAATTTTGCTAGAATAAAACAATGATTACAATGTGTAGTACAAGGTATTTAAAAAACACATTATTTGTAGAGAATATAAAGGCATGTGCTAAGATATAATAAAGAGTAACAAATTTTGATATAATTTAGAGATATCTCAGAGAGATAATCCTTGTGCTTTAAGCACAAGTGAAAATATGCCAAGGAGGTCATATTTTAAATACTCTTCTGAAAGAATCAAAATATTCATAGAAATTAATTCTTCGATATAAAAAAATACCCTCAGAAAAGAATATTTCATTGTTAACTTCTTTAAGCTGAGAATACAAGACAGATTGCTAGTACAAAATATATAATCTATATATGAAATTTATAATATTTAAATTTTAAATATTATATCTATTGAATACTTCAAATTTAAATGTCAACTGGTATAGAATTCAGAGAACAGCCAGAAAAGCTAAATTAAATCTGTATTTATTTTATTGACAATTGATTATTCTCTCATATAATACCGCAGTTTCTTAAAGAAGTAATTGGCCTTCTTTAAGGCCAACAAGAAGGTTGCAAAAAATAGAGACAGAAACACAAAAATGTCTACTTGTTCCTGATTTTTTTACAGTCTAAAAACTCAATTCATATGCAATAAAAATTAATTGCCACCCAACACCAAAGACCACCTGCAAAGATAAAAATAGGACAGTTTTTTCTTCAGTTGCATATTACTTTTATTATCTGCATTAGGTTTTTATTAATTAGTACTGCTTGCCTTTTCAACAACATATATTATAAAATATCAAATAAGAAAAACACATTAAGGAATGTAAATTCCCTCTGTAATTATTTTTTATTCTCCTTTAATGATTGTCACCTTAGAAGCTTACTGCCTCTGTCTGCTAACCTAGGCCTAATTCTAGAAGCTTCTGGCCTCTGTACAATGTTATCTAGACTTATATTTCTACCCTCTGTAACTTACTGTTAAATAAACTCACTCTTTCTAGTTCTTTCTGAACTCTAGCTGGCTGTTTTAACTCAGCAGTTCTGGCTCAAAGTCCTCTTCAAGCTTACTGATTCTGTCTGGCTTCTCTGAGATTCTTCTGAATTGTTTTGCTTGGCCTCAAACTAACTCTTACAATCTGTTCTAATCTTCTAGCTCCTTCTCATTGTCTGGCTCATTATGGCTTCACCTGTGTCTAGCTAGTTCCCTCTTCAACCTATCTCTGTAAAAACTCTCCCAGTACTGCCCTCTTTTCTTTTTTCTCTCTACTGCTCTCTCTTAAGTAGCCTCTCTCTTTTTCTTCTCTCTTTTCTTGAGAGTTGGACATGTTTTATTCTGTTAAATCTTTCTCTGATTCACCACTTTGCTACTCAATTAGATATCACTTTCAAATATGGGTGCTTCCTTCTACAAACTAATTTTACCTTCACTGTGTGTAATTAAAGGTGTGTACTAAGTAAATGTGAGTATTCCAACCAGAGAGATTATAGGTGTGTGTTAAGGATGATTTACCACAATTAGAAGCATTTTTTATTTTTTATTTTAGTAAATAACACAATCTTGGGAGTCTCAGTGTGGTCCATTATCCTGCAACACCCCTCAAAGTTAAGAAGATCAAAACTAGATGGGATAAAGATTCCTTGTATTAGTCAGACATTTTTTTTCAAAATTTCATACCCAGTTACTATATTTAAATAATTTTCCCTGTCTAACTCCTCCCATTTCTCCAATCACTCCCTTTTAAATTCATGACATCTTTTTAAATTGTGTAATATTGTTACTGTTAAGGTTTAGTTAAATATTAAAGCCCATGTAACTGTTACATGTCTGGCCTGCCATTTTTTGCTATTCTTAGGACTATAAGGAAATTTTAGCATATGCTGTTACTGCTCTTACTATGACTTTTTTGTGCTTTGGTGTTCTTGGAGACCAATCACATCAGAAGTCAGTTAGAACTGCTTCATACAGTTAGTCAGAACATGTCTGGAAACAAACTAACTACATAACACCACTTCCTATACCTGTGTATAAGCTTTTATGGAATTGATTTTATAAGCTGCCACTGGCATGGACCCCAACATAAGAGAGACATCTGTACTAATATAAGAAAATATTTTCAATAAAATTTTTGCTTTGTTTATGAGTTGAATAAAGTTTAAGTTCTCAAGACTTCCCTGGGAACTTACATTATACTTGGCAGAAAGAGATATATGTGTGGTTAAATGGTATTTTCCTTGCCAAGTTAAGTCATGCAAGTTAAACAAGAAAAGTTGCATCCTTTTTGGCAAGTTAAGACATGAATGCTAGACAAGCAAAGTCCCCAACTACTGTTGAAAACCACAGCCAATGGGAGCAGGACAATGTACAACAAACACTTGTTCCTAAGGAAATCTCTATCCCTATATGCTGATTGGTAGGAACAACTTGGTACAGATGTTTGTGGATTTTAGGCTTAAAAACCCTGAATCATCTTAGTACAATGTCCCAGTCCAGTTCCTGAGTCTATACTATGTCCCTGATGTACCAGTCCTTGACATGTGCTCAGTAAACTATGCCCAACTGACTAAGTTCAGTGTTTACATGATTTATGAGGTCACTCCTGGACCTGAAGAGTTACGTAAGTGTGTGTTTGTGTGTGTGTGTGTGTGTGTGTGTGTGTGTGTGTGTGTGTGTGTGTGTGGAGAGAGAGAGAGAGAGAGAGAGAGAGAGAGAGAGAGAGAGAGAGAGAGAGAGAATTCATATATAGGGTACAAATTGCTGAGTTGTTCTCATACACATGTATTTAAGGATGACACCCTGGGATTGTACAACATACCAGACGTTTTGTCAAAATTCATGAACTCACCAGCCACAGGATGTTAGGCTAGTTTTAAAGTACTAGATATTATTTCTTTTATTAGGAAAGCCAATTATAGGCCTGTTAGTTTGCTGAAGTTATAATTGTTATTAGTTTTTTATTCCTTTTATTTTTTAAAACAATATTTTCCAGGTCTCCCCTTCAGAAACCCCCTATCCCATCCCCCTCCCCGTGAGAGCACTCCCCCAGACACCCACTCACTTTCTTCTTCCCACTCTGGCATTCCTCTACACTGGGGCATCAAAATACCCTCAGGCCCAAGGAGACATATTTCCCTCCATGAGACTACAAACCCCATTAACTCCTCAGTCTCTTCTCCAACTCCTCCATCCAGGACCTCATGCTCAGTCTAATGGCTGGCTGTGAGCATCCACCTCTCTATTTGTCAGGCTCTGGCCCAGCCACTCAGGAGACAGCTTATCATGCTTCCATCAGCAAGCACTTCCCAGCATCCACAATAATGTCCAGGTTTGGTGGCTCTGTATGGGATATATCCTCAGGTGAGGCAGTCTCTGGGTGGTGTTTCTTTCTGTCTCTGTTCCACCCTTTGTCTCCATATTTCCTCCTGTGAGTATTTTGTTAATCCTTATAAAAAGTACTGAAGCATCTACATGTTTGTCTTCCTTCTTCTTAGGCTTCATATGGTTTGTAAATTGAATCTTGGGTATTCCGAACTTTTGGGATATTATCCACATATCAGTGAGTACATACTGTGTTTGTTCTTTTGTGACTGAGTTACCTTACTTAGGATGATATTTTCAAGTTCCATCCATTTGCCTGAGAATTGCATGAAGTTGTTGTTTTTAATAGCTGAGTAGCATTCCATTGGGTAAATGTACCACATTTTCTGTAGCCATTCCTCTGTTGAGGGACATCTGGGTTGTTTCTAGCTTCTGGCTATTATAAATATGGCTGCTATGAACATAATGGAGCATGTGTCTTTATTACATGTTGGAGCATCTTCTGGGTATATGCCCAGTAGTATACCTGGGTCTTCAGTTAGTACTATGTCCAGTTTTCTGAGGAAACACCAGTCTGATTTCCAGAGTGGTTGTACGAGCTTACAATCCCACCAGCAATGGAGGAGTGTTCCTTTTTTCTCCACCTACTTGCCAGCATCTGCTGTCACCTGAGTTCTTCATCTTAGCCATTCTGACTGGTGTGAGGTGGAATTATTGAATCTTTGTAAATATCTTATACTCTTCGTCATTGTTGTGTTTTCTATGCCTGTGAGCTGGATGGGACTCTTGATTGCTTTTCTTCTTTGGCAACTTGAACAGCAACAACAGATACTGTGGAACATAATCACCACGGGGGATGTTTTATGGTCAGTTCCAGTTCAATTCCCACAGGTCTGTGCCAGAAGTATGTTGTGTCTTCAACAATAGATCACTTGAGAAAAGGAAAAGGTCCAAATAGAAGTGTATGAAATTATGACTGTCTGATTCTAGACAAGATTACTAAAAATATCCACTGAGATAAATAAACAAACAAAAATATCTCAGGATCTTCCAGAAATGATTTTGCAATCACACAGTTTCCACTTATACAAGAATGTATACAGCCTAATATGTCTTACCCTGAACACAAATCAACTCCAAGTGGATAAAAGTCATAAATGTGAATTTTAAAACGTTGAAAGGTTTAGGTAAAAACAAGACCCAATTTTTTTTTGAATATTTACTTTATTTACATTTCAAATGATTTACCCTTTCTAGGTCTCCTCTTCAGAACACCCTATCCCATCCCCATCCCCTTGTCTCTATGAGGGTGCTCCCTCACCCACCCACCCATTCCTGTCTTCCCTCCCTAGCATTCCCCTACACTGGGGCATCTAACACCATCATGACCCAAAAGCCTCTCCTCTCACTGCTGGCCAACAAGGCCCTCCTCTGCCACACATGTGGCCAGCACCATGGGACCCTCTATGTGTATTCTTTAGTGGGTGGTCCAGTGTCTGGGAGATCCAGGGGGTCTGACCAGTTGACACTATTGCTCCCTCCATGGGACTACCAACAACCTCAGTTCCTTCAGTCTCTTCTTCAACTCTTCAATCTGGGACCCCCACACTCAGTCCAATGGTTTGCTGCAAACATCCACCCCTGTAATTGTCAGGCTCTACCTGAGCCTCTCTAGAGACAGTTTATCATGCTTCCATCAGCAAGCACTTCCCAGCATCCACAATAATGTCCAGGTTTGGTGGCTATATATTAGATGTATCCCAGTTAGGGCAATCTCTGAATGGCTTTTCCTTCAAACTCTGTTCCACACTTTTCTCCATATTTTCTCCTGTGAGTATTTTGTTCACCCTTCTAAGAACCACTGAAGCATCCATATTTTGGTCTTCCTTCTTCTTAGGCTTTATATGTTCTGTGAACTGAATTTTGGGTATTGTGAACTTTTGGGATAATACTCACTTATCAGTGAATACATACTGTGTTTGTTCTTTTGTGATTGAGTTACCTCACTCAGGATGATATTTTCACATTCTGTTCCATTCATTTGCCTAAGAATTGCAAGAAGTTGTTGTTTTTAATAGCTGAGTAGCATTCCATTGTGTAAATGTACCACATTTTCTGTAGCCATCCTCTGTTGAGGGACATGTGGGTTGTTTTAAGCTTCTGGCTATTATAAATATGGCTGCTATGGACATAGAGGAGCATGTGTCCTTATTACATCTTGGAGAGTCTTCTGGGTATATGCCCAAGAGTGGTATAACTGGGTCCTCAGGTAGTGCTATGTCCAATTTTCTGAGGAACCACCAAACTGATTTCCAGAATGGTTGTACCAGCTTGCAATCCCACCATCGATTGAGGAGTTCCTCTTTCTCCACATCCTTGCCAGCATCTGTTATCATTTGAGTTTTTTGATCTTAGCCATTCTCACTGGTATGAGGTGGAATCTCAGGGTTGTTTTGATTTGCATTTCCCTGATGACTAAGGATGTTGAACATTTCCTTAGGTGCTTCTCAGCCCTTTGAGTTTCCTCAGCTGATAATTTAGCTCTGTTCCCAATTTTTAAATAGGGTTATTTGATTCTCTGGAGTCTAACTTCTTGAGTTCTTTATGTATATTGGAGATTAGCCCTCTGTTAGATGTAGGATTGATAAAGATCTTTCCCCAATCTGTTGGTTGCCGTTTTGTCCTATTGATGGTGTTCTTTGCCCCACAGAAGCTTTGCAATATTATGAGGTTCCATTTGTCAATTTTTCGTCTTAGAGCATAAGCCATTGGTGTTCTGTTCAGGAACTTTTCCCCTGTGCCCATGGGTTAAAGAGTTTTCCAAGTCTGAGATTCCACCTCACACCAGTCAGAATGGCTAAGATCAAAAACTCAGGTGACAGCAGATGCTGGTGAGGATGTGGAGAAAAAGGAACACTCCTCCACTGTTGGTGGGACTGCAAGTTGGTACAACCACTCTGGAAATCAGTTTGGCGGACCCTCAGAAAAATGGACATAATACTACCTGAGACCCAGCTATACCTCTCCTGGGCATATACCCAGAAGGTGCTCCAACATGTAATAAAGACACATGCTCCACTATGTTCATAGCCGCCATATTTATA